>VCII01000299.1:0-600000 GCA_006030095.1 Triplophysa siluroides
AAGCGACTTACAAAGAGTTTAGGGAGCAATAGCGACATGTCATACAGGGGCAATAATACAGTAGGCCCAATACAAAGTTACTAATTTCAACAAAACTAGACCCCTACCTGTTGAGAGACCTGTTTTTTTTTTTATAATTTACAAATGATTAAACCAAATTAAATGTTGGTGACATTTGAGCGTTGTTTGATGAGCTTATATGAGCTGATAAAATATTTCAAATTCACATTTCATGTCCAGTTTTTTTCTCATATGGCAAGTAGCCGTGTAATTAGCAGGATAATGTACAAGCAGCCGGCTGTTATCGCGAAATAAGCCCCTTCGGAGTGATACAAGATCATACTGTGTCGTGGCTTATTTTGTGATAACAACCGGCTGCCTGTACATTATCCCTAACTTAATGTGTTAGTTAATACTTATAGCTCAAATCAAAACAAACCAACTGTAGTTTAATTGATATTAATTAAATTGGATAAAACAAGATTTTGGAAAAATCTCATTTTGGAACCAAACTCTTCATATGTTCATCGTATATCCGTAGTGCAGTCAGCATCGAGTCGCTTAGTCAGTGCCCGTGGAACCAGACTGTATAAGTTGTACAAGAAGTGATCCACTCCCATCACTGTATACAGGGAGTTTTGATTCACGATGTTTCCTATTGACCCACATAGAAAGATAAAGCAATAAAGTAGGAGACGTAGTGTAGAACGGTCGCAAATCACCCATCCTTATGGGTCTGGATAATTCAAAGATGTAAGGTGTCAGAAATGATTGTATGTTTGGTATAGATTGTAATATATGTTATTAGTCTATGTCTATTTGAGTCTAGTTGCGTACGAGAGCCTTCGATGCTTTGCCTCCACTTGTTCTATACAGCTTGTGACATTACATCACCTGATGTGAACTCTTTGAGATCTTGAGACAGGGCCTGAGTCGACTGAAGATGTAACCGTGTTGTGAGAAGAGAGGAGAGACACGATAAAGAATCCAATTCGTCGTATGTGAACGGATGCGATGAAAGAACAGTGGCATTCATTTCCGCTGTTAAAGTCATGTTCGCTCAAAGACGGCTAAGATTTTCCAACTTCATTTCGAGTGCCAATTGGAAATTGTTCCTTTGTGTCCTTTGAGCAGAAATGGATGACTCGGCTCGGCAAAAGACAAAAGCCAGCTGTTCCATCAAATCAGACCAAGTCAAAGGATTTATGTCATCATTGAGAACCGAACGATAGCTTCTTTTGTTTGCGGTACATTGTTAATCATAACAAAGCTGCCGTCTGTGTGAATGTTTTCACGGCGAGCTAAGGAAACATATTTATGACATCAATTGCTTTGGTTGGAACAAGAATCTAACAAATAATAGAACCAGGGTTTTTATATTCTGCTGTAAATGTTAATCCTGTTTAGCGTACACGACCACCTTTTACTTGTTCAAGTTTTGGCACTTTAAAACGGTTGCTGTTGTTGCATTGATTAAATATAATAAAATATGTATCCATGTAGAAAGTATACAGTCATTTAACACGTATTAATAATGACTTTGTCTCTCAAATGTCATTTCTGATTAAAATATAAAATGACAGGTTATGTTCTTATCTTTACTTAAATATGTGGGCTAAATTTAGGTGACAAAATCATAACCTACAGCCCTAAATTATACACCATTGTAATAGGCTTACCGTTGCAAGTCAGGGTGAGGTAAGAATACAGTTTTTAACATTGACTTTGTAGAGTATTTGCTGAATTATTTTTAGTTTTGTTGTTTATTTTACAGTCAATATTTTTCTTTCTTTATTGTTGTTACAGTATTCATTTATTTGTATTGATTTATTGATTTATTTGAAGAGAGGATGCTCTCAAAATGTTGGCAAATGTCATGAGCTGTCACAGCCAGGTGTTGAATCTGATGAACGATTGAAATGCACTCGTACTGTTAAATTATTATAATAAATATTCATATCATAATAAATGTTGTACTCTTTCTGTTTCATTCCTTTCTCTCACAGACACTCACCTAAGGTGGTGAAAGCAGCATCTCAGGTTCTCAGCAGCATGTGGCAGTACAGAGATCTCCGGAGCCTTTATAAAAAGGTAGGAGATTAGTTTCCACTCCCGACAGCTGTGTGCCGTTTCAACCGTCCAAACCCGAAGAGTCCAATTAGCATGCTAACTGATCTTGCACTTCTGTCCCATTATTTGTGTTTGATCTTTCAGAGGAAATAGTTGAAATGAATAAAGTGGCAAGGCATCATTGTACCCTTCTCCCACACAAACACGCGAATATGTGCGACGTACTGTTTATTCAGGCCGACACCTCGCAGCCGACTGTGAACATTAATCTGCGGCGACTAGCAAAGAATTCTCCATTGAGCAGTAACCGCCGGGCTGAATAGATATTTCTATTCAATAAGTGTTTGTTGAAGCTTGTGCTGCTTGAACCTTTCTATTGTGCCTCTCTATTCAGCTCTCCATCACGTCTCTTTCACAGATTACTCAGGCAAACTCTGGCCTTGACTAGCGCTGGGTTCATTCAGAGGAATGTTTTTTGTTTTCCGAGCAGCATCGCAAATAAATCGCTGTTAAAAGTCCTTGTGAGCATGCTCGGGTATTTCTGTGGCATAGCAATTAAAAGTCAAAAAACGTAGACAGTCGGAGAAGTCTTGTTTTTAATTACAAATCTTTTTAGTTAACCTTTGGGACTAATAAATATGAGCTCTCGAAAATTAAATTAAGGGCATAAACCCATTTATGTGGAAGTGGCTACACAGCTTGGGCTGCATTCATATAGATCTCGAAAAGACAACAAATAGCCCGGCAACAAGTGGATACTAAAACTTCCTAAACCTTAAAGGAATAGTTCTTACCGAAATGAATCTTCTCACCCTTTTGTTGTTTCAATCCAAACCCACTTAAAGGTATAGTTCACCCAACATTCACTCCGCCTCTTGTCATTTCAACCCGTATCGGTAACAACGGCGGAACCCATTGACTTATAGACACAAAACCAACGCAATCAATATTCTTTAAAATATCTTATTTTGTTTCTGCAGAGAAAAAAGTCAAACAGGTCTGAAATGACAAGAGAGTGAGTAAATGATGACAGAATTTTCATTTTTGGGTCATAATCACTTTAACTTTCCTATTTTAACGGTGGGATTTAAAGAGTTGCATTGGTTGCTGCTTGCCATGCAATTGTAATGAATGGTATTATGACTTATATGTTCTTCTTCAGCTTAATGAGAAAGATTTTTTCTTCGGAAGAGACAAATGTAAGAAAGTCGGATAGGTTTCTACAGGGTGACTTCATCATCGTAATGACATGATTTTTATTTTAACTTGACCGGTTCTTTTAATGTGGTCAGACTGTCAAAACCGCACTCTTCCCCATCAGTAAGCAATCTCCAGCTTGACGGATATGAGGCTGGGCGGGAAGAAACATCCCAGACTCATCCCTATAATGTGAAACTCAACCCACTGCGCTCTGTGGAGGGGGCGGCACAGAATTACAGCTCGTGGAGAGGGTGACGGATGCTTCATTGACCTTTAAAGATGGGAAAAGGCCGCGAGCCGACCGGCTGAGCCGGAGAGACGAGTGTGTCTGCAGTAATGCCTTCACTTCTTCTGAACGGAGGGGCGTCCCCTCCCTGCACTATGGCAGAAAGAGCAAACCGCAGTCAGTTGAACATTTCTCTATTGATATGTAATTATGGATGTTTGGAAGTTTACCCCGCTGAGCTTTCCTCCTTCAAAACAAATGTAACCGCAAGCTTCAATTTCAAGCATATATACTATTAATTATCCTGTGTCTTTTTAAATATTTAGAGGTTGGAAAATGAAGGTAGTGTGCACATAATAACAAATGGGAATAATTAGATGGAACGCCAATTTCCATTATGTTGATAGAACGAATGTCTATAAATGTTATCGAACAGAAAACTGTATCACTTACAGGTTTGGGGAGAACTGAAAATATTTGCTGTGTTCGCATGCCGCCTGGAGGCAGGTTATCAAACAACGGTTCACACGCTGTAGATGACACAGATAAAGTGACACGGTCAAGGTCACGGAGGACGGACTGAGCTATAAATGCATCCTTAGAAAGACTGAAGTCATTAAGTTCACAATGTTGCTTATTATACACCTTGATTTTTGTTGGGGGACAAACTCGGTTGCATTCTGTTGCAAAATCTAGTGGGCTGACTTTGTAGCCAGCATTTTATAGCTCGAAATTGCGTATCTACAATACCTGAATGTGTCCTTTTCTTAGAGATCAATATGCATTATGTCATTTTCATGTGACAAATACGTATACAAATATACAACATACAAATATAATTCATTTCATAACCGTAATTCGTTCGAAAATCTATAATGAATACTGTTTGTCCATATGTCATCCACACTTTTAAATGAAATAACACATTTTTTTGTGTTGTATAAGAAATGTTTTTAACACATTTCGTGTTCATTTTGTGTTAAACAAATAAAAGTGACAACACAAGATCGAGTCCCTTGGTTGTGGTAAAAACAACACATGTCTGTGTTATTTAGGACATTTTGTGTTACTTTCCGCCTGTGTTCTCTTTTTAATTTATTTAACGCAAAATCAATACAAAGTCACACATAATATTTGAAATAGCATAACGCAAACGATTTGTTAATAAATAACACATCCTTTTTGAGAGTGTAACACAATCTCTTGTTCGTCACTAGACATAGAGATTGTGTTGTTTTTAGCAAAACAGTTTTCAGAGTGCTTTGTTTGCATACAGTAGTGACCAAAACCGATTGTGGAATTGACATGTGCCTTTATGCAAACATTATTAAAAATATATTAAACATTTTGTTTTTGTGCGAAAAATGACACACAATACAAGTGCAATTTTGGCTTTTAAATTAAAAATACCAAGTGAATTCTGTAGTCATTGTATGCGTTTTATTTTTATGCATTTTTGTATGTTAAAATAAAACTTTTGTTTAATTTTGTTTTTTTATACCACGCCTCATATTTTGATGATTTTACAGTCTTAATATGCAACCTAAGTTTTAAATTGACTGTATAGGCAGTAGGCAGCAAGACAGCTCACTAGAATTCTCTGGCTTCTCTGGCTTAAGGTGGGATTTTCAAACATCGCTCAAACTAACCTGTTTCTTTAGCCAGCACAGCTGAGCCCTGGAAATGTCACAAGGGATGGTAATAAGCAAAGGGCAGCAAGAAAGAGATTGCTATTATTAACATTTGCAGAACCCACCGTATCTCATCTCATGAGTGCATAATGGCAGTCGCACCGTTTCTCTCCCTCCCTGTCGAAATGAAAGGTGTCAATTGAATGAGTCTGGCCACCTGAGGTGCGATTCTTCTTGTTTTGGGTGGTATGACAGGCGGGCAAAAGAGAATAACGAAGACGGGGGATAGAGACAAGGAGGTTGGGTTGGTAGACACCTCCCTGGGTGATGAGCAATGGCCCTGTGCCCAGGAAACATCTGCGGTCTTAGTTTGAATGGACACAGTGTTGTGTTTTACAGTTTAACATTCACTTTAGATTTCATGGTGATCCTTTGTTGACGCAAATTATGATTTTTGGGAGCTTTTAACTCTACTGGATGTGTTTGCCCCGAAAGGCTTTGGCTTGATGTAAACAGTACAAGCTAAAGTTGGACTAAGACGAAGCGTAGCTCTACCCTGAAAGAACACAGAAGTCCGTACGCCATTGATCTTCAGCCCGAAGGTTCACTCATGTTGTGCTGTTACGTTCAGTCTGCCAGACTCCTGAGATCCAATTCCACAGTCGCCCCCCACTCTCTACCAGGAAGTATCCCGGTTACTCGATTGCCTCAAAGACCCCCGGGAGCCGACACAGCAAGAGCATCGCTTCTGGCTCCTTCCGCCTCTGGGGGTATAATAATGAGTCCTTGCCATCGGCTTGCTTCAGCGCAAATTTGCACACCAGTTTTCTCTTTGCGCGCGAGTGTTAAGCAGCATCATTGAGGAATCCAAGGTGGGCAGGTTGCCATAACTGACTCATCTCCTCATCATGGTCCGCTTGGTCTTTTCAGCGCCAGTCAGGATCAGTCTCGTAGTGAAGCTTCACGCCCAGTCGCCTACCCCTGAAAGTCCATCAACCGAATGCGTTATTCTGTCAGTCCTGATAAAGAAAGAATGAAGCTGGGATACATAATGAACACATGCAATTAGAGTCTTTAATCACATTGAGACGCACTCTTCGCTGAGCGTATTGTTTTCAAATGACAGAGGCATCTGTGGAACGTCAGGCTTTTAAAGGAGTATCCATCCTTCAAGTTGTCTTTTATCTCACACTCCTGTTACTTACAAACAGAAAGGTAAGTCTTTATTTGTCTCTCTTGGGAACTTAAGTGTTCAAGAAATGCTTAAAGCACAAGGAACTGACAGAGACCCGAAAGAGGCCTTTAGCCGACAGGTGACAAGTGCCATTTTTCTTGTTTTTTGGCTCTTCTTCACGCCCCTTCGAGCTTTCAAATACCTGTCCGATGTCATTATTTGCAACAGGCACAAGCTTTGAACTACACAGAGTCAGAGGAAAGCGTGCCTTTGATCTCTTCCTCACCTCGGCTACAGAAGAAATGTCACGGAGGGGCAAGTTGGATGTCAGGGGTTGTGTTAGTCATCTTTGTCAGTGAACTTCTGTACGTGGAATTGGGATATTCTCCTTATCAGTCTTATAGATGTGTATGGCATTTCAGCTTGGAATTGGCCAACTCTTTCATTGACCCCTTCTGAGATCTTTCTTTTTGCTTATCTTTGTACTTTTCTGCTGACGCACAGCTCTGCCGTTGCGTAAGTATCTGCAGGAAAGCAACCGAATCAATGTTTGACTTACAGTGAGAATTCAGACACTCACAATAGTAATTTACACCAAATGCCTTTTGTATAGTTAAGCGCTACCGACCTAATGGATACGGAGTCAAGCCTGTCACCCATTTTGTTTGTCTTCATATTTTTATTTATTTGAGGTTTTGCATCAGGTTGTTTCATCATTTCCAGTCATGTCTTCTTTTTTAATTGTTTGTTCAGTTTCTGGCTTTTCTTTCCTCTCTTTTTTTTTAGTTCACCTCCATGGCGAAGGCTCCGATCTAGCGAAGGAGAACCTTGTTTATTTCCAGTATCGGTCCATTTGTAAACCAAGCATATTAATATGGCAATATTTGAATTCCTCAACTTTTGTTATATCTTAAAAAATATTCAGATGTTTCACATATCACTTTGGTTTCTGCCTCAACAACGAGAAAGTAACAAGTGTTTAGCCTGTGAGTCCCGTCTGCGAATTTATCCCGAGCGGTTAACTTGTGTTGGTTCTTGTCTTTGCAGCTGTTTAATCCAAGGCGAGGACCTTTGCATAGTAATCATCACACATTATCTTTTAAAAGAACTTCATTATTTTAAATTGCATTATTTGTAAAAAGTCCATTTTTATATTTGAACTTTTCTGTCTGTGATCAGTCTTTAAAAAATGAAATTGTATATATTCCAGATAGATAGACAGCCAGATATTTAAATAGCATATTATCCAATATGATTAATAAGAATCCTTTGGGCTATATATGCGGAAGTGCTTCTCTCTGTTCTTCTCATACATGCTGTTCCCACTCCTTTGCTCATGCTCCGATCAACAGACCAGACAGATTCACGGCCGTCTGCTGTGCTCCACGTCGTACGTCCCCAAACAACCGATCCGGTGAGTAGTTTCTCAACTTGGTTAAATATCATTGAGACTGATGCTGTGCTGTCCATGGTGCTGAAGTTTCCCTGATGCTTGAGTTGAGATAAAACTCTTCGGTTCCAGTTTTTCAATCCAGACTTGAAAACAACAGAAAGAACCTTCATGAGGCAGCACTCCCGGAAGTGTTTTCTCTTTAACCACGATTAAACTCATACAATGCTGTTAAACTGATAGGGATTCCTTAGTGCATCATGGGACTCGGGTTAACGATCCACACCGCTTTTGGGGTCGGTGGATTCACGGCCAGCTGGCTGTGGCTGTAATACCTTTTCTGGTGGATTAAGCAACTTGCTGATGCAGAAAAGTATTTACTGTATGTGAGGACGGCAGTTGTAGATGGAATAATGGCTCGTTTAATTCCTGAAATGTCAACTAAGTGAAGGAATTAGGTGTTTTTCTTTCTATTTGTTGGACACGACTGCAAGTGATGATTTGTGGTTACTGTAAGTTAGTGCATCATCTGTTTGACTGATTCACCCAAGGTTGAGTGAGTCATTTGCGTAAGTCTGTCTGAAATCCAGCTTACACGAGTCATTTGCTCATAAATTGTACAAACCGTGTCACGATGTCTGCTGTGTACAGTCAGAGAAGACGATACAAAAAAGACATCTTTGAATAATTTCACAGTACCCCGCTTCAGATTGCATTAAAGTTTCATTTCTGTGGTTGTGGTGCTGGAGATTCAGAGAGTAGAGCGGTGGCTACCCTGTTACAATCTTTCCTCAGCGTTTTGTTTGTGAATAAATGGATTTAGGGACTGCTTGTGTTTTTTTTCTCAGACAGTTTTTCTGTCAGCCACTTGCCTACAATTGGTTTCCCGCTGTTTGCCGTCTGTAGGGTTTTCTAAAATACACTACAGTATGATTGTGAAAAACAGAGATTTTTGCAAGAGATCACACCACACGGTTAGACAGATAAAAGGAGGGGGGCATAATATTGTCTTACAAGTGTGGTGAAGATCCCCTGCTCTTATCGTATTAGAATGTGACACCAGATCCCTCGTCTATCCTTCTCAATGAACTTTTTTAAACAATGTTAAGCCCAGAGCTGAAACAGCCCAGATGAATTGGCAGTATCATACAGTTAAAAATCAGCTCTGTTATTCTGACATAAACCGCCTTCACTTGAGATCAAGACAAAAACAAAAATATCTCATCTTGGCCACACCCACTTTTCAATCAAGGTGTTTGCTGTGATTCTGTGAGGACTCGACTAAGCAACAATTCACCTGAAAATAAAAAGTCTGTCCTTATTTAATTGCGTAAGATTTAATTTTTTGTGTGGAGTAAATAATGACAGTTTGCATTTTTTGGCTGATATATTCCTTAATGAAAGCTCATTACAAATCGCATTCTGTTTTATTTAAAAAACATTCAGAAACCTTAATGAAGCTCCCGCAAATTATGAAAGAAAATGTTAAATAGACCTGACATTTAAAATTCAGTACCCACTTGAAGTTAAAGAGCTCTGGCCAGAACAATATTGAAGCCCGGGTGTGATTTAGACTAATACCACTTGACCTCACACATAATACACAGATAAACAAGTTTCAAATGCTGGAGCTCAGATAAGAGTTCTGTTTGATCATTATGTCCTTATTAAAGATAATGGCATAAACATAAATACAAAGCAATGTGTTTGCATGCTTCACATAACACATTTATGCTCATATTTGCTCACTTGTAATTTAATCGTGTGCCAAGGAAGAGATGCTTCCAGTGCCACGATACAAGGCCTTCAGATGTACTTTAATGGGGTGCCAGACCCTAGCGCACAGCAAGCCTCGATTTAGAGTTTCAAGCTATGAATGTTACTAATGAGACACGTGGGGATCTTGGAGAGAATATTAAAAGTAAAGTTCTTGTTGTTTAAGTGAAAATATAAGCACAATATAAGCACCTAAGAAAACCAATGCAATGGGTACTGATGTTGTTCAGTTACCGACATTCTACAAAATATCTTCTTTTGTGCTCTGCAGAAGAGGGTGAAACGATGACTTTTGATGATTTTATTTTGGCGTAAACTATCCCTTTAAGACCATAGATTACGTGTATTTTTATCCTGTCACAGTTATAAGGTCATGGATATGAATCCGTAGGAAATCCCCCTAGAAAAGGGTAAACCATAGTGTAGCAAAGTTCATTAAAAGGAAGGAAGGAAGGAAGGAGGCGGGAACCGGCAAACGTTCAAATAAAGTTTTAATAATAAACAAAGTAAATAAACAGCCGGCAGCCCCTCACGGACGACTGCCGGCGAATAACAAAATACATAAACATAAAACAACTTAACATACGTTCGGGCCCGGTCCTCTCTCAGTGACGGTCCGGTCGCTCTTTCTCTTGTGCTCCCGATCTCCTATGTGATTCGAGACCGGTTGTGCGCACAGCTGGCGCTTATTCACAATTACTACTCACCGGTCTCGAACCACGGTCTCGCCCCGCCTACTCCACTACACATAGTTTTACTATAGTACTGTTTTTTGTTTTCTTTGTAGTAAAACCATAGGAACGCCAAATTTACTATGTTCGCACCACAATAATCACAGTGGCTTTTGTGGTAAAACTATGATAATACAAAATAGTAGTCAATCTGCTAAAACATTGTATATATGCTTTACCATAACAAAACCATGGTTCATTTTCCAATGATACAAACCAGTTCTGATTTTCTTTAAAACCGCTCGTGTTTTTCTATTTATCTCCATTTGTGAGATTTATGGAAACTTGTCAACGGAGCCATTGAAGTCTTCCAAGTTTAGGGGTTGTTTATGAATAATTTGCTCATTATTTAAGAGCAACGATTAGTTATGTGAACGGCTATTAGATTAAACATCAAATCAGAAGCAGTTTAGAGGAGAATAAAGTTCTTACGGTTATAATCTGATAATGGTTTTGAAATAATTAGCATGCTAATGTTTCTCTTGGCCATTGTGGGGAGAGAAGTGCTCTAAGCCATTATGTGTTTTATTGGTGGAAATTGGAGCGTGTGATTACCAGTGTGTGTATATGAGCTGGTCTGTTTGCTTTTGTGTTTCATGGCCAGGGCTGATGTGTAATAGGTGAGTGTGTGTGTATGTGTCTAAATCCTTCTGTGCTGGTGAAAGGGTATTGCATGCCTTTGAGCCCTTGGGCAGCTGTGTGCTTTAGAGATAGCGCCGCTGCCCACTATCCAGGGATCCGAGCTTTACAGGACCAGGCTGGAGCGAGGCCGGAAGAGGAGTGGTGCTGATCCGGTTAGAGCATTGAGGCCGGAAGGGGATTTTTAGGCACAGAGGGAGGACTCGTTCTGATCTCTGTGACCTTCACGCTGTTCTTTTGAAGTGCCTGAGACAAAATACAGGACATGGAAAACAATCAGTGCAAAATCAGGTCAAACTGCCTGAATGTAAATCGAGTTATGCTTCAGAAAGTTCAAGAATAGGTGCTTTCTACGGCAAAGACTCACTGTTACTACTGCCTCAACATTAGCTGGAAAAATACATTTTGCTTTTGGCATTGGTGATACTTGAACTTGGATTTAATATTTTCACTTGCTGGTTGATCAAATGAATGAAACAAAAATGTTATTGCAAAATGTATGATAACAAATTCATTTTCCACACTTAAAAGGATAGTTCACCTTCAAAATTAAAATTTACTATGTATCTTCAAACCTGTATGACTTTCTTTTTTCTGCAGAACACAAAGGAAAATATTTGGATAAATGTTGGTAACAGAAAACCATTGGTTTCCATTGACTTGCATTGGTTTTGTGTCCATACGATAGAAGTCAACGGAGACCAACGGTTTTTGGTCACCAACATTTTTCAAAATATCTTCTTTTGTGTTTTGTAGAAGAAAATAAATCTCACGGGTTTAACCGAAAAACTCCAGCGTTGCATGAAAGAGTATGAACACTGAAAATATAAAAGTCTTTTATCTTTATTCATGTGTGATTTCATAGACTTTTCTATCGTCACTGTTTTTCAAAGCATCCTCCTCCGAAGGCAAATACATGTATGGTAATGTTGCGTGAGTTATTGTTCTTGTAAGCCTTTCTCATAACTCTGGAGGGTTTAGTAGATTGGCGCTGGCTGTTTGATGACCTGCTGGAAGTATCCTTCATGCTGACACGCTAAACAGCACTAATGATGAATAATGATCGACACCTCTGCGTGTCCAGCCTCACACAGGCAAAAGACGGAAGAAACAGAGTGAGGACACATTTTTGTTCAACTGTTTAGTAAGATGCTTTCATCCGGTTGGTTTTTGAAGGCATAAATGCATCTTTCACTGTCTATGGCATTTTGATGGTTGTCTGATGGGGCAGTTGAAAGAGGTGTAGAGGTTTACAAATGTACTTATTGACTATAGCTGTCTTAGGTTTCACACACAAAAAATCTAAATCAGATGTACTGAGTTGACACCGGCACACAAAAAAGCTGGAAAGTGTGAAATGAGGCCAGTATGTCTCCAGATGCTCAATAAGAATGGTGTGTGTGTGTGTGTGTGTGTGTGATGATTTGATTTGATTTGCAGCCAGCGCCCCTGCCTCACCCAGAGAGATGATCAGCCTCAAGGACAAGAAGAGCGACTACGACTCCACTGGAACCAACGCCGGTTACCATGGAAACAAAGGAGAGCACAGTTCCAGAAAAGACACAATGGCAGGTAGGTGTAACTTTGGAACGGGGAGAGAGGACCAGAAGTAAAATCTCAGAAACCCCAAAGATTGTGGTGAAGATTGTGTAAAAAATGTTTATGGAAGTTTGCTTGTGATCTGCTAAAAAAGGTTTTGGTGTATTTGGATGCATTTTAAGGCACTTGGGATAAAAGCGTCTGCCAAATGTGTGAATTAAAAATGTAAATGTGAATTAGGCTAGTCATGGTGTCACCAAAAAATATGCGCGTGATACAAAATAAGCAACACAATATCGCAATGACTTGGTCATGAAGGAACTGAAATTCATATGTTTTGTGGTCTTCTGTCAAAACATTATTTAGCACTACTTCTGTTTAAAACCTAAATAGAAAAAACAGCATTAGTTGCCATGTTTAATTTATTTTCTTAAATCAGTTGTAAAGTTTCATTGGCACCACAATGCAAAAAAGTTCACAGAAGTTTGTACATATTGTTGACAAATAATTTGTGTTTTACATCACGTTTTTATTAAATAAATATATGTTTTTATTATTGTTTATTATTATATTGTGTCATATTGGTGCATATAATTGCTTTTTGTTTCGCTGTCAACCAAATATGTAAATGTTAAAGATTTTTCATTGTTATTTAATGCTTTTAAAAAACATCCATTCACCGTCTCTTTCATCTCACAGTTCAGACCTCCTGTGGAACATCCACATTGTTCCGGAACTCATACGATACTTCAAATGAAGAGATCAAACACAACCAGGTGAGCAGTGAGTCAGTCTAAACCAGCTCTTATATGTATCTCCTCCACATTTTTCATCATTTTTTCATAAAAATCGAATTTTTGTATTTACATTTTCGTGGTTTATGAAGCTTTATGAGGGTAACTCATTAGAACATTTTTTTAGTGCAAAACAGCTGTGTATCTAGCAATCTGGAACTGTGTTGGCAAACAAACTAAAAGCCGAATTATTCTTGCAAACCCCGTTCAGATGTTGTTTGTTTGACTCAAAGAGTAATAACGATCATTTCTTCAAAATGCTTATTTATATCTGTAACTTCTATTTGACGAGGTTCATAATATTACAATACACTCCAGCTATACATTTTCGCATTTTACATTGGGAAAGTTGGCCAGATGTCCTGGCACGACACCGAGTTACACCGTATGTTGAGTCAGTCGACAGAAATGCTTTCCCGGACGAGCAGCTGGGAGGAAGCGGGGCACTGATAAGCCTGGCTCACACATGGATATTTGCTTTCTGTAGCTGGAGAGCATTCAACTCTGCATCTTTTTCAATTAGTAACATCTCATTTTCTGCCTCAGATCACTCTGTAATCGAAAAAAACCCTCCAAAATAAGGTGGAATTTATAGGAATAGTTCATTGAAAATTGTTGTTGCTCCGCTGCCTCTTATGTTCTCCGATTCAGGAAATAACAGTGATTAAATACAAACCTACTATTGAACTACTTAAACTATTTAAAAAAATAGCTTTACATTTTATGTTATGTCATTCCAACTCGCTATTTTCATTTTTTCCCAGTGGCGAGTTCCTTTTACTTAATTAAGTTGAAATTCCTTAATCTTTGTCTGTCCAAGGTCCCGGCACCACCCGCACCCCAGGAGCCCCCACTCAAAGACTACGAGGCATATCCTATCTACCAAAACTCCACTAGGAACTTTGAGGAGCCATTTTTTGAAGATCCGGTCCATCGTGCCCCTCCCACCACTGATATGAATATGCACCTGGGACTCAAGTCCACCGGAAATTACGTGGACTTCTATTCCGCTGCCCGCCCCTATAGTGAACTCAACTACGAAACAAGTCACTACCCCGCCTCTCCGGACTTGGGTTTAGGACTTCACGAACCCGGGGGTCTTGCGGACGGGAGGCGCTGCACGTGGAGAGGCCGGGAAACTGCATGTGCATGCATATCACAAAACATTTCTGAGCAAGTTTTGTTCGTCTAAGCTGGTTCCGTGGTGAATATGAGCAAGAAGAGGAGGGCGCTGATGCAGAGAGAGAGGAGACGCAGATAAAAGAAATCCTTGAGAGAGAGAAAGAGAAAGAATGCATGAGAGATGAAAGAAAGCACATATTTTAAAGGAAGCAAAAGCTTAACCTTTGGAGTAGCGTGTGGGTTTGAAAAGTGTAGGTTATTAAAGAAAGTGCGCAAGTATAGGAAGGGAGGGGTATGTAAGCACAAGAAAATGAAGTTCGTATGGGAAACAGCTTTTCACCCTTTCGAAACGTCCTTTTCATTTGATGTCATGCAAAGGATCTTGACTAGTGAGAAATATTCTGTTTCTCCATGGTTTTTCCTCTATTTTTGCTTAGTTTTTTATTTGATCTTTTTTAATTTGTTGATGTAAAGTATTTGGTGTACATTAAAGAAATGCATTACACAAGTTCATTGTGTAGAAATCACACGGACCACCCGGAACTTCCTGTGGTTTGGATGTCGTTTTACAGTTCAAAGAAAAACAAAAAAAAATCCTTTCGCCGGATGTTCATTCTAAAAGTGTGAAAATGTTTGTGGAAACTATCGCAGAACAAAAGCAGTTAAAGACCAGAGCATCATTCCTCACTTCTCCTCAATGAAGTGCTTTCTCACTGCCTAAAAGAAACAATGTTTGTTTTTTTTCCTAAACTTGGTGTGGAAAAAATGAAGTCAAATTATCATCCATATTTGCAGAAAACTGTCTTGTTTTAGACCTCTACTTGAGTTCTCTGTGCTAAATAATTGATATGATAACTAACATAGTGCCAAATTTGTACCTCTCTTAAATCAGCACTGAGACATATTTAGGTTACTAGTTCTTTCTTCGATTTGTACCTGCTTTTTTTGTTCTCAAGTGTGTTTTTCTGGAATTAAGCTATACGTCTAAAAAACACTGGAACACTACCTGGAGGGCAAAATGTTTGCAAGCTTAATTTCCTCCAAAGATGTACAAAACCTGTCTCTCGATGTTAGTTGAGTGTGTGCTGTATGTCAGTCAGTGTTTGATTTGAGAGCTTTTGTTTCTGACAGGTGACTTTCGTTTGACAAAAGGTAATGAACTGCTACGCCGAAATGTTAATAGAGAATGATAAATATATAAATATGAATATAAATATAGATCTATATCATTTTTATGTGCAGATGTCAGTGTCTGAAAGCAACAAACCAGAAAAGACTTGTACAAATCGATTCTGTTTTCCTTTATGTTCAAACAGAGAAAAGAAAATGAAACTTGAAATGTTGACTTGGTCCAAGTTGTGTTGTTAAACTACATAGATAATCACGCTGGATTTGGATGATGTTCTGATGTCAGAACAATAAACTACTCTTTGCGATTTAGAGATGTTTTTAATGCGCATTTCATTTCAGTCTTTTGTGTTTAGATATCTATTGACAGCACTGTATACATTGCACGTGTATAAACGTGTGGATATCCGAAGCTGGATCTCTACCTCTCTCTGGATACCCAGAATTCCTTGTCAATCTAAACCTTCGTCTCCTCCAGCTAGGTGCAGAATTGTCAAAACCACAGCCGTCCAAATTTTCGATCACCGTGATGGATAAATAATGGCCACGTTCCCTTGGAAACCGAAAAACAAAAGCAAGACGTGCCGGTTTTGAATCCCTCCTATAATCCATAGCTCAGAAGTGAGAACAGTTTCAAAGCGTTACATTCCCAGCAGGCTTTGCATGTTGTCCAACAAGACATGTCTCGCTCCCTAACGATTCACACATGGGCGCACAAAGGCAGGGAGCCTGTACCTGTTATCGCTCATATCAAGAGATTGTGTCAACGTGAAGTGTGTCATGTGATGAGAGCGCTTTGAGCTCCTCTCTCATGTGGCGGCTCATGCCTGCTGAGGCATTATGGGGATTAAGAATCAGACACCTTAAATGTAGTCTTTTGAGACGGGCTGTAGCTCTTCATCGCCTGTCTGTAGAGTATTGCCATTACTTTTGTGCTTTCTGTGAGTTTTTACCCTCAGTTTCTAATTATAGACGCAAACAGGAACGTCCAGAGATGTTGTGAGTCTTCGAGGATTACCAGGCCATCAGAAGTCATGAATACATTCATGTAGTCAAAATATATCATGAATCTGATCTGGAATGTCAAATGTGCTGGATAAAAAGTCAAACTTTCTTTCGAGACAGCATGTCAACATATCAGTCGATTACCTTTATCAAATAAAATGTTTAAATATGCGTATCCAGCAAACATAAATTACTGAAATATTGACGTTTTCTGGTTAAGAAGTGACATCTGTTCATAATAAAGTACATTTTTACAAATACTTAGTTTTATGGGTCCTTACAAGTCAACTGTTAACCCAAACATTGTCCTCCGTAACGTGATTGTATAACACATAATCTTGAGTTACCCGCATTACACATTTAATTTGAGCAGTTAACCTCTGTTGTTTAGGAACAAGTCTTGGATGTAGACGTCTCAGTTGTCTTGGTTAAATGTTTCTGATTTCCCGGCTGAAATATTCCAATGCAAAAATCTGTACCAGACCCATGCTGTCTTGTCCCCTTGGCTCTGTGAAGTTGTCAAATTAAATTCAAAGGGTGTACAGAATAGCTCTATTTTCCCTCAACGCTCGCAACGATTAAGTGTTCAATATATACTAACGTTTCATTTTCAGTCTGTGTCACCTCACACTACGGGATTATAATCTAATGCGGCATGAAAATAGGTCTGCTCTTCAACAGTGTGATTCATTTTACACCAGTGCAAACACGGCAAGAACTCAAAACCCATTTTGTCTTGCGTCCTGTTGCCGTATTCCTAAATGAAAGCCCCAAAATGTAGGCGTGACATAAAATCAATTTCCGTTTCAACAAAAGTTGAACAAGATCCTTCAACTGCAGACTAAATTATTCATGAAGGAAAAATGAATTTTCGACAGGATTCATTTTGGAGTCATTAACTGGGCAGGGTTTTCGGTTTAATGGGCATTGGTGAATGCTATAGTGTGTCGCATATGGTTAGGTAAGTATTATTTTCCTTTAAAACTGATTTTATTCACCTCTTTCGGCTTCAGATACATTTTATGATGTTTCAAAACACACTTCTTTATATGAATTCAAGTTAATATACAATTACCAGAACAATCTAGCTTTTTATATTGGGCTCTTGGTCTGTTTATGGGCACACTATAGGTCTGTAAAGGTCGAGATGCCTCTTAAGGCTCATGCTCAAACCATTGATGTGTAGGAACAGTTACTATACCACAACATTCACCATAGGTCTTTTGTTGCTAATGATGTTGGATACCCTTTAGTTCATCCATAATGGGATTCAGCATCCACAAAACAACTATAATGTTGATACTACAATAAGAGTGCCTTTGTTAAAATCTGATACAATTCTTTCTCAAATAGCATTTTTAATTATAATTTGTGCTTAAAAAAGTACATTAAAAATGTACTTGTTACGTTCCACGCAGCCGTGTAGTTTATTGCATTTTAAAATGCATTAAAATAAAATCTGAGACAATGGTGTGATCTAATGATTATCAAAGCATAAGTCTCCCCTCTAGTGGTCATAATTCACCTTACTGTAAACTCATAAACACCCATTCAACAGCTGTCACCACAAGACCAGTGCGATCAAATCTACGTTTTAAATCAGTTGTATTTGGCACTTGGGAAGATCAGAGGCTGAACAGATTGGACAAAACCTGAGGTTTTGAGAGAGAGATTAAAGCTTCATATTAGGAATCAACATCATAGTTTTCTGGGGTGACAGTACCTGACCATGTTTGTTGTAGATCGATGAAAATGATATATTCACTTACTTGTTAAACCTTCCTATACAAAATTAACCATAGGTTTAGTTTTAGTTAAAAAACATACTGCATTTAAACTATAACAGCAAGTTAACCATTGTTTTGCTACAGTTACTTTAGTTTATTCGTGGTATTTGTAGTAAAACTGTGGCTGTACAAATAGTAATCTTCGTAACTGACGGTAACAAAGACCATATATATTAAAAAGAAGCCGTACTGCTATTAGAAATTAGAGAAAGTGCAGCTTAAAGGAACAGTTCACCCAAAAGTGAAAATTCTGTCTTCATTTCCACCCCCAAATCTGTAAAAATGTCTTTGTTCTGATGACCACATGAGAAGGATATTTGGAAGAATGCTTGTAAACAACCAATTGTGACTACTATAGTAGGAAAAATTGCTTTATAAAATTCTTTGTTCTGTTGAACCCAAAATAAGATATTTTGAAGAATGTAGAGAACCAAACAGTTCTGGGGCACTTTTGACTACCATTGTAACTTTTTTCTACTATGGTAGTCAATGGTGACCAAGAACTGTTTGGTTACGACCATTCTTCCAAATATCTTTCTCTGTGTTCATCAGAACAAAGAAATACAGATTTGGACCTACTCAAGGTTAGTAAATGACGGGGATGAACTGTCCCTTTAACAAAGCTGCTCTGTAGAGAATATCAATAGCCTAAGCAATATCAAGTGCAATTGTTGATCAGAAATATGTTGTTATGTCGACAAAACCATAGTCATCGATTATCTTCTCGCAATTAAATAGCTGTACACTGAAACAGCTGCCTGGATGCGTTGCCGATTTAGCCGCCGAGTGCGATGACTTTCCAAACAGTTACTAGTCTTGGATAAATACACTTTTAGAAATATGTTTAAAATGCACAGTTGTCGTTTATTGTCGGAAACTTCATATCTCTCTTCATACCTGTTTTTAAAAAACCCTTTCACGAACGCGTTATCTTATCTGGTTCTCCCCGCGTGTCCCAGCCGCTTTCCATAGCAAAGAGGCGGGACCGCATTTCTCATCGAGCGCTCCTATTGGTCGTAGGGGATTGGTGACATCATCACGTACCGTTGCCAAACAATGGGCAGGAAAAGCCACGTTGACGGAGTCATCAGCAGCGTGCGTTGTTTTTCAGGCAGGATACAGAAGGATTGTTTTTATTTTGAAGCAGACGACTCTTCGGAAGAAGCGTTTGACACCACTCAACCCCAGCCATGTCATCCCCACCCAAAGAGAAAATCGAGACCAAAGCTGGACATCCGCCTGCTGGTAATGTCTCCACTGCGCATGTTGTTGTTCTTCTACTGTGAGATCTTATGGAGGAATCAGGTGATGGGAAGTGCAGTTCTCGCAAGTTGCATGACACATGTCGACTCTTGCGCAAGATTTGACATGCTGTTTATTTGCGTAAAGGCCATCTTCTGATATGTCTTAGCTGACTGTGCTGATCAAGAAATAAAATGCGCATTTTGCTTTGTCTGCAGATCTGTCGGTTGGGTGTAAAGTACACAAGTGATCAGATAACGACATGTGTGTAAAGGCCTTAAAGTAGGCCAAGGGAAAAGATAACAAGGCTCACTGAAAGAGTTCTTCAGATTTGTTATTGTGCTTTTAAACATGCTCATATGGCACCATTGCATTAACCCTTTATGCATAGAGGTCTCCACAGTGGGCAGCTATTCAAAAAGCCATTTCTTGTGAATTAATGGATTTTGCTGAGTCCATCAATGCACTAGATACAATGTGCACTCTTCATATCATGTTCATATCAAGTTATATATATGACACGTTTTGTTTTACATGCTCTAAGAACAGTAAAAAATTGATGTTTGTCTAATTCATGCATTAAAGATTTAATATAAATAAACTCAGATCTTGTGTTTTGTTACAGTTAAAGTAGGAGGCATGAGAATAGTTCAGAAGCACCAGTCGGAGGTGCCTGAAAAGAAGGACGATAAAGACAGTAAAGAATATGAGACCGAGAGGTAAGAATGCTTACCATCACATTTCTGCAGCATGCGTCTCACACTGTAATATCTTAACCAAACTTTTTTGCTTTGTCAGGCGTCTATTGTTTCTTCTAGCAAAGCACACACTGCTATTTTTGAGCAATGCACATCTGTTTTCTAGGAATCGTACTCAAGCTCATGACTGATTTAGTTTGGATGGATGGCTATTTAAAAGAGTAATTTACATTACACCTTTGTGTGTATCAAAATGCAAAGTGTTTGAAATAATTTTGACATGTAACGCTTCAATACCCCTCAAGTACACGTTTGTGCTTGTTAACTTAAATTATTTTAAGAAAAAACACAGACCCGAGTAACATCAGCGTAAAGTCCAAGGTTACATTTTTTTTATATGTGACACAGGTGTGTGGTTCCCACATGTGCATAGATAACACTGTGAACTTTAGCTTAGACCCTAGTGGTATTAGTTCACCCAAAAACCATGGTATAAAACCATTTATAGACCCCCATGACATTCCAAAGCTGTAAGACTTTCGTTTTTCTGAGAACACAAAAGAAGATATTTTGAAGAACGTTGGTAACCACACCACATCAACCCCCGTTGCCTTCCACTTTGTGGGCACATTTCTCAAAATATCTTCTTTTATGTTTCACAGAAAAATATAAACTATCCCTTTAAGCAGCCCACACTAAACCAGAACATTTATTCTGATGATGTCATTCTTAGTCATAGTCATACTTCTTCGTCTGATTTCCCAGAAATGTGTTTTGCACCAACCGCCAGGTTTCAGTCACCGCCATCAATCTCAGTTAGAAGACATAATTCATACTATATTAGTGCCCCTCTAGTTCACATTCTCATCATTTTCACACAATTATAGGACCACTAAAGGGATGCAGTTTTTCTCTATCATCTGAAAAGCATGTGACAATAATTTTAGGCTAAACTAAATATAGTCCTGGGTGTGTCAGCAAAGCAGTGAGTGTGGCAACGGCCGGATATCGCCACATGTTCCTTTTTTCCTGTTTCTTCATTGTGGTGATGAAGTCTGTTTAGGTGAAATGCTTTTTTAAATGAGTAGGTAGCTGTCTAACTGTTAACTTGCACACGCTTCACCGTGTAATGCTTGGCATCTTTGCAATGAAAACGTTTGACTGTTTTGGAAATGTCCTCTTTCTAGCTGACCTGTTATAGCTGACCTGATTTCATCAGCTCGGAGGTGTGTCTGCTTGCTTTCATTAATGCTTCTGTTAGACGTTCCCTTCAAACCTCGGTACCTGATGACTGAACGTCTGCACGTTACATTGGTTTTCAAGTGAGCTCCTACCAGCTCATTCAACCTGCTGCAGGAAGCTCTCGGAGGTGTATCACACTTGAATACGCTTTCGAAATCGTTCTGGCATTTCCTCACAAACATGGCAGCCGTCCACAGAGTGGCCATTTCAAAGAAAACGGTGAAATGTGGTTTCAATGTGTGCTGCCCCTCCACCTACAGTACTAGGCTCGGCTTTTTCTCACAACGCTGGCAGGCCGCGAGGAAAATCTGCATTTTGCTGCGTTCAGATGTTTGTACAAACTTGTTTCAGTTGTTTACACAATTGATCCTTTGACTCTGTGGACGGTTAGCTTGACTTTTAGCTTATTTTAGCATGTCACTCTAACATTGTAATGTAAGTCATGCTAGACATCGTGTGCGACTAGGTTAAGGTGATGGGAAATGTGTTTTAAATATATTATATCGTCGCTGTCCTTCTGAAACCTTCAATGTCCAAACGTACTGTTTTATCCCAATATTAATATGTAAGCAAATGTGAGTATGTACTAGGCTGGTGACTGGTTAACACTGTGTGCCTGCCTGCCATTAATAAACTTGGACCAGCATTTAATGTGCCGTGGATAGCGATGATTAAAATGTAAAGGATCGATTGACCAAGATAAAACCATCCAAACAGTTTGAACCCTCTGTCCTGTTGCGTTACAACTTTTCCGTCTCACAAGTATCTGGTTGTTCTCATATCTGACACCGATTTCCGTTCCAAAAGTTTTATAAGGCCTGAGGTCACAGTTTGCTCTCGAGGCTGTGCCTCGAGTCGAAGAAATCCTATGCTAATTTTGTGTCAAATATTGCTCACTTTGTGACATTTGATGGATGTTTGTTGTTTTTATTAGCATAATTGGTTCATTTTGGAGTATTAGGGCATCTCGGTGTGTCAGCGGTTGAGATGAGAGTGTATGTGCGTAACACACAGAGTGTGTCGGCAGATTTGGGTCATTAGCTGAACCCTGGAGCAGAAGCTGTGTTTGTAGACACTTATAGCCTGACTAGCGACTTTTCACACACTGCAGTCAATTTTTAGCCACTTCACTGTAACTTCATCAACCCGTAATTCAGCCGCTGGTAAAGCTCATCGCTCTGCCTCCGAACCGACACAACGGTGAAAATTGGGATGAAATGCTGACTTTTACTGGTGAAGAAAGGAAATAAAGATTGACAGTTTGACGACAATTATTTCCATGCTAGTTTCCCTGTCTGGTGTTAAGTGAAGTGTGTTGATGCTATGGGGATAATGGGTTCTTGGTGTGTCGTTTCCTCTTAATCTGCTACAATTTGCAACACTGGTGTGTCGGAGGAATTTCGGTCTGGCCTCATGTGATCTCATTACCACAGAAGTTCCTTTTCAAATGTTCTGCCTTTCCGTCAAATCACACGTGGAGATAACCAGCTATATAACCAACCTCATATCCTAAACTTGCAGATTTGCCTCACATATCCACTTGTGTTTTCCCCCCACATTTGGCAGTGCTTTATATCTTTAGAGCATCAGGATTGTACAAAGCAAATTATGGAAAGTGAATTTATAATGGAGGAAAACCTCAAGGGTTTGTCTCTCAACTGTGCCAACATAATGAGCGGAAAAGTTAATGATAATGAATAACAGTTACTAATTTTACCAACAAGGTATTAATGATTTTTAATGATGGGATTTTGTAACCTGATAACAGTTCATTTGAAATCTTTTCATCACTGCACTGTTGTGGTTGTATTTTACACCCCTGTGTGTTTTTTTTCTGAGTTAGAACCCACAGGTTTGCGTGTTTGCTTATGATTCATTTTGGTTAATTTTACTGCCGAAAGGCATCCTCGGACCCGTTGTATACATTTTACAATGTTTAAAATCATCCCCCACAACCAGTGCAGAAAGTGCCAACCAAAAAGTCTTACCTGTCATATAGCATTAATGCTTTCATCATTTGCGGCTCAATTTTTCTGAAAATACAGTAACGTTGTGATAGATCCGTCCTTGACTGATAAAGCACAGGTACTTTTAAAGCATATGCAGCTGCGGAAAAAATTAAGAGACAAAAATGATTTTCATTGTGTCTGATAGGTATGTTTTTAGGTGAAATTATCATTTTTGTTCCACTCTGTGAACTACTCACAATTTTAAATGACAAAAATGTTGTTTATATTTGCATTTATTTGCAGAACATGAAAACTGGAAAAACAGGGCAAAATAACAGGAAAGAACCTGCAAAGAAAACAAGTTCATGTTAACTTTTAAGCAATACAACAGTAATATTTGTACACGTGTTTAGGAAAAGTAAAAAAAAACATGTTTGTGATAACCTTTCAACTGTTTCCATGTGTCTTGTCATGCTGTCAGTCCATTTTGCCTCCCCGATTGAGCTCATTGATAAACAATACTTTTTTAACATTGTTATATTTTTATACTGTCATGAACACAATGATGGAAACTGTGCAAAAAGAAAGTCATCATAATTCAAGTATCTTTCATGTACGAAAACTGTCAGTTATCATATATTTTGAGGATGTTTTAGCAACTTCTGCACAATAGGTGGTCAGTTCTATGTATAAACTGTATCTTTTCTTCACAAGAAGACGGCTCTTTCTTTCCCAATCTTTGTGGCCTTCCCTGTCCTTTAATTCCAAGAGGATTTCAGCTTGCTGAAGTGTAACGTATTTGTTGGAGTTGAAAATCGAATCTCCCCTCGAGTTATTGTCCCTGATTTTAACCTTGACGTTTACTCGTGTTTTTCCACCAAAGATTTTACCTAAATTAGCTAACAATATCTCTGGCCTGTTTTCTTCATGTGAAAGCAAGCACACTGCTGCCACCCTCAGGTTTACAATGGTATTGCTGGGTTATGAATAAGCCCATTTATCCAATAATATTTTTTAGTATAAAAATATAATATAATAATTTTTTTTTTTCCAGTGCACAACATTTGTAGCTTTGGGTCGGTTCTTTCTGGAACTGAATGACCTCCGTCCAAGAGAAATAGATAAGATGGTTATCTTTCATAAGGGCTATTCTCAACCTCCTCTGTTTAGCACGTTTAGCGGAGATTTAAAAAAAAAATCCTGTTTGCTTTTTTTACTATTAGCTCATCGAACAACCTCAAAAGCAGAATTGCTTTCTTTACTCCAAATGAAAACCGGATTTAATAAAATGTTTGCTCTTATTGAAGGGAGTGTCTGTTTAATCTGAGATTATATAGCTCTCTCTTTTGAAAGATAGATATAAGGCTGTTGGACAGGTTGTGTTGGTTGAGCAGCGCTCTTATTCCTCAAAGGGGGATTATCCGCTATGTCTCTCTCTCTTCCTCTCTGAGCTTTGGAGTTTTCCTTCCCTCTCACAGCAAGATGAAACCTCCAACTTGTTGTATTGCAAGCCACTCATTTAACATACTTGTTTGTGTCTCACGCTGTGATAACGATGTTATCGTCTCCATTTATAGCTCCGTTTCCTCCATTTTGAGAAGAGGTGTGAACATTCCATCCTGTATCATTCAAGGAGCTTCCGAAAAACACCCACCCGCGCCCGCTAGGACCCAATTTTCAGAGCTTTTTGTTTGTCACACGTTATAATTCTATTTTCAACGGGGACGAGGACTGTTTGTCTTGTCAAGGTCAATTATCACTGTTGACCTTCTCTCGCCGGTGCTTCAAGGGAAACACTCGGCTTTGGAAAATGAATGAGAGTCATTTCTGAAGCTGACGGCTTGCTCAGGCCCGGAGCCGTGTTTCTGCTCCGTGCTCAGATGGTTATGGTAAATTCCACGTCCCTTGGGGATTTTTATAGGCCATTTTGTACCTTGTTGGTGCCTGGAGCACTCGGTTCTACCTCACGCCTCTTCATCCACTCTCTCGTTTTCACATGCGTGCTTATTTAATACTTGGGCCTTGAGGCACAGTGACCGGGACTCAAAAGACAACTTGTAATGAGAATAGTCCCAATTTGCCTTCTTAATCTTACACATCATTTATGAGGGCGATTATTTATACAAAAATCTGTGGTTCGTAATTTGTCAATGAGATGTAATAACTACTGCAGTTATTTTCGCAGACTAGTGAAGCTTGTTAATAGTTAATGTGGCCATTTAATGAGAGTTAACTTTATTGTTATGATAATTGTAAATAAATCGAAATGATATACTATAGTGTTCTTATAGCTTAACATAATAAATATACTGTTCAGTTTGACTTTCACCGTCGACACCTTACTAGTATCCTCCATTTAATCTGTTTCACATATGTTCTTGATCCCGTTCCTTGCTAAACACAGATGATCTTGTTTTAATCATCACTTACATCAAAACCTTGTCAGGATGCATTTAGAAGTCTAATTATTATAGCCCTGCTTTCTGCGGCGAGCCTGTAAATCCAGATGACGTGCTGAATGTCCTGATGTTTTCATCAGTGCTGTATTTAATTCACAACGTTAGCATTCCGTCCATGCATCCCATCAGCCGAGTCTGGACGGGGAAGGCAGTTCCTCTCGGCGTCGATGTGGAATAGAGGGCTTCGGCTGACAGCCGCATCAGACGTCTGATTGAGCTTTCAATCGGGTCCTGTGCTCATTACGATGCTGCCTGTTGACCTTCAGCTAATCAGCGCAGACCTCAGACTTTGATTTCATGCGTGCTGCTGTCAGCTCAAATCATGAGATGTGCATTTGTGCTGTGTGAACGGTGACGGGAAAGCTGCTGACAGACTGTACCGAAGCAAAGAATTTTGTGATATATGTTCTTTTATGTCTTGGAAATTGTTTTATTCCAAACCAATTTAGTCTTATTTAAACATTTGTGGATTAACAAATACCCAGGTGAACGTTTTGGGTAAAAACTAGGGCTGTCAAATGATTAATCGCGATCAACCGCATCCAGAATAAAAATTTTGTGTTTACATAATATGTGTCAGTGTATTGTGCATATATTAATTTTGTATTTATAAATACAAAACATACACATAAATGTATATATATTTATTAAATTTTTTAGGTGAATTATTGATATTTACCAATAATGTAAATTACATATAAACGTTTATATTTTTTTATATTTGATATGTTTCTTAAATATATGCATGTATGTGTTTATAAACACAAAGGTAAGATGCACAGTACACAGACTTATATTATGTTAACAAACTTTTATTCTGGATGCGATGAATCGTTTGACAGCCCTAGTGAATACATAAAAAACATGCCTAGCTCTTAGCGTTACAGCGTAGCGTTAAAAATCCAGCGTGTTGAATTTAGCGACATCTAGCGGTAAGGTTGCAAACTGCAACCAACGGCCCACTCCGCCGCTCCCCCTCCCTTTCAAAGCACTACGGTGGCTGACACAGAACTAAGATGTCACGTTTTCACTTCTTTGTCGAAGGAGATAACGTATAAAGGGCTACTGTAGAAACAACATGGAGACTTCATGTATGGGGACACGTGTGGTGTGTAGACCGAAATAGCTCATTCTTAGGTAATAAAAGCATACCGCTTCATTATGTAAGGTCTGTATACACCTCTGAAGACATAGCATTTCTGTTTAAAAGGACACGTTGGACCTTTACATAGTTTTAGTGGGGTTTATAAATGTGGGTAGATGTCTTATCTCCTTAATACCCCGAGCAGCAAACATAAAAATATATTTTCTCATACTTGTGCCTTTACCTTCAATAAACTCAGTTTAAAGGTGTCTTGGATCACACACAAGGCTTCACTGTTGAGTCCATTTTGACCGAAACCCACAGGTTTTTCCCTCAGAAGTATAAGTGGTGTTATTCATTGCCAGGATAGAGGTGTTTGTGTTCTCCTGCACAGGTTCCCTCTGGAAATATTAACAATCTTTAAAAAAATCAATCCTTTAAATCACGTTGTGTTTGACTTGAAAAGAAATGGTTTCTTTAGGGACACTTCACAATGTTGTCATCTGTTTTGCTAATGCTTAATGCTTAACTAACACATGCATTAACAGTGTTTGTGACTCTTGTTTTCTTTTCTATTCCTAGCCCACCAAAGATGCCTGTAGTGGTCTCAGGAGTTGTCACTAAGGTGGGTTCATTGCCGAAGGCCATGTGTCGATTATGTTAAGTACATTTGTATTCTTACTAGATGCTCGCGTGAAAAAAGCACAGATCTGTTTGTACTTTCTTGAACTTGACCTCCATAATATGTCCACACGTTTGTGCGACTCTGAAAGCAACATTGCACATCGAACTCTTTGAGTTGTTATAGACTCACTGTGCCAGTGTAGCAGATGTCCTATTAACCTTTCTACAGACTTCATCCATCCTGAGGCAGCCACTGCTGTCTCATGCAATCTACCCATTGCCAAATTCATCTTAAACCCGCTCACGTGCCAAATCAACAAAGCCGCTGTTGGGAAACCATGACAGTTTGCACAGATAGATGCTATATTTGTCTTGCATTACTTATTGAGATTACATCAACAGTCTGATATGCCCGAGACTTTGTAGTGGGGTTTATGCAGGGTTTAACAGCTTGTCACATAGAGCCCGCTCTGCCCCTTCCCAGCCCGGACTGACCCTAATCCGCTCTGCCGCCAAGGGATTGGTCGAGTCTCAGGATTTTAATATGCTGTTTTGATGGAGGCTGTGACATAACGCATCAATCCGTGCGTGTTTGCAAGGGTAAGCATGCTGTGATATGAGGCAGAGGCAGTGTTGGGTAAGTTACTCTGAAAAAGTAATGAGTTACTAGTTACATATTCAATAGTGTAATTAGATTACTTTACAAATTACTCTCTCCAAAAAGTATTTCATTACTTATTACTTTCTATATCCTATATCAACCTTGATTAGTTAAGTGATTCAAGGATAGACATGAAACGGCTCTTTTAATTCATTCAAATCAATAATATAAAACTACATAAAGTAGTATTATTAACTGACCAAAGTATTACAAATGTGAGAATAATACATTAAAGCATGGATTTTAAAGTTAGACTTTGAATTTTGATGTCAATTCCATGTTTGCACACACAGATATTACACAAAGTATTTAGTTTAATTACATCAGAAGTAACTGTAATTAAATTACAGGAAAACATAGAGTAATCCCTTACTTTACTTTTTCAAATGAAAAGTAATTTAATTACAGTAAGTAGTTACTTAGTAACTAGTTACACCCAACACTGGGCAGAGGTGGCTGTTTTCTGAGATTCGGTACTCATAGACATGTCAGATGTGCAGGAGAACGCTGTGTCATGCCATAGTGGTTTTAAAGTGACAGCGCACATGTAGACGTTGTTTTTTAATGTGTTGGAACGCCATATTTTACTTCTAAAGTGCTCTGTATTTGTTGTAATGTTTGAGCATTTATCTCTTTATGTAATATAAGCTGTGTTACTTTGTGAACGGAATTAAAATAGAAAAATGGGTCTGCCTACCCTATAATCTCCTTCAAAAGCTTCACTGTTCTTTCATATGCGACGCGTGATTAAAGGGATGTTTAAGAACATTTGAGGCTGTTGCTTTCTTGCAATTTTTTTTGTGTCCTCACTGGACACCAGCTGGCTGCATTCAGCCATTTTGCGTTAGTGTTTTCTTTCACTGCACTGCAAAAAATGACTTTCTTACTTAGTATTTTGGTCTTATTTTCCAGGACAAATGTGGAAAAACAAGCAAAAAAAATCTGTGTTAAAATAATCTTGAATTTAGTGACCAAGAAGGTAAACCTTAATTCAAGATTATTTTTCTTACCCCATTGTCAAATTTTCTTTCTTGTTTTAAGCACAAATTCACAATTTTTTTTTTTTTAAATCACACTGAATTTTCTCTAAAAACAAGGCTTATTTTCTTAGGTAATTTTGCTCATTAAGAAAAAGCATCTTGATTCAAGAATTCTTTTGACATTTTTACTGGAAAACAAGACAGAAATACTATGTAAGAAAGTCATTTTTTGCAGTGTGTAGGTTTACTTTTAAATTTGTTCAGAAATGATGAAAAACATTTTTTACACGTCATCTTTCTGGTCTAATGTATTTTGAAGTGTGAAATGAAGCGAGGGCAAGGAAACATCATTTTCATTTAATGGAGAATTATTCATTTAATAGTCACTGATGGTCACCGTCAGAGATTCAAAGCACACAAATCATCAACCACGTGTCACATTTTTATATGCGCAAATTATAATAAGCTTTATTGCTGTTGGTTGTTCTTTTCAGGGGGATAAAGACTTCACCCCCGCTGCTGCTCAGGTGGCCCATCAAAAACCTGTTCCTGCAGTGCAAAAGCTGCCTACAGGCCATCACATCAACCAGCACATCCATCAGCCCCGCAAGTGAGCCTGCACCCCGCCCCAGACCACCGCCGGCACCGCACAGGGCCATGTCCGCACCACCCCAAACACCCGCTCAGGTTGCCCCGGGATCTCTTGCCACCAAGCATTCCATATCCCCCTCCCCACAAATCTGTGCCTGCAAGTGTTGTTCTTCAGCAGTATCATATTAAGCGTTCCTTTTTTGCCCTTTGCTGTCTTGTAGATCATTCCAACACTAAATTTCAAAAGGCTCCTTTGCAGATCACTAATTCAGAACATGTTTAATCTATGGGTCTATTTCATGAGGGATGCATGGAGCTGAATTTTATTGTAATTTTGTTTTACATAGTTCCTGAGAGATGTAAATTGTATAAATCTTTTTTTTTTAGTTGGTGAATGTTGTATATTAGGCATTAGGGAATAGGTCTGGCTATCTGAATAAAAAGTTAATATAAAACAAACGTATGCATTTTTTGTTGTTCTGCAAATATATTCGCACGAAAATAAAAACATAATTTTAACAAAGAATGTTGGGAATGGAACAACAGCTTTACCTATTGACTTAATGAATTTTTTCTCATCCTTTACTCACCCTCTTGTCATTTCAAACCTTTATGACTTCCTTTCTTCCGCAGAACACAGAAAAAAGCACTGAGCAGCACTGGACCCCATTCACTTTTACTGTATGGACACAAAACCAATGCAAGTGAATGAGGTCTGGTTAACAACATTTTTCTAAATATCTTCTCTTGTGTTCTGCGGAAGAAGGAAAGTCATACAGGTTTGAAATGAGAGGAGGGTGAGTATTTAATGACAAAAAAACTATTTTGGAGTGAGCTATCACTTTAATAGTATTTGTCAATTTAAATATTCAATAATATTTCATTACTACTAATATTTAGTACTGAAATAGATACTGACGGTCTGAAACTTATCACCGTCTTAGCCAACGCCCGCCCAAGAGGCCATATGACTGACAGTAAAGCAACCAATCACGTTTCGTTTTGTGCCTTGTCATGTTTAGAGGCGTGGAAATGTCCCCGCAGTAACAGACCGGTGTACATTCACAAACGTTTAAAGAAACAACAATGATTAAAACTTTATGCCATGAACCTTGCATACTTTTATGAATTAAGTGTAAGTCTATCGTGATGAATTCTTATAGCAACCGTTGTAAACACGACAGCTTACTTCTTTGATCAAACGAATTGGTGTTGTTTCCAAGCGGTTAAAGAACGCGACACGCACGTCTCCCGGAAATCCTGTGAAATTAAACCAATCAGATGACGACTTCGAACGTGCAGAAGTGTTTCCAGAAAACTGTGCCTTATGCATCAAACTTTTAGCCAGCGGTCTGTGGACGTGACGATTGAGGCTGAGACTACTACTATATCAAAAAAGATCATTTCATTTTTTATTAAACAAAATTATTTTCATGTTTTCTTCGTGGTTGACTATATCAGACACCTAATGCAGCTTTGAGCAACCGTACATGAAGCCACATGTGCTCCTTGTCTTTCATCTCATCCTCTCTTCCTATTTCTTTCAACCCCTCAGTTCAGTTGATTCCAGTTGACCTGTTTCCACTTAACCTGAGCCAGCAGCTACAGGCACACGTCGGTCCCAAAACACATTGGGGGTCCCAAAGTGTCAAGTTTTCTGCAGTCTCCGGCAATACATACAGTTAACAAACCCGCTGGTCAAACCTGCTGTTCACTTATAGAAAAGGTGAACCTCAAATCTTTGAATGACAGGTTTGAAATGGCGTATTTTAGGTCAAGGTTGTTTTTCCGCAAAGCAGAATTGATAAGGACCGGCGTTAGTTCAGAGTGACCATAACCCTGGCATTCATCCCTTCTCAGTGTATTTGTTTTTGATAGGCTACCAGATCAGTGCTCCAGTTCTCCAGCAGAGGGCGTGTCAGTGACCTTACAACAGCTTTGTGTTGTCCTGAGAGATGCTGACATTACAAAACCTGTAAGTCCAGGTCTGATACAACATAACCAGTGACCTTAATATTACTAAGAGCTTAAAGGCGGCCACATTTACATCTGCAGTTACCACATACGAAATTACAATGATCAACAAATCACACAATATTATAAAGCGGGATTTATTTAAATAAAGTACAATTTGTTGCGTATTTAAAACATTGTTGCTCGTCACTTTTGGTTTGTTACTTGTTACAAATCAAAAGCAGTGTAAACAGAGAGTATTCTTTTACGGTAACAGGGCAACCCGACATTTGGCCAGCAATGGTCTTGACATCTGTGTTTACCCATAGTGCATCTTTTGTGTATTCTGTGTGTTGGCCACAGAGGCACAGTGGTGATGTTTAAATATATGATGGTAATCATGTATTTCTTTTATTAAAGGTATTTTAGTTTACCTGCTGACAAAAGTTATTTTATTACCTGAGATTTGCTGGTATGTTTAAAACATTTGATTTTACATCGCCGTCACCACCTATGCATAACTAACCAGACTTTTATGGAGTAGAATCTCTTAATAGAAAATAATTTGCCCTGTTTTTGGAGAATTAAGGTGCATTGACACATAAAACAGTCGACTGCCATTTTCACACAATTTTACAGCAGTCCAAGTCGTCCTTCTTAACTTAAACGTTTAGTGTTTAACTTATATAATAATAATTTGAAACATATATATCAGGCTGAATTAGTATTTCTCTTTCATGATTCAGACAACATTTCACAATGAGGTTGTATTTGTTTGCATTAGTAGATGTATTAGCTAACATGAAATAACTATGTGCAGTTTTTCTGCATTTCTTAAAGGGACAGTTCGCAAACACCCTTGAGTTGTTCCAAATCTGTATACATTTCTGATGAACACAGAGAAAGATATTTAGAAGAATGCTTGTAACCGAACAGTTCTTGGCCACCATTGACTACCATAGTAGGAATAATTGTAATGGTAGTCAAAAGTGCACCAGAACTGTTTGCTTTCCATTCTTCAGAACGAAGCATTCTTCTAAATATCTTTCTCTGTGCTCATCAGAACAAAGAAATGGATGCAGGTTTGGAACCACTCGAGGGTGAGCAAATGAAGACAGCATTTTTATTTTTGGGTGAACTGTTCCTTCAATCTTTCTCCATGTTAGTAATGCCAAAATAACTCATTATTGTGAGTTCACTGTGCATTAACTGTTACCACTTTGGATTCTTTGTATGCTGAAATAAGCATGAACTAGGTTTAATAAATGCTGTAGAAGTGTTGTTCATTGACGACTAACGTTAACCAATACAACCTTATTGTGTAATTCTGTTCTCCCACTGGACCCTGAAATGAACACCTCTGGAACATGTGCAAACTGGGTATCTCCCGAAACATCCGTATTCACAACGTTTGGGAAAAAGAGCTTAAAAGCGAGGTTCCATGTGGTACGGTACATTTGTTGAATTTGTAAATACATTCATGATGCTGTTTCAACAACCCAGGTTGTAGTTGTAAGAACCTCCTTTTTGAATATGTAAACAAACAAAAGTAGTTTATCTGAGAGCTTTGTGGTTGGCTCAGGCTGCCTTGCCGATGTGTAGTTCTTTATAGAGGGATTCAAGTTTTTTTAACGCGGTAGTTTAGCACATTTTAAAGCATAATCTTTCAACATAAAAAAACAATAAATAAGAAAATATATTTGCATCCAACATCAAAATAGCATTTCAAGTATCCGCACACATTAAAGTCACAGTTATTTCCTTTTTCCTGTAGAGAGCTGTCGCTTTGTTGCCGCTTCCAGTCGTCTCCTCTCCGCTTCCTCAGCTTTCTTCCGCTCTTCTTTCAGTTCTTTATATCTCCACTTAGGGATCTGAAGGAACTGTCCGTCTTTACAGCTGCTCTTCCGGCGCACTTTCTCCGGCACGTAGGTGGGAGTTGGTGCCTTGGTAATTCTAACCTTCGGGACCACCAGACCCGGTCTCACGCTGCTCCTCCTGAGCAGGTGTAGGGGTAGCAGACTCCCTCTCCGGTGGGCTAGAGAGGAAGCGGACTCATCTGTACGGGAATGGGGCTGCAGACTTGAACGCCGATCTTTGGGTTTAGGTATCAGCATGACCTGTGAATTCTGGAAAAGTCTTTTGTAGTTCTCGAGGCGCTCTGGGCCGAGACCTTTAAGCTGCTCGACTCGTTGCTTTCTTAACATCTCCGGAACAGAGTAATGCCGTTTTCCCACGCATGGCGGGCTACCGGGACACACCGTTCGGCACGCAGTCGCGATGAACGGGCTCCCCAGTGATGTTGTCATGCGCACCATGTGATCTAGCACCCCGTCCTCCGAAGCTTCAGTCACGTTACTGATGTCAAAAAAGTCCCGGAGGGTCTCTGATATCTTTTGAATGCAGCCTTTCGGTGCCTGAGCTTTGGCCACGAGAGCGTGCAGAAGCGGCCACTCGGGTCGATATGCGTCAGAAAACTGCTCGGGACACGGTTGCTGCATCAGTCGGGTTATGGCGAAGGCAGTCTCAAAGCGGCTCGTGAAGAAGGCCCACTCGTATGCGGTGAACTTCCTTCCATTGTCTCTGGCCTCCAGATCCGCTCCTGGGGAAGAAAAAAACAAGGCATGTTTTTGTGCATTTATGATGCATTTTTATACATTTTATTCCGTTTGTTCTTAGATGTTATCTGATAGGCAAACCTAACCCCACATTTACGAGACAAAGTAACATTAAAGTAATAGTTCAAACACAAATTCAACTTCTATTTCTTCCTCATTTTTTTCAAAACTTTTCTTTTTTGTAGAATGCACAAGCATACTTTTGAAAATCGTTGCTCAAAAAATCTTCACAATTGCATTTACATTAAAGTCCCCCTGTGGTGCCAATCTAGTTTTTAATGTTGTTTATATGTCTGTGTGGTGTTTTTAATATGCTTTAAGAAAAACCATGTCCAAGTTCATCATTTTAAACCTTCGCAGAGTATTTTCCATAAAACTGCGGTTTGCCGTTTAAAAATGCATTTTCTCTTTGTTTATGACATCATAGCCAAGTAACCAATCACGCTAACAGATTAGAGCCATAGATAGGCTAAGGATGACACGACCGCTGCTGTTTCAGTTCTGCTTCTGCAACACGAGCATGCGCTGCTTACACGTCGAATCTAAGTACATAAAACTCAGAGCCATTGAGAGAGAGAGTTCTGCCTACGGACGTTCAAAAACTGGAGCATCACGTGATTCATGGAGCCTTCAGATAGTTCCAGGAGGTTATGTTCTCTCTTTAAATGCTTTATTTCCTTCATTTTTTTATTCATTAAATGGCTTTCGTCTTTAAATTGGTTGGAAGTTTACCTCAGTTGGTCCGTTCCATGCGTAACTAGTAACTTCCGAGAACAATTGAGAGCCTCCATGAACCGCCATTGCTATGAAAAAACTTCCTTTGGAGTTGAGGCGACTCTCTCTTTCAATGGCTCTGCTATAATCAATGTTGTGAGCTCACCCGATTGGAGGAGGCGAGGCCTAATTTGGGCGTGGAGTTACATTGAGTCACTTTAAGGCATGAAAAATGATTATCAGGAAATAACATTTACATATGATCTTTTAAATGAAAAAAATGATCGAATGCAGTGGGACTTTTAAATGGCCACATTTACATCATTACACACTATAAAGGCTCACATATGTACAGTAATAACTAAACACTTTGTGGCATTTTGTTTTATTTGGATCTAGAAATGTTTGTACGAGCTCTTCTTAAAAGCACCTAGGGTGTGATTATCTCTGTATGTAGTCTATCTTCGTTGCCTGTGTCTAAGAATGGCTCAATGAGTTCTTTATATTGTAGCGTTCAGACATGAACATGTCTGGTACCGAGTGACTTGGGTACCTGCCAACATCAAGGCTTTGACACATTCCACTCGACCCTGCACTGCAGCTTTCATCAGAGCGCTGAAGCCATGGCAGTTCCTTTTCTCAATATCAAGCCCGGGAAAGTAGTTGAGTAAGTAGTTTGAGATTGTGATGTGACCTAGAATCGTTGAGGCAAAGACGGACATGCAACTGTTTAACATCAAGCTTTCTAGGGCAGTTCCATATTAGCTTTAAACACATTTATATGAACTTCAGGTCTACTCTATTTACTTTCAATGATTTATGTTTCCAATGTAACTTGCTGCCTTTGTATTAATAAAAGTGCTTTTGTAATATTAGCTCATAAGAATTGTGTCGTTGTCCTGAGAGTCAGATTTTAAGATGCACTTTGTCTAAATCTACCTACAGATTTTGCCACCCTGAGTTAAATGACTTCTCATCATGTCTAACCAGTTTTCTGATGTCTACTAATGATTTCTGGCTTTAGATTGGACTGAGGCTGTTTGTCTTCTGGGTAGTAAGGTAAGAAAGCAATGGCGCTTACCTGCCTGAGCCGCGGTGATGAGGGCTGTATTGCCCTCGTTGTCCTGCCAGTTGACATCCAGGTAAGGACACTGGGAAAGAGCGATCACTACATCCACATAACCTTGGTAACATGCCACTATTAGTCCAGTCTGCAGAGTCAACACATACACACAAGGTTACTGTCAAAAATGTTCCACTCCAAGAGGCCAAGAAGAATCTCGTGTGGATGTGTTAGTCAGTGAAGGTGAGAAAAACAGGCCCTGTTACTGAAAAGAGCAAATAATCCTGGATAGCTGCTTACCTGGAAATATCTTGGGCTGTAAGTCAATGGCCATTTTGAAACACATCTAAACAGTAAACACCCACCAAAAGCAGAACAAAGTCAAAATCTGGATAGGGCTGTAAAATATTGAGAAATGTATCCAAGGTCAAGGCTTGAAATGCCGTCTGTTTTTAATAGACGTCTCGTCTGTTTCCTTGGACTACGTGTGTTCACTGTTCAAAAGTATAATTCACTTGATAATTTATCAAAGCGAACAAGTAATGTTTCTTTATTCTAGTTTAAGTTGTTTCTAACTTTAGAGCGAACCTTTGTGGCTTTCCTTTAAAGAAACAGCAAGATGAAGAGCACTTTAGCTTAACTATTGGTCCCAATGATAAACACTATCACTGAAGTTACTGATACTGTAAACACAGTACCAATCTCAGATTTTAAAATAATGTGCACGTAATATGTTATGTCATTTAAACACGGACATATTGTTTAGTTTGCACAACTATGTTTCATATGCTTCACAGAATCATTGTGCTGACAAATATGGTAAACCGTGCATTTAAATGCATGTTTACAATTTATCTGGCCGGCATTATAAATACACACCACTTGCATCACCTTGGTTTTGATCTAAACTTATTTTACTGACCCTGATCTGACCCTGAAAAGCTGCCGAATTGCAATTAAAGTGATGCGCCTTATGACAAAGCAGATCAAGCTGATTTCACTTTAGTTTTTTTTCTACTGCTAAGGCCCGTCACCTGTCTCTTGCTCTCCACAGTCAGTCTGCTGCATTTAAGTGTGAACAGTAGCGGTGTGGAACGGCGTGTCAGCGGCATCTCGTCGGTTTGACGCACAGCTGGAGGCAGATGTGTAAAAACAAACCCTGGACACGTTCCCTTCACACAGTTATGACAATATGAGAGAGACACTTCCAGTCGTAACACGTCAGGCAGCAATGCCTTTTTGTTTGTGTGTGTTTAAAGGTAAAGTGTGTCATTTGTTTATGTTAAAACACTTTACCCAATCTAAGTTTCATATACAGCAGGAAGAAAACGCATTCGTCTGTTGATTTTCCCTGAAAAGTGTGAACACTGCGGCTCCGTGGCGTTTGCAAAACATTTCTCGGATTGTTTAAGATTCCCAACCACCTTTGCCTGTTATATTTCTCATCTGTAAGTAGCTAAAAGCATCAAATTATGAAAATGAAATCTGAATTGTAAACTGTGCCAGTGTACTGGCTTTCCTCAGAGCAACTCATAAATATCAGTTCGGAATAACTTGCTGGTTCTGGTCTTGTTTTCTAAAGGAGTAGTTCTCCTAATTGTAAAAAAATACTCTCATCATTTATATAATTGTGTATTGATGGATCAGAATGCTAAATTTCAATATGGAAGCACGATGGAAACTTTGATTCTGATTAGTTCTTGCGCGTTTTATGACGAAACGTACATATGAAAACTAATCACGAGACAAGCAAGAACCAATGAGATTCAATATTATCTGTCATATTTGACTTCAATTGTATGTTTACAAGTTTTATTACACAATCACAAGTCTGGAGTCATGCTGATAACTTTAATTATGGATGGGTGTGCTTTTTTGAGCTTCAACATGACAGCGTTTAAATCTAAAGTTATTTGTTCGTGTTCAGCTGAAGATAGGAAATCATAATCATTCAGATTGAATACATTTGGGTAAGTTATAGCTTTAAGATTCCACATGATTATTATTGAGTCAAATCTAATATAGGTTTAAAATATATGTTCATATGACTGAATCAATCTGACTAAACTGGGTTAAATCCTTTAAGGGGTCAAACCAGGTCATCTTAGAACAATCATTTTTCTTTTTGTGTATTATGCGTGTTGTTGTCATAAAGACTCTTCCATTGTAAACTAAATGCAAAGTTCAGTAGAGAAACGTTTTAACGGTTTTGGCACCTGTATATCAGATATGCCATTGTGGTTCTGATATAAATGAAGACAAATGATGCAGTAATCTCTGGCCAGCTTGGTTCTTTAAATAGAAAGGATTAGCCTTGTGATCCATTAACTGAAAGAAGAGTAACAGGATTTGTTTTCTAGTTCAGCCTTGAAGAGCCAAACAGCCTCCATGATACTTCTAATAAAAGACCTGGACTGCTTACCTTGCATATCGCTTTTGTGGAATGAAGTGCAGGGTATTACTGTACTATATTAAGCACTAATAAGCAAAACATTACAGGTTTCGGTAATAAAAGCTGTCTAGCATCTTAGACTTGTCATTACCCCAAATTATTTTTAGGATGAGGACTAGACAAGGTTTGTATACAGGATGACAGTCTGGACAAACCCGAGGCTGACCTAAAAAATATGACATTGCTTATATCATATCGGTCTGCCTGTGAATTATCAGAGCGCCAGCGTCCATCCACAGATGTTCCATCAACGCTGAACGCAAACTGATCTTGAAACATTCATCCGCTGGAAAGCTCTATACCTGCACAGCGGTGTGCGAATGAAAAGCACTGTATCTGTCAGAGGCGTGTTAATTCTGCCTGAATTGCCTTCCCTGCTAGGCCAGTCATATCGAGTATTAGAGCTTAGTATATTCATAGAAATAGAAATATATTACTCCGTTAACATTAGTTGCGTGATAAACAGGATGTTAAAGGTCATCAACATGCATGTAATGGCAAGTGCAGATGGCCTCTCTCTATTTCTCTTTTTTTGAGAATACATATGCAGTATTGTCACTCAAAACTCAGAGACCCTTTTAACACGTAACTTTAGTAACACCTAACTAAGCTTCTACAAGTTTTGCCATGTCATTCGGCCAAGGAAGGGGCGTAATGCACACTGACTCATGTGCCAATGACCGTATTTACAGCATTACAGCATGCAGAGATGGTCTCAGATGAACAGAGCACATGTTGAAACAATTATGGGGAAATCCTGCGCCTGTTGCCGTGGACCGTCCTGTAGAAAAGAGTGATGGGAGGTAAAGATAAGAGACGGGCGTGTGTGAATAGAAGTCGAGACACCTCAAAGACATTCCACAGCACTGATGCCACAGTCGCCGTTCAAATGTCTGGTATCAGTTATTACGATCATTAGATTGGCCATGATATCACATCTTTATTTACTTTAGCAAGTTATAGATTTAAAACATTCAGTCAGATATATTTTGAGCTTTGGGAGGTGAAGCCCTATAAGCTGTTTGTGCGTTGCATGTATGCACTTCAACATCTGTTTTACATCTAACATCTGTACAGTAATTAACCCAGAACACATGCCTTAGAGGTCACAGCAATCTGCCCGAATCAGCGCTGAAACATAATGCTTAGTGTTTATGAACTCGATCGTCTAACCGGGTTGCTTAAGTTTGCGCACAAATCCAACTGTCAGTGTTACTTAAACGTATTTGTTTTGGCAGTATGAATTAGACCTCTTAAAACTTGTTGTGACTGCATGCCACATTTACGCTGGGTAACAATGGAGTCCTTGTATTGGGTATCTGGAGCATTATAAAAATGCATGCTTAAGATTTGGCGTCTAGTTTTGTATTAATCAAGTGTGATTATGTGTTTCTTGTTGTGAAGGTAAAATAATTCTATCCCGACCGGCCAGGACAACTAAAAGTAAGTGATGCGATGCTGTCAAAACGTTCATCTATAATTTAAGACGTATTTCAGGCCGAGACATAAATGCTGGTAATCCAAGAACTGATGGGAGAGCTTTTCGAAAACGTATTTTTGCAGTCGAGATGCAGAAATGAATTTATCTTTAATAATTGATGCATGTGATGGATGTGGACACTGAATTATACTACAGATCTCATAACGTTGTCTGAGTTTGACTCATTTCCTATTAAAACATGGTTTGTAAATGCTTTCCATTGTGAACCATTAGGTGTTTACCACACTACAATTCTTTAATAGAGTACATTCTGGACCTTTTTCTTCTTGGATTTAAAGGGATAGTTTGTTCAAAGATGAATATTCTGTCATCATTTACTCACCCTCAAGTTGTTCCAAACCTATATACATTTCTTGGATCGGTTGAACACAACGAAAGATATTTGGAAGAATGTGAGCAACTGAGATTTTCTGGGGCATCATTGACTACCATAGTAAGACAAATAATTTTGATATATTTTTTGGTTCCGTTCAACGCAGGAGAAGACATTTTGAGGAATTTAGGAAAGTAAAAAGTTCTTGGGCACCTTTGACGATCATTTGATTTTTTTCTACAATGGTAGTCAATGATGCCCCAGAGAAACATTCTTCCAAATATCTTTCTTTGCGTCAACAGAACAAAAACATGTATACAGGCTTGAAACAACTACGAGACATGACATCATTTTAATATCGGGGTGAACTATCCCTTTAATGATGTTCTATTGGTTCCCATCCCACCAACAGAGCCCCAACACTTTACCAGACACCATTATAGTTCCCATTAAAACCAATACAGTTGCCATTATAACAATTAAATCCATTGTAATTTCTGTGACTTTTTATAGCAGGGAGAATGAATGCGCAGTGCATGCAGTGGCGGAGCCAGAGGGCTAGTTGGGGTGGCAATTGCCACCCCAGACGAAGTCCTTGCCACCCCTGTTGCCACCCCGCTGAAAACATTACACTGTTAGATTTTTACGAACATTTCCCAAATCTCCCAGCGGACGTGAATGCATCCTTACGCAGCACGCACAAGCGTGCAGCCGCAGCGTGCTGTTGCTGCTACACTTTTCATTGGTTAAGCTGACACGCAGCACCTTCGTGACGTGCTCCAAACGGCTCCAAAACAACGCCGACAGCACACGGGATCGATGAAGAGCATTTTGCTGGTATGTACGGCTTTTATTTGTATTAAATTAAATGAAGTAGTGTTTTAACGGGAAGTAAGGGAGACGTTGCACTTTAGTGCTTAGCATTAATACTTCATGAGCATTACTAGTCGTGAAACTGACTGACTAATACTGTCACGCCTGCGTGAATATGCTTAAAACATGTCGTTAGCAAATGTTCAGCAACAATCACAGACATTAGGTAGGCTTATTCATATTGGCACGTGTAATGCAGCACTAATCTTAGTATAACAGACCGTTGTCATGAAAAACAGAGCGTTGCAAAACAAGAGACGACCAAAGACCAATTTGAAATTTCTGAATTCACTTGTAATGAGCACTGTTGGACAGAGGCACTCTGATGAAGAGTTCAATAAAAAGTATTTTCTATCAGGTACTTGACTGTCTTACAGCAGAAATAGATAGGCGTTTTTCCAAAAAGAACTGTGAGATAATGGAAGGAGTGCAGTCTCTTGACCCCAAAAGCCCATCATTCTTAAAAGAGGAACCCCTGCTTGCTTTGGGGAAAACATTTGAGTCCGATTTAGAAGACCTTAAGCATGAGCTTCATCAAAACGAAACGGCTTCTTTTAAGAAGGGAGAAAAGTGGAGAGACCAGCTTCACTACTTGAGTTTGTGGGGTTTTTGGAACCTTACAAAGAGGTTTTCCATGAACTTTTTAGGCTTAGTAAAATTTCGGTTGTGATTCCAGTTAGCACTGCATCCTGCGAAAGAAGTTTCTCTGCCCTTAAATTAATAAAAAACCCACCTCAGGACAACAATGGCAGATGATAGATTAAGTCACCTGGGCATACTCAGTGTTGAGTCAAGGAGGGCATATTCCATTAATATGGAGGACTTTGTAAAACATTTTGCTTCATCTCACCAGAACCGCAGAATTATGCTGTTCTGAATCTGAATGTTTGTATTTGTGAACTTGGTGGTGCCATACCATGGGTAGATGCAGGTTATACCTGGTACAACTATTGAAGTTTATCATTAGAGTCAGTGTTAAAGGGCTCTATGTTTTTTTTGTATTGTTGTTCTACTATTATTCTTGTAGTACATGTTTGAATGTGTACAACTGCCTAGTCCTGCCTTGTTTTGACAGGTCCAAGTTTACCTCAGTTTTTTCTCTTGGACTTGATTAGTCCAAGGAGCACTTTGAATACTTGTTGTTCTATTTTTGCTGTATACTTAATACATATATAATTGTGTACATTTTGGAAAATAAACAACTTTAATTTAATCTATATACATTTTGTGGAAAATAATTTATTTTTACCTTGCCACCCCTTTGCCACCCCTGTTTTTAAAGTGTAGCTCCGCCACTGAGTGCATGATTTTCAGTTTTACGCATTATCGTACGCTACTATACTCACTCTCTTGTTTTTGTCCGTCTCCTGGACGTCCTCTTCTGTAACGCCTTGTCTTATCATCAGTTTGACTGTAAACGCGTTGTTGCTGAAACACGCCTGGTAAAGCGACAGGGGTGGCGGGGTCTCCGGGGAAGGTGATCTTACTGAGTCACCGTCCGGTGGATAAAAGGAGTCATCCGAGACGATGCTCCTGGTGTCCGGCAGGTCAGAGAAATCATCCAACTCTTCGAAATCCTCATCGTCGTAACCGTCCCCCCCGCACGAGCCGAGATACAAATCATCGTCATCATCTCGATCAGGTGGTTCCTCCACGATAGTCGGGAAGATCTGAGCGGGTTTGTCAATACTTGTAGTCTGTTTGACCGGTTTAACCTTTCTAGGAGATGAGCCTCCACCATCCCTGCTGTCTGTTATCAGAACCATTTAACTCCTGGAGAATGAAAAGCTTCAATAATGCGGATTAAACTCCTCCCGGTCGCTTCGGGCTGCATTGAGATATATTGAAGTCATGTGTGCCAAATAAAATACGAAGTTTTAAGGTTTACTCGCAAAATCGTGATTCGGGTCTCCTGGGAAGTGTCTGCGACGTCATGCGGATCGGCCAAGTCCTGTATATATTAATTTGGTAAACTCATGTCAAGGATTTTCTTCGTAACCCCGTTTGCGTCCATTGTAGCAACTCCCTGAGACTCTCAAAAATCCCCAAGTGTCGCAACTTATTCCCGTGAAAAGTTTCAGTTACTGTCACGTTCCCAGCCGACAGCAGCGAGAGAAGCGCTGGACAGTCCCAAAAGATAAGAGGAGGAATAGACGCGTGCGCTGCATAATTCTGCGCATATAATCCGATTAGGGTCTCTCTCTCTCTCTCTCTCTCTCTCTCTCTCCCCCCGCCTCTCAGCCTTTTCTCACCCCCGTCCGCTCCAAATCATTTTGGATATATTTCGTTGCTTTTGTGAGCTTGAAATACCCTGTTGTCCAACTGTGTTTCATTTGCAGCACAATTATTTTAGAGCAAAACACCGTTATTTCTGGGAAACAGGTTTTGTTCATCGTCAAGGGGTTTTCCTCTTGAAATGACAGTTACAGCGTTGGGGATGTCCCTGTTGACTCTTGTGTAGAGATCTTTATCATACTTTCCACACAAAGACTTGCTTACATTTTCACTTATTCTTTAAAAACCGCGGACCTTGTCCGTGTCTCTATGGGTTACACATACACACACTGAAATTCAACACACTTTCTCAACCAGGGGGCGGGGACCCACTAGGTGGCCTCAAGGTGACTTAAAATGCATGCAAACGAACATCTACAATATTTTGTATTTTTAAAGCAGATGTACATCATTAAGTTATCGAAAGCTATTTTATTGGGAGAGAAATTGTGAGGCGACGGGCCTTCAAAAATGGGGAGCCCCCAAAGATGGTGGTCCACAGCACTAAAGTCCCACATTCTCTGTTACAAGATCAAGATTTTTCCACAGTCCTTACATTCTGATTTTCCTTAAAGTGCCATAATTGCTGCGACTAATGAGTATGTCCTTCAGTCCTGAACAGCTGGAAGCTTCGGCTCCATCCCCTTCACTCACAGCTGTGATCTTTTAACTGAAATGTACTCTTAACACCAGTTCGTTTGTGATCAAACATCTGGCCTCCAGGAAGTGCCGTTGTTTTTAAAAACAAGTCAACATTTTTGCTTACCCAAAATGAATAATTTGTTATATAACTGGCAGGACTGTCTGTAAAGACACCATGTTGGTCCCATTAGAAAAAGTTGGTCGGAAAGAAAACTGAATTGAAGTCTTAATGTGTGAATGCAGAAACAATCTTCACACACTTTGGCTTTGATCATTATTAGCACAGCACTCTGGGATGCTTAGGTTGATGAATCCCCAGAGAGCTGATCAGAAGTGAGGGGAACTCCGTGTACAGTAAAAGTTAATCTTGGATGCTACTGTACTTTATTTAAAAGCACCTGGGTATTGTATCAGTCATGTGCTGTGGTTGTGTGCGAATGACACAATCTGTTGTTTATTTAAAACCGAGTTTAAAATGAAGACATGTGTAATGCTTGCATAAGAAAAGAAATAGGATAGTGAACTGCATCCTTGATGGCAATTTAGCTAAAATGAGCTTGATTACTAAAGGGTCAATTAGTTATTTTCAGCTAAAATAACAACTAGCTAACCCTCAATGATGCATCTATAAAGGTGAAGCACCTCCTTTAGATTCTAAATGAGTCCATAACCACTTTACATTCTTGTAAAAGGTGATTAATCCGACTAAATGAGGGAAATTTGCCTATTAATGTGCCAGAAAGCACCAACTCTCCAAAATGAAAATAATGATTGTACCATTTTGATCTTGTGGAAACATTTTTGATCCTTAAAACACCTTATACTGATATACTGTTGTTTTTTTGTGTAAAAATACAGAATGTTTTGTACAGGGTGTGTACAGTATGAAGTCATTATGCGCAGGGTCCCCGTAAAACACGCGTGCGTGTGGCATAACTGAAGTAACACACATGTGGCCACAACAGTGTCGGAAAGACTCACAAGAAAACCCCAAAGGTTAGTGGCTTGTTTAGAAAAACCCAAACAGGAAACTGCCGTCACAGTTAAAAGTGAAAGCAAGCTCGTCACACAAATCTAACTCACAGACGGACCTATACCTTTACCTCTCCGCTCGCTTTCACTTTTGCTACACCATTCCAGACAAGCTACGTGTGAGATTTGGAAGATTTATTAAGGTTTAAATCACATCGATATACAGAATGAAGCAGGCAGAACACATTATCAATACAAGTATTTTACAGCGTTCGAGCATGAAAGCATCAACAAGAATGTCACTGGCATATGAAGGCCATCTGTGCTGGACTCTACTCAGACTTCTCAGTGTTACACGGGCCTGTAAAATGTGAAGGTTGTACCATTCCTCCTTGTTGATCTCTGAAAGCAAAACAAGTCTCCGGTTATAATGTGTAATCTGTTTCAACATTTTAACAGGAGACCTGGAATCAGGTATTTTGTTAGTTGTTTTTATCATTCTAACACACTGTCCTTCTAACATGTGTCCCAGACGTTCACAAGGACCAAATATCTTTCACTCTTGAATATCCTGCTTTTAATAACACTAATGAATTGTGTCTGGTGAATGAGCATTGTACAGTAGATCAGGACAATTGCAGTATAAATGTGAGATGAATCAGCTGGAGTGAATGCTTTTTAAATGAAGGTTTTCATTGTTTAAGAACATTTGTGGAAATTATTTTCATTCAGATGCGTGCATGGGCATGCAAGCAATCATTTGCATCTCCTTTCGTTGTGTCTGTTGAGAGCTGAAAGGGCACAGTATGTGGTATCGTGGTATAGTAGGTGGTATCAATAATTAAGTGGTAAGTACCTAGAAAGTCTATTTTCCTGTTGTCACGTGGGGGTTTTCTCTTTCACAAATGCAGTAACTGAAGTTTTTCATAAAACAAGAGAGGGTCAAATGCTCAATTGACAGACGGCATTATAGGCTTTTTTGGTCATTTGAATGTGAATGGTGGAAAACCATGGTGAATTTATTTTAGCCTTTGCTAAAAACATGCAAATGAAGGTTACATGGAATAAACTGGTCATGATGGGACTCGCGCATCATTTAGCAATTCGTATTCTCCATACAACTTTTAAGATCTACTGTATGAAATTTAGTGGCATCTAGTGGTGAGGCTACGAATTGCAACCAACGGCTCGCTCCACCCCTCCCTTTCGAAACACTACAGAGGCTGACAAAGGACAAAGATGTCATCAAATTTGCGCTTCTTTGCCAAAGGAGAGAACGTATTTACGAAACGTGCTCTGTAGAGCAGTTTGTCCGTTTAGGGCTACTGTAGAAACAACATGGAGAATTCCATGCAAGGGGACACGCGGTGTATGTAGATAGAAATAGCCCATTCTAAGGTAATAAAAACATAACGCTTCATTATGTAAGGTCTCTAAGCTTCTTTATGTAAAGTCCTCTGAAGACATAGTTATGTGTATTATATTGCATTTCTGTCAATAGATCCTCAAAAAAATTACTCGCTGAACCTTTAACAAGTACACAAACAGGATATTAACTCTAGACATAACTTTAAATATGCTTTAAATTTGATATAAAACACAGGCTGAAGTACAGTGCTGAGAAAAATATGTTCTTCTGTAAAACCTGAATGACAACCCATGACATAATAACAAAAGTATTCACGGGACTAAATGCTAAATGTATAGCTGACTATTGTTTCATAAATTCATAAGATCACTTTTTCTTGTTGTGAGCAGACAACAATAATTATGCTTCTTTTGCCTCTGTGTTTTGCTTTTTCAAACATGTGATGTAAAATATGCATCTTTGAATCTGTGTTTCATGTAATCTTGACTGTGTTTAGGTGCTAGCAAGGGCGACAACAACAGAAGGTTTTGTAATTTCACTGGGGAAAATTGTAATAAAAAGACATGAAGTTGCCTAGAGCAACAATGTCAAAACAATTGATTTTGGTCTTTATCGTTTTGTACCTTTGTAGTTACAAAAATAAAGCACAGAAAATATTTTTTTTGTTTATTCAATCAAGGCTCTTTTTATTGCTAATTTTGTTACGCAATTGTTTGCTTTCAGCACGGATTTTGTTCTTGGAGAAGTCAACTTGATCGTCCCTGAGGTAATATATACTGTATATTTACCCCATATTAACATTATGATGAACTTATTATTTGTATTTCCATTAAAACATAGATTTGAAATAAGCCATGTTTGTATGTACATACTTATCTGTACTTTTTAATGTGACACACATTTATTCCTTAATTCTCTTTGTGAACATTTGAATTAAATGTCTAAGCATGCATACACTTACGCATACTCCTGTAGGCTTTGCAAGAAGCTGTCAATCTGTTCTTCTGGAATTTCTCCATCCAGATGGGCCAGGTATGTGTACAGACTCTGAAATGTGCTGAATTGAATCTGGGCTGCTGCCCCCTCCGGGTCCTCTGTCAATATCTCGCATGCATGTTTCAAGGCGGTCATGATGGTCTGTGGAAACACCAGTGCTGGTTTTTAAATATAATACTTTATCCACACTATTTGGCTTAACAAATTGTGATTTACACACTATTTAGTTATTTTAGTCCTTGTAGGGTAAAACGATTCAGTTTCAAATGCAATGCTGCCCTCTAGAGTCCATCTGTAGAACTACCTCAGCCTTTTTAATGAGGTTCCCAGCACACAATATCATTATATGAAGTTTAATTTATCATCATATATTGAAGGCTACTCACCCCTCCCAAAGCACTGCACGCTAAGGCAAAAAACTGCATCCAATTGACAGTTTCACTGAAGTGACCGAGGGCAAAGATTGTGTCAAGCTGTTCAACAGGCAAACACAGGCCTTTCCACTGTCTAACAAGCTCCTCTTTTGTGACGACTTCTTTAGATGCAAACTATAGAAAAGGAAAAAACCACATCCAAACGTTTAACGTCAGAGCAGATGCATTAGACATGCATATGCTTTCCAAAATGTTTAAGTACATTAACTCAAAATGTGTTTAACGGGGGAAATTGACTTTAGGTCACACCTGTTGATGAAGGTTCTTCAGAAGATTTGGCGTAAATCCTGTGTCTGTTTTCTGTGTTGCCACTGGTATTTCTAGCCTCTGATTAACTGGGAGAATCTCACCTTTTGACAGTGCTGAGAAATAGCTGAAAAGAATAGACTTTAATATTGTTATTGTTATATAGTATTTTATGTTATTTGCATTATAAGGCATAAATGACATATGCTATAAATCATGAACAGATATGTTTTTAAAGAAAGAAGCAATAAATTAACAAATTAATGATGTACCACACTTACGCAACTGCCCATTGCAGAACATCATGTGGCTGCGTTCTAATAGCAGCTTTAGTGAACTGCTTTAAAATATTGGGCAGCTCTGGGGGTATGAAGATCTGCTGGGCACAGTATATTGTTTCAGGAGGAGGCATCACTTTGGTTCCTTTTAAACTAATGACAAACTAAATGTGAACACAATTAAAGGTAAAAATGAAAGATATAATTAGTTTAAGCGATCAAAGCATATATAATTATATAATTCAATTAATTAATTTGTTAAACCATATATTTGGTTATTTTTGGTGGAATGCGTACATATTTGTATAGGCTAATTAACTATTTGTATTACCATAGTTTTACCTCTAATTACATGGTTAAACTATGGTCAGACAATGGTAAATTTGTGTTTAAAATGGTTACTATAATCCAAACAGTTTTGCTTTAAAAATGTTAAAAACGTTACTAGTTGAACCATTGCTAATATTCGTAAAGACTGTATACTCAATGTAAATTAAATCAAGATCATTTAACCACGCAACACGACTTACCACTTTAGGTTTTTACTACACTATACTTCAGTTATATGAGTTACTCCATTTTAATAGAAAGCGATATCAATTCTAAGGCGTCGCAATATTTTTGTTATCGACTGAAGTCGACCTGCATCTCTGTTTATCATAGCAACGCAGTGTTGCTAGATACTGCATAGAAAGCAAATTGAGTTCCGAGATTTGATTGGTCAACGCTAACAAAAAGGGCGTTACCTAAAGCCTGAGTTTTACGGAAGTAAACAGCAGATAGGCGTGTTCGACTTCACGCAGGCTGATCGCGCAGACCAGCCAGCTTATGACAACAAAGTACCGCGAGAGCGAGTTTAAAGCGTGAGAAGCATTGTGCTGTCGAATCGCTCTCTCGCGGTACTTGACGTCATGAGCCAATAAGACTGCGCAGCGCCTGCTATTGTCGAACACGCTTGTTCAATCTCTTGACTGTTTTTATTGCACATTTAATTTGTCAATTTAATATGTGTTCCGTATAGTAACTATCGATTGAAGACATTGCATGCGGTTAAGATGAATGTTATGAAGGTGTAACGTCATGAGAGAGTTTCGACCCTTGGACTTCCTGAAACTTGTGAAGCAAACATACAGCCTGCGGGGGAAAGCTTGCATGTTCTTTAAAGGTTGTTGACATTTCAGCCTTTTTTATTTCGACTGCTCCTATTTGTCTCTTGCAGTTTTTCAATTAGTGGCTTTGTTTTGAAACTAACGGGGGTCTTAGTAAAACTATGGATGTTCAAAAGTATTTGGCACGTATCGGCTGTTCGGGTCCATGTCCTCCGACATTGGACACGTTGCGGTACGTTCACCTCAATCATTTATCGACAGTTCCCTTTGAGAACCTCACTATTCACATCGGAGAACGGGTCAGGCTTGAACTGCCGCATCTTTATGAAAAAATCGTGTCCATGCGCCGTGGAGGGTTCTGCTTTGAAATAAATGGACTCTTTTTCTTGGCTGCTGTCTCAGTTGGGCTTTGACGTGACTATTCTCTCCGGACAGGTGAGGAATCGTGACACCTGTGCATACGGACCTCCCTTTGACCATTTTATTACAATGGTGAAGCTGGATGGGCATAGGTGGCTCTGTGACGTAGGGTTTGGTTCAGGATTCCAGCTTCCTATGTCTCTTGAGACAGACAGTCCCCAAGTACAGAGCCATGGGGTGTATCGCCTTAGATCTCAGGGGAAAATGATTTTCATGGAAATGAACTGTGAGACCGAGGCACCAGTGAGTGCAGACGGCTATTGTTGGAAGGAACTGTACAAATTTACCCTGGAACCCCGTGAAAGAGATGATTTCAAAGCCATGTGTGAATACCATCAGACTTCTGCAAGCTCACTTTTCTTCTGCAAGTCTCTCTGTTCGCTCTTATTGCCCACTGGAAGAATCACAATCATGGGTCGCAAGTTGACTGTGACCAGCCTGGCCTCAAAGGACCAAGAGCACACTACAAAAACCACAGAAGAACTTTCAGATGAAGACATCACTGAGATTCTGGGGCAGAAGTTTGGAATTGTTCTTCCATCTCCGCTTACTCCAAAAGATGTTGAAATCATGCCACCATCAGCTATTTATTAACAAATTGACATTTAAATAGATGATATTGAAATACATGATAAGAGCAAGGCAATGTTTAAATCAAATTTTTGTTGAAATGAATCTGCACTGTATGTCTGAATCATTATTTATCATATTGTTAGTTTTATGCTGATAAATTGTTTGATTTTATACTGATTTTATTACTGTTCTATTATTAACACCCAGATAAATATATATATATACATACATATTTAGCTTTGTTACGTAATTGTTAATTTGCCTGTCGAGGAAATGTGCGACAGAAAGAGCCAAAAAACAGTGAGGTGTGGGATATATAGGCTTATTAGACGTATAAACTTGGTATCAAACACTTATTTAATTTTTTCATGTCAAAATTAAATACAAATGACTGCTCATAAGAAGTTACATTATAAAATGTTACTTATTTTATAATATAACTAGTTATGGAAAATCAAACGACTAAATAAAGCGTGAGCATCAGCAGCTATTTGCTTTGACACCTCTATGAACTGTGTATCGTTTCAATGCCTCCAATATCTCCCAAATGATCACAAAAAGCCACAAGGGGGCAGCATAGACTCATTTAAAACTATCAAAACTCAGAACCGCATTTTACTTTGCTGAAAGTTAACTTACAACATTAAAAACCGGGCAGCAACGTATACATTCACCACAATACGCCTTTAAACTGCATTTCAAACAATACATTCTCAGCATTAGACGTAAAATGTCAATCAAATCATCGTCGTCGGACGTCCCAGACCTGTTTCTGTCCAAGAACAGAAGTGCCCTCTTTTCCGACCAATCAGCGGCGAGGCCGCGTGCGCAGATTCAAACTCGGTTGCGGAAGGAGGCTGGGCGCGAGATTCGGCGGGATGGACAAAAAATAAAGCAGAATGAGGGGAAAGACACACGCGCTGAAACCCCAGAGTGACAGTACAGAGGGGTGTGTGTGTTCGAGGCGGGCTAGACTAACATACATGTACATGGATGTTCCTTCTTCTCACTGCTTTGAGAGTGTTCTGGAATATTTACATCTGTAACGTTGATTATTTAATAACATATATTTTTGGAAGGACGTTTTTGTTTCTTTAATATTTATTGGATAAGGGCTATCGGGAATGTGACTCTTGTATTGCATCTACGGATCTTACACTTCACTGGAAGAACACACGTGTGACAGTGGCATGTGTGGATAAATGTCAGTGGACTTTAGATCGCTTTGTGTTTTGATTTCAAGAACTGCAGCATTGGATGTTTTTAACTTCTTGTCCTCGGAAAAGCGGTGAACACAGTTGACATGGCCAACATGAAGTCTCGCAGGTGAGATCATGGGAAGTCCTGTAAAGTAAATACAAACTAATATCTTTATTGCAATGATAATTCCGTTTATTTGGTGGATTGTGCATAGATGTAACGTTACAGATCCTATGCGGATGCTTTTGTACGTAAGTACGTTACGTTTCGTTATGTTTATCTAAGATCAGTATTGATCTCAAAAATAGAAATCGCAATGGCAACGGGCGTCATAGCTCAAAACAATAATAAATGCAAATTTGCAATAAAATCATGTAAGATGTTAATAAAGTATTATATTCAATTTGATAAGACATCCAGATCCGTGACACGTCGTGTACGTCGCACCTGCTGATGACGAACAGCAAGTTTGATCACGATCCAAAAAACTCGTTCAGCAAACAAAGATCAAGACCAAAAATGTTACATATTAACAGCATAGGCTTCGTTATTACGTTTGTCAAAATGAATCTGAAAGTTAGTGGCAACAGGGACTAATGTCAAACTAGCATGCTAGCCGTTAGCTTGTCTCGGGTAACAGTGCAGTACAAGTTACGTTAACTAGCATGCTAATCAACTTTTATACAAAAAAAAAACAATTTTAGTGCCAAATAATAAAAAACTGTCCTCACTCAGTTCAGAAATGAACTAAAATGTTTAGATTCATCTACAAGTGTGATTGATCACAAATAAGGAAATACAGGAGGGTGCACTTGACAAGTGATGCCGGTTTAGAGGGGCGATAACGTGTCATAAAAAAGTCCTTGTGCCCTGCTGCTTTTATGGCTACCAATAACTACAATGATAACCACAAAGTATATGTATACAGCTTTGTTGTAAGTTAGTAGTTCAATTTTGGTATGGTACTTTAATATAAAACTTGCTTTGTTCAGTATTTCCACATAAAACATCTGAAACAATGTTAAAAAAACTGTTAAATAGTTACATACAGAGTAGTGTTACAGTCCATATTATTGGGTAGAAGTGTAGAACACTGTATGTAATGCCCTGCACAACATTCACAGTTGGGTTGATGGAAAAACATGAGTCAGATTTTCCAAATAACGGAACGGGGACGTACAGCCTGTTGTGGGGCTCAAAGGACAAACATTACCATGATGTTATTAATGAATGAATGAACATTTTAGCTTTGCATATGTTGCTCCTCCCTTGCTCCTTTGTCTATAGCTCTTGGTTGGGAGGTTTGTCAATTTCGGTGGGTCACATTGATAGACACCAGCTATGAAGTCTTAATCTGTATAGGTAGACTTGTAGTTCCTACAGATTTTGTTTGCACGACTCTAGTGGCTGAGCATAACTAGCACCTCTGAAATAAAAACAGGGTTGTTCATCGCCCACCCCTTCCTGGAGGGTGGAGATCATACTGAAATTCAATTTGCATGTTTCTGGACAATACTTCTTTCATTAGGTGACCGGTAATACTGAGAGCCAGTGTGAAACATAACATACGTGTTTCACTGCTAGAAGGATTTTGAACTTCCATATTTGTACCAGCTCACTCAAAGTTGGACTTAGGCCTAAAAATATATGAACACATTTCCTCACCACTTTGGAGTTTGCAGCTTAGGATTTCTGGGTAAAAACTGTATTGTGACTCGCTTAGGCATATTTTCTTAATGATTACACTTCCTTAATATATTACTAGATCTTTTAGCTCCACAGCAAGTAAGTTTTCAGGTCTTCTTTAGTGCGGATTTTACCTTAACTGTTGGATAAATGGTTTCCATTAAGTTTGTGCTGTGGTATCCCAGGGAGATTCATTAACCCGGTGTACGGTGTTGATTAAATGCTCTCTGTCTCATTGCTTGGGTGAAATGTTACCAGGCAACAAGGCATTCCCATAAACTGAAGTCTTTGGCACAGCCGTTGTCTAGGTTTACAAAAATAAACATAGATTTATTTATTTGTTTGTGCTTTAAAGGGATAATTCACCCAAAACTGAAAATTCTGCCATCATTTATTCACCCTCAGATCATTAAAAAACTGTATGTGACTCTGGAACACAAAAGAAGATATTTTTATACATGTCTCAGTGGTTTTGTGTTCATACAATGAAGGTTAAGGCTAGTGTTGTTTGTTTACTAATGTTCTTCAAAATATCTTCTTTTGTGTTCTGCAGAAAAAAGTAATACAGGTTTAAAATGACATGAGGATGAGTAATAACAGAATTCACATTTTTGGGTATACATCAGATCAGTTTAATATCTTATGCTCGAGTTCATTTGTAGCTTGTTTTGAGTGATTTTATTGTTTGGAGTTGTGAACTTTATATTCTCTATATTCATGCGTCCTGCTGCAGCGAGGATGAGGATGATGAACGTCATTCTACAGACCCCGACAGCAGAGACCCCAAGAATCCTAAAAAGACCTTGGGCAAAATCAAATGGTCCCGAGATGAGGTACCTTTTCACTTGTCTTTAGTGTTTTTTATATCTTTATGCTGTTCAGGTTTCATAGTAATACTGAAAAAAGTCATCGGGTTTCTAGGTGAAACTGGAACGGGTGGGACTTTCTAGACTAGTCTAGTTTCTGAGAAGATAAACCTCATGACCTCTGGTTTTCACACAGGATGAAAAGCTCAAGAAACTTGTTGAGCAACACGGAACTGATGCCTGGAAATTAATCTCTAATAATTTTCCAGTAAGTAACTTGCTTAATCTAATGCTACATTGAAACGTTTCTAGGACTTTCTAGAGTGCTTTTGAATTAGTAGTTATAACCTGGTGAAACTGTAAAGATTTTAATATTTATTTTTACGACTTTCATTTGTTTTTGGGGAAGAATCAATTTAAGGTTTAAAGTTAAAAGGTGAAATATAAAAACATTCTAAACAAGCCACATAACAACTTAACTACAGATAAAATGACATCGTTGCTATGAAAATACAGAATTTCAACAGAACTGCTGTGGTTGGTGGTAAATGTGTTGCGTTATTAGCGTAAGGATGTTATTATAGGTGTGTGTACTAGCTGCAGGTGTTGATGTGGGATTTTGTTGCACTTTGACAGACAAGGACAGATGGCCAATGTCAGCACCGTTGGCAAAAAGTGCTCAACCCAGAGCTGGTGAAAGGACCCTGGACAAAAGAAGAGGATCAGAGGGTAAGTTGAGCCGGCTGTTCTGTGTCCTCCAAGCAAGACAAAGATAGATAGATGGATGGATAGGGAGATAGATGGATAAATAGGGAAAATATCAGATCGGGTGGGATGGTTTTATAAGATGATGCCATTTCCTCTTGTTTAGCTCAGAGAACTAAAATGGTTTTGTTCTTGAAGAGTGGTGGGATATGTTACAACAGATGTTGCATGACAGGCTTCCTGAAAAACCGACGGTTCTGAACGCAAAGGGTCGTCTTCCCTACCTATTTGGGTATTAATATACAGCAAGGTGTTTGTATTTTTATTTCGTCAAGTTCTTGTATCTCCTCAAAAATGAGCAGAACACAAAAACTAAAAAAGTTTCACAGTTATAGAGGACAAATGGATCGGTTGTGCGTTGAAGACTAAATCCAACATTGTAGGATTTAATCTGATGAAAGAACACTGTACCTGGTTTCTTATCATCTGTCTGGCATCTTCACAGGTGATCGAGTTGGTTCATAAATACGGGCCCAAACGGTGGTCAGTGATCGCTAAGCACTTACAGGGCCGCATAGGCAAACAGTGCCGAGAGCGCTGGCACAACCACCTCAACCCAGAGGTGAAAAAATCCTCCTGGACGCAAGAAGAAGATCACATCATCTATGAAGCTCATAAACGCTTGGGCAACCGCTGGGCAGAGATCTCAAAACTGCTTCCTGGAAGGTACAAATTTGAACGTGGATAAACTTACGCCTTATCATGTCTGTATCAGAGTATATATATATATTATTTATGATAGTATTAAAGTGTGCCTGAATAGTCAAGAAAATGACATTTGACTTATTGGTTTCTTATAGGACAGACAACTCCATTAAGAACCATTGGAACTCCACCATGCGTAGAAAAGTGGAACATGAAGGTTACTTACAGGAGGCCAACAAGAGCAACAGCAGTGACCCGGGCCAGAAGAAAAAGTTCAAAGCCAGACCAGCCGTGGAATATCCACACAAACAGAATCAAGGGCTCATGTGCGGCCAGTCACAGGTGATAATTCACACAGATCATATGGGGGATTTTCTTTTGTCTTAAAAGGATAGTTCACCCCAAAATAAAAATCCTTTCATCATTTACTCACCCTCTTGTCAGTTCAAACCTGTATGACTTTCTTTCGGTCATAGAACACAAAAGAAGATATTTTGAAGAATGTTGGTAACAGAACAGTGTCGGCACCCACTTTGGGTGCCAGTTAACAACATTCTTCAAAATATCTACTTTGGTGTTCTGCGGAAGGAAGGAAGAAAGTCATGCCGGTTGAGATGAGAAGAGGGTGAGTAAATGATGACAGAATTTTCATTTTTACTATCACTTTATGTACATAATGTGTACAAAAATGTGCAAATGTATTTTTTTATTGTCAGCCGCCCAGGTACCCATATGATTTACAAAGTAGCCAGTGTATGGAAAGCTTTACCGTCGAGGTCTCTAGCTTCATGTCGGTAAGTCCCATTGCACATATCTCCCAGCATGCTCTAGTTTCCTGTATGTCTGAACTTTCTGCTCCCGGAAGTGTGTCCGTCTTGTTAATTTAAAGAATCAACTAATATTACTGTTTGTGTGTATGTATATTTGTTTAATCTGCATGTGTGTGGTGTTTTAAACCGGTTAGAATCTGAATTTCACCAATGCCAACGAATGCATTAGAAAATACTTTTCGCAAAAAATGTAAAGTAACAATGTAAATATCTGAATCGAAGTGCTTTTGCTTGGTGAAATTCAGGGCCGAATAAAGACCTCACATAAATTGTCGGTAAACAGTTGTGTCTTCGTCTCTCCGCCTCTTCCTCCCGGTTTCTCTTCCTCACAGCCGTGCCAAGACGACCCCGACAAAGAGAAAAGAATTAAGGAGCTAGAGCTGTTGCTAATGTCAGCTGAGTGTGAAGTCAGAAGACAGTCGGGCCCTCGTGTAAGAAACAGTGTGTGTTTGACTGTAGAGTAGTGCGCTTTAGACCCCATCGCCTTCCTACCCCATACCCACATATCCAGCTGTGCTTAGTAAACCTCGCCTGCCTTCACTCATTCTCACATCTTCCTCATGGTTTCATAAACTAGAGCCTCTAGTCCTCACCATCACCGTGCCTTGGTTGAACTTTAGCTTTCTGTTAGAATTCTTCTATTATTATTTTGCTGTTTATTGCATGTTTGTTAGTATCATTCTCATATTTTTATTATATTAATAAACATTTGCACGTATGCATTTGGCAGATGCTTGTATCCAAAGCATTCAGAGAATACATTTGATCAATATTTATGTTCGGTGGGATTCAAACCTTTGCACTATTAACGCAATGCTCCACCCGGCTACAGAAGCACCCCTAAGCATAGTATTAACTTATTATTCCCAAAAGTCATTTATTTCTTCCATAATTTACATTTTACACTATGTCCTCCTCCTAACCAAGCATGTCAATATGTATTCCTCATGTTATTTTGAAATTTGTCCTAACCAGCCGCTACAAGCTATGAGGACAGAAAAAATACCTGTGGAGTTTATTTGGTTTGTTCGAAACACGGTCTATATAGTCTGTATTTAAAGGGATAGTTCAGCCAAAAATGAAAGATCTGTCATCGTTTACTCACCCTCTGGTCATTTCAAACCTTTATGACTTTCTTCTGCAGAACATAGTTTTCTTCTGACAATGTTGGTAACTGAACAACACGGTACCCATTGGCTGGCATTGGTTTTGTGTCCATAATAGAAGTGAATGGTTACCGCCGTAGTTCGGTTACCAACATTCTTCAAAATATCTACTTTTGTGTTCTGCGGAAGAAAGAAAGTCAAACAGGTTTAAAATGACAAGAAGTAAATAGATGCAATTTTTGACTTTAATGAAGTGTATCTAATATTAAATAGTGAAGGTGCCTCCCAGTTTTCCTGAAGACATTTGCATGTTCATCAATGATAAAAGCTAGATTTTTATTTTTCAATTTAACATATCGTAAATGGTTGACCAAGATTTGAACCTATACCAATACAAAGTTTAGATACTAAAAGGGATAAGCTCAGTAGATTTACAGATTTTCTCCTGTCTACTCTTTCCTCCACATCACTGCTCTTTCCATATTGAACCTTTGAAACTCCTTTTTGACTTCAATGATTTTGTCCAATCCAGAACCCAGAGAGTTACTCCAGCTGGTCGGACAGCCTGCAGGAGGATACCATGGAGAGTCTGGATGACAGAGGGGTGGAGCTGTGTCATTTAGAGGAGGGTCGGGCTGCTGCTATGCCTCTGCCTGTCTCTCCCAGCAAGTTCCTGGCCGCTGAGGCCAGTGCTGTGCTGTCCACGCTTGAGACCATACCAGAGTTTGCCGAGACTATGGAGCTCATTGACTCGGTGAGCAGAGTGAATCTCTTTTTAGTCTGTAGAACCTTTTCGATTCATTTCATTTTTCTTTTAACATGAAAACAATGAAGTGGGACAAGCAATCTTGTGTCTGGTGTTGCAGGACCCTCTGGCCTGGAGTGATGTGACCAGCTTTGATCTCTCTGAGGGTGGCCCCCCCCCAAAGCCCATTAACCCCAGTGGGGCTTGTCCGAACCTGGAAAGGACCACAGAGAACCTGGGCTACCCAATAAACCCCCCTACTGTCCCGGAGATGAGCAGACAGTGTGCTGTTGTGAACCAGAGCAAGTGTGCGACTCTTTCGAACCCATGCACGAACAGGTTCAGCTCTCCACCACCATCCATCATGAGAAAGAAGAGACGAGAAAGAGGGGATCAGTCTCCTGCAGATGAGAGGAAGTGCGGATTCTATATAGAAATCAGTGGCCTGTCGCCAAAAAACACCCCTGTCAAGGGTCTTCCCTTCTCCCCCTCTCAGGTAACGACATGATTACGTCATTTTTCCACAGAATGCTCGAATCTCTTCGAGGCTGAAACTCAAACTTGTGTTTATCCATATACTGTTCTGTAGTTTTTCAATGTATCTGGTGGTGAACCCTTGAGCCTGGACAATCCTGCCCTTACGTCCACCCCGGTGTGTGGACAGAAGTGTCTGCTCAGCACACCCCACCAGAGAGAGACCACACCGAAACACCAGAAGGAAAATGCAGGGTGAGGCTCTTACTCGTTCTCAGCCTGAAGCCGTCTGTCTCAAAATCAAACAGTGCATTTATTGTGTTTGTTTGACTTCGCAGTTTAGGACCCCAAAGATTCACAGGAATGTCATGGTCCACACCCCACGAACACCCACACCTTTCAAAAATGCACTGGCCGCTCAGGAGAAGATGCACGGCCCGTTGAAAATCGTGGTAAGTCGTAAAACTCCTGAATCTTAATATTCTCCTTTTCTTCATATTTTTGGTCATTTGTATTATTTTCAATGGTGATACTTTCATGCTACTGTCATAAAGCATGGTTTCTAATTTATTCAGAGATGACAACAAATACTGCCATGCATATGAACACATTTCAAATACAAAATGTATAAACCCTATTATTATTTAAATCCCATTTTTCGATTGACATGAGTTTTGGCGAATGATTTTTTTGCGAGAATATTCAGTTTTTTAATGAACCACTTCTCTCTGTGTTCAGCCGCAGCCGCTCGCACTTCTTGAAGAGGACATCAGACAGGTTCTCAAGGAGGAAACCGGCTCTGACATCTTCACGCAAGAGCAGAACCAGCATCAGTACAGAACCTATGAGGTACCGGCCACATTCAAGACAGCTACTTTATGCTCAGCTTTTGTCTAAATGCTGTTCTATTAATGTGGTTTGATATGTTTGCTGGATTCACAGCAGATGGGAGCTCCAGCTAGGAAAGTGAGAAAGTCTTTGGTTTTGGACACTTGGGATTGCTTGAACGTACAGCTGTTTCCCCAACACCAGATCAACAACAATGGAACGGTAAAAAAGTTATCTGTCCCACAATTCCAACTAATGACATGAATCTACTTCCTGTTTGTAATAGAGTTTTTCTATCTCATAGTCTAATAGTGAAGGTCTGCTGGCCAGCTCCATGCTCATGATGCCATTGACTGAGAGAGATAAGAACACTTGCTCTCCCGGATCGCTGAAGGCTTCACTTTCTGTTGTCCGCTCCCTCAGCCCACAAGGCAAACGAGAGACCATGATCCAGAGGAGCCCACCGTACCAAAACCCCACAACGGTAATTCATCACCATAAGAAAGCAATACAAGATCTCATATCCTACTGTATTTTCAGAAACAAATATTGATTCCTGTTTCTTCTACCCATTAGGCCAACAACGAGTGGGAGGCGGTGGTCTTTGGAAAAACGGAGGATCAGCTGATCATGACCGAGCAGGCTAGACGTTACTTAAAGCCCAGCACCTGCATTTCCAGAGCTCTCGTCCTCTAAGCGTCACCTTTTCTCCATCGCTCCAACATTTAACCTCCTAGACAATCCGACTTGTAGGAAACCCAAACGTTCACTATGATGTTTGCTAGACACCTACTGATATAACAATGTAATAGAGTCATAGCAAAGCGCATGCTGGTTGTCTTCCTGCTAAAATACACATAGCACTAGATTTGCAGAATTTAGCTTACGGTGTTTTTTAACGTAGAGATGAATTGTATCCGTTTTTATCTATAGACAGTGCTGATTTTAAGAGCTGCTTTTAAAGGAACTTTTTCAAAGAAAGGACACAAAAGGAACGAAACTTGTGGATGTTTTTACGTTTTTTAGAGAATTGTATAGACTCGGCATAGGAAGCACTAGCAGTGTTGCACTACTGTGGTTGTTTGTTAGGGTGCGGAGCAGCGGCGGTGTCGTAGGGTAACTGGATAGCACTTGCAACGTAATCGTATCCGCTCCAAACGCAACAGGTTCAACCCCGATGATTATCCTTTATTCTGAGTAGGACACTCACTGAATGTATTGTATAGCATGAATATAAGTTAATGTCTACTGGAAGGTACCTCGCAACTTTTTTCTGTTTTGAAGTGAAGGATGTTGAAACGCATCTTGAAAATCTGGAGACGTAACATCGCTGACTCGATCCGGCGTCTTGGCTGCTCGTGAAATTTAGCTGAAATCATGTTTGGTACCCGTGGCACAAGATGCGTTACACGTAACACGTTCCAAGAACAGATCGGTAGGAGAGATTCGTTCGTTTAGAGCTGTAGGTTCTATTTATTAAATCTTTACTAATTTATTTATTTTAAAGATATGAAGAAAATGTCTAATTATATTTCTGAAGGATTTGACTACCTTCCGTTTGTTTTGGTGTCTAACAACCGCTAATTTCTCGCATCTGGGTCGAACAGGCCTATACCGTAACATTTTTTCAAGGATCCGTCCTCTTGATTTTAAGCCGATTGGTTGGTCGTAAAGGTAGCAGCAAGCAGCATTCAGCCTCCATGTGTTTCAAGTAGAGAAATTGCACTTTTAAATGTATAATTGTTGGTTCGTCTCTTGTATCTATTTTGTTTTATGCCCTCTGTAGTGTTTACAATTTGCTGTATGTGGTGGTTGAATGTATTTACACATATAACACTGACATGTCACAATGACATCTGAAGGGTAATATAGTGTAAATAAACAGAGCTTTAGTGCTCTGGAGAATTATCGCTGCTAATGACAGTTACAGCAGGAATGGACACATACACCATTTTTCGAAAGGATGTGTAGGACAATTGCTTTGCTCTCGTATGAAGTGAAATGTTTTGTTTGCTTTGAGGACAGTCCTTGTGTAATAGTTCAAGTTTAGTCAGGGAAAGAATAGACCCCAACATTGAAGGTTTTATCAGTATTAGGGTCCGACCTAACACATTGGTCTTATTAAATTATTAGGTTTCTGCGATTGTAACCCAGCTTTTAAAACACAAATACTGACCATTTGAATTTACAAACACTACTAGGTAACAAACTACACATTGTGCATAGATATTGTGCACCATATCTGTTAAAAAAAGAGTAATGTATGTAACATTGTAGATAACTGCTTTAAGATATGTTTGTCTGTTTTGGCCGTCCTCATTTGGTGTGTAAAGGTGTTTGTCTTGTTTGTTTCTCTTATTTTCACGTTTTTAACGTAACCGCAAATACGTTGAGGGAAGCGAATGTATCAAATCGACACACATGAAAGCAAGCAACACGTTCACATGATATATTCACTCCTCATGCAATATATTTTGATGTATTTGACGACTATAACCAGCTTCTGATATTACAATAAACCCCTCCGATAGCCATGTTCTCATTCACATACCTTAAAATAAATAAACGCTTTTCAAAATCGACGCTTCTGTTTTTTTCTTAAAAGTTGTATGAAATGTAACCGGGGTCTCGTCCGTCCTCCTCAGGACTCTACTTTTCAAGCAATTGTCACCTTTCATGTCACACCTTGAGTAGAAAGCCAGGTGTTTGCTTATGTAATGAAGACGGTCTCGTAAGTCGACTGCCGTCCCCTGTCACTGGACCGGGGGGTGCCGCAAATCTCCGCCCTCGGGGTCCACAGACCCACGCCCTCCCCGAACAACCAGGCTCTCCACAGGTCAGCTGCTCTGTCTAAAGAGGCCCACTCGCCCATGAAATAATGTCTTTTGGCTCTATTGTTCTGCATGTCTGTTGGTTTTGCCGGCCTATTCACTCAATTTCCCCTGAATAGAGAGGGCACAAGGCCCCGGTGACATGCCTTCTGCTGTTGACGGCCATTACAAGCCCATAACACATGTGCTCTTATATGTTTCTTTCAAACTCGGAGAACACTTTGCTATTGTATTTTTCAGATGGCCAAGTCTGGCTTGAGTGGTGTCAAAGGGCCATCGCGGGTAAATTGGTCGGCTGGTTAGGGCTTTTGTACAGTGCACTGTTTGCTTGATGGCTACTGAAGCCATTTCTGGCTCAAGTCAAAACAAACACCTGTTGTATTGTCTGACAGTGATGTGTAAATTCAGAAAGAGGTTTCATTTTGAGGTTGGAATTTCGGCCTTGACCTTCATATACGTGATTATTGATCTGCAAAGATTACTTTCTATTCACCGGTTGGCTCAAAATGTCGCTGTGCTAGTGCATTATTGGGGATGGGTTTATATGTTATATAAAAGACTAGAAAGAGGATGACAACAGGTCATAAGATGTTATTGCTCAGAGGTTGCTCTTTCAAAGCTCAGAAGATTCCATGGCGTTCTCAGTTATGTTTTAGTATCAACTTAGTCTCAGATGCTTCTCCTAAAAATTATTTGGTTAAATAAAAGCTAAATTTTCATTTAAATAATGTATTGATTGTATTGGTAAAATAATCTGGATTTGGGATCATTCAATCATTCAATTCAGATCTTTGACGGTATTATTGCAAAATACATTGCAGCTTATATTGACATTTTATATATATTTATTTACATTATTCCATTTTTATTTGATATGGAAATATGTTTAATAGCTCTATAAGACTAATGTTGTTAACAACCTTGCACAGCTTTTTACAGTTCGTACTTCTAATATAAACATCTTTAGACAAAATTTGATACGAAGGCTTATTTAATAGCGCTATAGTTTGATTGTTTTTGCAGTACAACCAACATGCGTGTAATAATAAAACCGTATACATCCAATATATTTTATGCACCTTTTTAGTATTTGTCTGTACTTCGCATACCTGTATTTACAGCAAAGCTGCTTTGATACAATGCAATATTGTGAAAAGTGCTATAAAGTAGAACCAATTTGAATTGAAATAATGATTTAATATAGTCATATTTTATGATCAATTTCTATTATTCATTATAATAATTTGACAATAATATAATTTTGACTTGGAGCTCGGTTTGTGACATTGTTAAGATTTCTTCTAAAACTCCAATGGGGGTCCAAAAGGGTCTTTTTCTCTGGAGAAGTATGTGAGACAGTCATTTGCTCACCTTTTAATCTATTTGAGGAGGGGAAATGTGTTGTTTCTCATCTTATAGAAAGTTGGGATTTGACCTGCTTGGTTAATCTGTACAAATTTACTAGAATTGTGGTCCCTTTACGTTTGAAACAACGTGTGAACATTTGTGTGCTCAAATGTGAACATACTGTAAAAATGCATTCATTTGCGTTGTATTTATTCACAGAATAGGCTTGTATACATCTGTGAATAGAATAATAATAGGATGCTTGCGAACCACACATGTGTGCGCTCGTGTGCGTGCGTGTCCTGATGCAACATGTGGTACGGACTCATCCCCTGAATCCCCTCCCTTGGGTATGCATGCACATTGCCTGCCATTGTGTCCACTAGACAGCAGATGGTAGGCTCTTGCTGCATTGACAGACCCAGTCATCTGGCAGGCACCCACAGTTCAGGCGGGAAACACGGTCGTGCTGCTCCACTGCCAGTGATGCCTATTAATATGGGTCAGTCTTTCCGATGGTGACAACCGGCTGACTGCTGTGACTTTGGACACTGTTGAGACCGGGTGCATAGCTATACTGTACTGTTAAACATGATGTAAATATAAAGCTTTGTTTAGGTGAGTGATTGTGTTTTAGTTTTGAGAAGAAAACGGGTCTTTGCTATCCACGGATTCTGGTTAGGAAACTGGATTTGTGTGACCAAAGGTGGTCTTGTTGGGCAGGTTTTGCTGTTGAGGTTCACCTGGTGAAAGGGGTAGATAATTGAGGACACCGTGTTCTTGTGGGTGTGACAGATGAAAGACGTTCTGTACCCATTTTCAGTCTTATGACCTGAGGATCAGAACACCAGCTGTTCCTGAGGTGAGCTAGAGGCGACAGGTGCCGTGAGATGAGCGCTGTCCGAGTTCACCTTATCACAAGCTTTTGTCTCATAAATTTGAGACTTTTGGGCGCTTTGAAGGCTCCGAGGCGCTCACGAGCACAATAAACGTTCATGTGACATCAACAGTCACCACATCAGTGGATTAGTGTTAAAGATTTATAAGGGCTGGAGAAAGCTGTACTGGGACCAGTTAGATGAGCTTAGCAGATGGCCGAGGTATCTTATTAACCTCAAATCTGAGAAAAGTCAGTTACTCGGGCTGATTCGAAGGAAACTGTAGCAAAAAGGTAATCTTTTCATTTCAGACTGAAGTACAGAGGTTTCTGTTGGACATCTGTTCCAGAGAAGCAGCCAGACGGATCTATTAGGACATCATTATTGTGTATGTGCCAAATCTGTCAACCCTAATTGACCAGACTGAGCAACAGGTTTTTTATTAATATTATTTTTAAATGCATACATGCACAAGATTAAAGAATTTATTCAAGGCCATGTCAAACAATTATCCTAGCACACACACATAAACATGCAAATATACTGTACATACATACACTTCATTATGATAAAAATGACTCTAAATTGTAAGTCGTAATAATTTTCCAAAACATCAAATAGAATGCAAATAAATTCGCCAAACATCTCGGCAAAACTAATATCTAAGTTCAGTATTTCAATAGAAAAACGTATTTCATTATATCTAATTCACATGGTGGTATAATGGGACTAAAGGCCTTGATGGTAAATGCCTGAGTAATTCATCTAAAATATAAACGGTAACACTTTACAATAAGGTGCTATTTGTTAAAAATTAGGTAATGCATTAGCTAAAATGAACTAACAATGAACAATACCAATACTGCATTTATTAATATTAATTCCTGTTCATTTCAGCATTTACTAATACATTATTAAAATCAAACGTTGTCACGGTTAATATTAGTTAATGCACCATGAATTAACATGAATAACTGTATTGACATGAACTAACATTAACAAAGATTATGCTGAAAAACTATACAGTTCACTGTTATCTAATGTTAGCTAATGCATTTACTAATGTTAAATAATAGCACCTTATTGTAAGGTGTTACCATATAAACTTATATTAAAAATATTTTGAATGCAAATGCAAAAAATGAATTCAAATATCAGACGTATTTGCAAAACATTTACAAAGAAGTCTTACAAATGTTATTGAAATTGTTAAAGAATTGACAACTTTCACTGTTTAAATTAATCTTGTAAATTAATACAAATTTGAGTAAAAACACACATTTGAACACAAAATAAAAAAAAGAAAAGCATTAACAAGTTACTAAGAATTTCTTAAAGCAGTTAAAGCAGAAAATTAAACATAATATTAAAACATTGCTTATTTTGATGCAGGTCAAACAGCAATCATATTGTAAAACAACAGCCATAGCTACATATTTTTGACATAATTGTTTGCATCGTGATATTCAATATATCATTACACCCCTAGTAAATGGGCAAAATTAGAGGTAACTATGTTTTAACTAAGTATAAACTTAAATGCCAAACGACATTTATACCGTTTTCTTGCTATTACTTTGAATGTTAATAAATGTTACTTAAAACAGTAAAAAAGGTATTTGATGTGCATCATGTTCCCTAGCAAGTGTTGCACCATCACTGAACTTAAGTTCTATTCTATAGTAATAGTGTGAAGTATTACATGGCTGAAGTCACCGTACATCATATAGCTACAGTTCTTCTCTTCTAGGCTTTGTACAGCCTTGGAGGTGATTGATTCAATGGGCCTCAAAAGCCCCATTGGTGGCCCCCGGCCATGGATTTTTCTCCCGGGCTTGGACAAGATCCTTTGGTGCGAGTCAGGAAAGCTGTGTGCGGCAGCCGGAGGCTGGACCTCACATAGGAGCGGCACGAAAGCACCCTCCTCTCTGTACTCCCCCCAGGGGACGTGTAGCCTGCCTCTGCTGGACGACACAAAGAGGAAACAACAAACACAAAGGCCTGTTTATTCCTGATGACCCAGATTCCGAAGCTTCGACAAAACAAGACAAGTGACAGTTCAGCACTGGTTCAGGATCTGCGCGGAAAAGACTGTCACCAATGAAAGGACCACAGCTAAGTATAATCTTTCACACCTTGACGGCACAAAACAAGAGCACAGTAGTCCCACAAAAGCCCAGAAACACCACCCAGGAATTCACACTGCATTAAAAAAGTGAAGAGTGTGAATTGTGATGGCAGAGAATGTATGGGTTGGTATAGGTCATGGAAGGTCTGTATACAAAAAAATATAACCTAATGCTCATTTTATGAGCAGTCCCCATAAGTATATAGACACTTAAGCCAGATTGAAAATGAAACACTTTGTGTTAAATAAACTAAACATCGTCTTATGAAAAAATAATGCAACAATAAATAGGTTTTGTCAAATATTATCTATCCTATTCATTGCAGTATTGCAGTTTTACAAATCCATTTATGGGTCACTGTATATAAAGCATCAAGCCATTAAAACCCACAGGTCTTGAAGAGTCAGAGCGAGAATTGATCAACGCTGGTGTGCTATGCGTGTGTATTGTCAGCTAATGAGCTATGAGATTTGCCACCTGTTTGGGGAGTGTTGCTGAGAGGGTGAGCAGCTGCCCATGTGTGTGTTAGTGGGGGAAGGCGGGCGTAAAGATCTGCAATTTGCAGACTCATTATGTATAATGGCATACTCACCCGGTACCCTCCCCCGGGATCAGTATAGTCCAGGCCTGCACTGAACCGGGCCGCTGTCATTCTTAGTGAGCTCATGCCTCTGGGGATATAAACAAAAGCTTTGCAAGAAATAGAGACGGACAGATTAGATCCATCCTTGTGTTGTGATAAAAAATATATATATGTTTAGTTAATAAATATTCTTGGCTAGAGCAATAACAGCTTTATTAACAAGTGACTTCTTAAAACGAAAATATAGAAGGCGTTTTTCCACTGTTTGTGGACTTTCTTTATGATTACTGTGCTCTGGAACACACGGGACAGGCAAGCTGCCCTGCTGCCCTGATGCCCATTCTGCAGGCGCCCACATGTCATGCTTTGAAAACATGCAAATGATGTCATCTGTCATGGTGCCAGAGAGGAATGCAGCTATGTCTTACCGCCATCCAGTGGGCAGACTGTGAACTACACGTATGGTAGATTTACAGTTTGCCTTTTAAAATGAACTGATTGGTCTAATCTAAACTGATTAATAATACACATGCATTGTCACGCATAATTATAAAATGTGTATGAATTACTGTATAAAATATAAAGTACGGTCCATAATTGCACAATATTTTAAACACTTTATAAAGGCAAAATGGCCATTGCACATTGTTACTAGCTGTGTTTTAAATCTAATAAAATACAACTTTCTTTCTCTTCGTTTTACGTTAATATCGTAATATAAATTCAAGCGTTCTCGGCTCAGCAGTACTAATTGATTTTGGCATAAACCGTGGCCTACATTCTGCCCATTGACACCAGTCAACAGATGGGCACCCTCGCCAAACCTCCCAGCTGATGTGGACTGGTGTCAGCAGTCAAACACCATCCATCAAATGAGTGAAGATCGGGATATTCATTTGTTTAGAAAGACCCACCAACTTTGCAGACGCGTCGATATTTTGAACATATGGGCCCGTTTTCACAGACAAGGCTAGTCCTAGACTAAAACGAATGTGTGACCTGTCTAACTGAATATAACTTGCCCAGAAATATCTTCAAATGTATAAGTGTCTCAAGATGCAGACCAGTAATGTATTCTTCTAAGGCATTTTTAGAAAAGCGACATAGATATCTTAAAGGCATAGTCCTGGGTTAAACTAAGCCGTGTCTGTGACACCGGGCCATGGTGTTTTGTTTAACATTGGGTGGATGGGTGGGGTATTCCCATCTAATATCTAACGAAATGAATACAATATTACAGTATACCATGCACAGGAAAAAATGATCCATGTCCCTATGGCTTTTACTTTTAAATGATCACTTATCAAAGTAGTTTATGGTGAGACATCATTTATTATTTCACATCTTCACAGCAGAATTTAAGAAAGTAGTAAAAAGGACACCAAGCATATGAGCAAGTCTTTAAATTACACAGATTAAGCAGACAGGTTCATTTGGATTCGTTTAGATGCCATACATCAACATACCTCTAGGTGGCTGCATGGAGTCACATTTTGGTAAACTCATGGACTTGCAACACACTTTGTGGCTGAATGTTAAAACGTACCAGATACAAAGTAACACATAATAAAAACAAATATACCACAGATGATTCTGCTGCTTTTAAATTTATTGCAAACACACTTTATGAAACATAGTGAAATTAAATTACACATTTGGGGGTGATCATTTCTCAATCATTCGTTTTCAGCACAACAATGACAATCGTACATTTTGTAAAGTCTCAACATTTTACATAACAATATCAACATGTTGTATTTGACATGAAAATCTGCTTTAACATATTGTACAATACTGTAAAATCCAAGTCCAGGACCAAAGCACCTTGAGGGACTTGGGTCACATGGGTTGGTATCTTACATTACATAGATGTATTTCATTAAATGAGTTTTTGAGTCCACTGTGCTTGACGTTTCAGCGCTTTCCTTGTTTCATGGGGGGTTTACGGCCTTTGCCTTTAGGAACCTTTCCTTTTCCACCAGGCCTGCCTTTAACGTTTCCTTTTCCTTTTCCTTTACCAGACATGTTTCCTTTGCGCCCCTTCTTTCCAGGTCCTTTCTTTTTCTTGTCAGATGACTCCATGTCCTCTTCCCTCATTTGTTTGTTGACTGCTTTAGTGATGTCAAGACGTGGCTTTTTGCTGCCCATTACTTTCAATAAATCCAGCTGTTTTTGCCTCTCGCCACCGAAGTCACCAATGACAGGCTGGAATTTTCTCCTTTTCCCAGTATTTCTGGGTGTCTTCTCCTTGGGCAGGTTCTCCTGAAATTTACCCACAGAGGCATTGGATATCTTTGCAACGCTCGCAGCCTGTGCCAGCTCTGATTTCGATTGACGAGACGTGGGTGCGAGGCCCATGCCTGGCACCTTGATCTTCTGAGCTCTGGCAATGTTTTTGAGTCTGTTGAATTCATTTTTCGCCACCCTCTCCTTCTTGGCGAAGTTCTTCTTCGCAAACTGGTCTTCCTTGGGATCTGCATTCTCTGGCACCTCTATCAACCATTCCTTGGTGTCATCTTTGGCACGTTTGTACCCCCATCGCCTTCTCCATTCCTTGTGAACTTCATCCCACACCAAGTTGGTCTTCTTCTTCTTCTGGATGCCTTTAAGCTTTGCAAACTGTTCCCATTTTGTAGGAGGCTTTGGTTTAGGTGCAGGCTTTTCTCTGGGTAGAGGGGTGGTCGGCTCTGGGAGTTTGGCCACGATCACGTCTTTAACTCTCTCTGTTGGAAGTTTCCATAACTCGTTGATGAGCAGTTGCGTGTTATCTCTTGCCAAAGACCGAAGAAGATCCTCCCGGTTGTTTCCTTTAAATTCCCGGGTATCTATCCGGTTCTTATCAAACGCTAGTAAATGACCTGGGTCAAATTCGAGATCCAAATCTTTTTGAACTGTAATACTTTTAAGCTTTTCGGCCTCATCTTTCTCAGCCTTAGCAAGCACGTCTTCTATACTGCACGATGCCATGTTGCGTTGTATGCTCACATGTGCTTTGCTCGGCGGAAGTAGTTTATTTCAAAATTAAAGACCCCAGACGAAGTTAAAGCCCCCACTGGTAGTAAATATAGAGTAAAAGAATCACATAAAAATCGAACAATAATATTGTATAGTTTATTGTGAAGCTATTTTATATATATAATGATTTAGATATAGTCATCCAAATTAAAAACATCTACTGAAGTGCATAACGTCCCGGAGTGCTATTGCAACGAGTAGCAATAAACTCACAGGACGTCCCATCGGCTCTGTGGCGCAATGGATAGCGCATTGGACTTCTAGATGTTAGAATGGGGTCATTCAAAGGTTGTGGGTTCGAGTCCCACCAGAGTCGAACTTTTTAAGTACAAAATCACCAAAATGGCCTTTTCCCAAAACTCTCTTTAAGTGCAATAGTTGAAAAAAATTACGACTTAAGATACAAAATTCGAAGATTGAACACAGCTATTGAATCTTAAAGCATTAGCAGTTCTACACAAACGGCTGAACATTTCGTTAGATTTCAAAGTTGCAAATTGTATTTTTTATTCTTATAATAATGTAAGATCCAAACCCAGATAGAAAAGATAAGGTTTGCAAGTCCGAATGTGTTTAATTGTACATGATTATATTATTTAATTTATTTCACATATCTGACAGCCAACATTTTTTATTTTTATTTTATATTTATTTGCAGTCAGTGGATCTTCTGATATGCAGCAGTGCCTTGTAAATCCACAGTAAACAATACAACGGACATATTTCACTACAGTGTAAAAAACACATTTTTGTTGAAATAGATTAGATTGGACGGGCGACGTCGATACGTCATATCCGCCGCTCGAGTTTCCCCGGGAAGACGCTTTGGCGCGGAATCTGTTGTATTGCCTCCGCGCTTCTGAGAGAAAGAAAATCCTTACGTTACCTCACACGAAGAACTTACATTAATAACTTAAGTCAATGGCTCCCGTTTCAAATTCCGATAAAGACACGGACGGTGGAGATCACGGTAAGCGTGTGTCACTGTTATTAGCATGCGGAATACTGATTCAGTTCAGTCAGTGTTGATGTACCTGCTGACCAAGTTATCGTCAAAATAGTCATGTCAATAACGTCATAGTATTAAATGTTTTCGCTCACAACAGTATATTCATTATTGTGCAGTTATATCTTTAATGCAAATATATATTTGAGCAAACGTTCAAATTTGGGTCCGTTTTTGGTGAGTTGTATCGTGAACTTGAAGTGTCAACATGACACTGACAGACATTTAAGTTATGAACTCTGTTGCTTTAACCACATTGTTGTTTTATGCGTCGTCTTATCATTTCTTTATCATTTCGATACTTCCTGTGTGCACCTGTAGTTAAAATACAGGATGTCTATTCAGTCACGGAGAGCTCAATAACGGTGCCCTAGGGATACTTATACATTTACATTTACATTTAGTCATTTGGCAGACGCTTTTTTATTTATGTTTTGATAATAATAGTAACTGCCAGTGACTTTTTTTTTCTAATAAAGTCCAGCTTTTTTCATTTAGGGTGTCATCCTCTGCCTTTTATTGTACTGTTATATGGTTGAAGCTGGTGTGTTCAAGAGGTCTCTAGCTATTCTTTCGCTTCAATTTGACTGAACCCCATTCCATCTTCGCACTAGATGCATCTGACACATGTGGCATCGCTTCCTCGCGCTCCAGGCGAGAGAAAAAAGAGAAAGTGGGGCGCAAGTCGGCTTTGGAGCAGCTTAAACGAGCCAAGAAAGGAGAAAAGGTTAAATATGAGGTAAGTCAGTTGTGGGTGTATTTATTGTGCACGAAATTATGCTTCGTTTCCATTACACTTGTCTGATGTTGTGTTGTGATCAGGTGGAGGATTTGACCAGCGTGTATGAAGAGGTGGATGAAGAACAATACTCCAAATTAGTGCGTGAGAGGCAGGATGATGATTGGATCATTGATGACGGTCAGTCTACTTATTGACTGTTACATCGTTTTTCTTCTTATGTTATAGTAGGCATTGGGTATGTGCTGAGATGTCAATAAATATTCTCGGCTGAATGTGTCGGTTATCTTTGTCAGATGGGACGGGTTATGTGGAGGATGGCAGAGAGATCTTTGATGAAGAATTGGATGATGACGCTCTGGAGAAGGCTACAAAAGGTTAGTGAGAACAAAGCATTGACAAGGTGTTACAGTCACAAGTGGATGTTTCTAAATATATCAGTTTCGATAGTGGACGCTGGTTGAAAACATTGTGTGAATGGATCACTGAAATCATGTAAGGATGCAGTCAGTATTGGTGTCTCTGTAGTAAAGAGCAGGGGTTTTCAAACTTGGGTCCGGGGACCCACAGGGGGCCTCCAGAAGATTGCAAGGGGTCCCCCAGAAAAATGATAAAAGTCCACAGTGTTTATCTGCTTTTTTTGCTATTGATAGTCTCCAGAATTGTTTATGTTTGAATCTTTCTGGTGAGTTTTTCTCACTGCAGTTTCTTTGTTGGGACTCAAAGTGAAATTGTTGCAGACTGTTTAGGTTTAGAAACAACGTGTTGTCTTTTATAATATCCTATTTACAATTTATCTAACACATTTTAAACGTTTCTTTACACAGAAAAACATAGATTGATATACATTTTAGAAAAGGGTTACAAAAGGTTCATCATATTTGGGGGTCCTTGGCATCTTAAAGCTTGAAAACCCCTGGTATAAAGCACTATTCTTCAAATGCTCTGGTTATTTCTCTCAAAACAGGTAAAGCAGGTGGAAAGGCAGGAAACTCAAAGAAGAATGTAAAGAAAATGGCCGTCAGTAAACCCAACAGCATTAAAAGCATGTTCATGAACAGCAATGCGAAGAAGCCGGCTGAGGTAAGAAACACTGTGACTTTATCACTGTTAGTTTACTATATGCGATACACACTTTGTAATTGTACCGGCATACATAATCCACTTCTTGGAACAATTTCAAAGCAATTTAAAGTGTATCTCCCATGTGTATCATGTAAGATGCAGTTCTTATAGGTGTATAATTTGCCAGGTAAAAAGTGTCTTTGCTTTGTTCAAATGGTAGAAAGATGTGGATTTGTCCAAAGATGATCTGCTGGGAGATATTCTACAGGATCTGCACTCTGAGGTAAATGTGTATGGATGCTTGCCTGCTTTTAAAACAAACATACTGTAGATGTTTAAGCTGGTTAAGCTGAAGGTCATTGTTATGTTCCCCCCCAGAAACCACTTGTGCTCACCCCACCACCAGTAATCACCTTGAAGAAAAAGAAAACTTTGGGATCCCCTATGAATCCATTTTCGGTTAAATCGCAGGTGCCAAAGGTAGTTTTTCCTTTTGTGAAACTATAAACCGATTTATTCTGACATCGCGGTAAGCTAGTGTTTGTCACATATTGTCACTGTATAAACCTTTATTGTCCATCTTATAGGCTTCACCTGAAGTCCAGATATCAAAGCCCAGGCCTTCAGTGACACGGGTTCCTCCAGCTGAGCTTTCACACAGACCTGCTGCTCAAACCAGTAAACCAGCTGCCACACAACAGATAAAGAAACCCAAGAAAGAGGAGCCTAAAGGCAGGCTTTATCTACCCAACTTCTATATTACAGTAATGTTGTGTCTTAAAACCAAAAATGTTGTTAATATTAGTTATTAACTTTTATAATTAGAAGAGGCAGTTGAGTTCGATGAGATGGATTTTGATGAACCCATGGAGGCAGAGAACCAGGAAGAGGAGTCTGTGAATGTAAATGTGAAGCCTGAGGCCACACCTACTCTTAAAGTGGAACCCAAAACCGAGCCGAAGGATGAGATGTTGATGTAAGTCACGCAACAATGGTCTTCGAATTAGTCTATGCAGTCTTTATTTATACAGTTTTTTGGTCCAGTTTAGAAATTCATTTGATGAAAGACGTTACAGAGTTGAGACTATAATATGCCATTACTGTCTTGTTTGTCCCCTGTCAGATCTGGAATGGTTGGTGGTATGGGTTGGGAAAAGATGGAGGAGGCTGACCCCACCGAAACTCATGTGGAAGTGCAAGTGGATGCCAGTCACTTACCTCTGGTGGAGGGACCTGATGGAGATAAGGTTTTCCGTTTCTACTGGCTGGATGCTTTTGAGGACCAGTACAACCAACCTGGTCAGTTTTTTTGTCCATCCTAATTCTATTCCATCCAATTTTCATCCTCACGCGCATTCGAGCTGATTAAGGCCTGTGTAAACTGCACATGTTACTATAAGTTTTCATGCTTGCTACAAAAAATAAAATTTTAACATAGCTGCCATAACCGGTGTTTAGTTTAGTTTTATTGTATTGTTTTTGGTAACGATTGTTTTTTCCTCTGTGTAGGTGTGGTGTACCTGTTTGGAAAGGTGTGGATTGAATCTGCAAAAGCTTACGTAAGCTGTTGCGTTGCTGTCAAGAATATTGAGAGGACATTGTATCTTCTGCCCAGAGAACATGTGAGGCCACCCTTACTGAGTTTATTATTTATCAGTCTTTTTAATTTGTACATATGTGCTTGTAACGCAAAAAAACAACGTTTGTGCATTTATGTATTTGTTTATTTGGGGTGAAATTAGAAAGTAAATCTGGCAACCGGTGAGGTGACAGAAGTTCCAGTAGGAATGATGGATGTTTACCAGGAGTTCAACAGTCTTTCTGAGAGGTTTAGAATTATGAAATTTAAGTCCAAGGTAATTATTGGTACGCTCTGTTTTTCGAGGGAATGCGTTGTCTGTTTGAAACCACAAACATGATCAAATCTCTCCCTGTTTCAACAGCCAGTGACCAAGAGCTATGCCTTTGAAATGCCAGATATTCCCTCACAGAGCGAGTACCTTGAAGTCAGATACTCCGTGAGTAGACATACCTTACATGAAGGCACTTCATGAGACAATTGTGGAAGATTAATCAAATATGTATTGTGGGATGTTGCTGCAGGCTGAGCTTCCTCCATTGCCATCTGAGCTGAAAGGCTCAACGTTTTCCCATGTTTTTGGCACCAACACCTCCAGCTTGGAACACTTGCTGCTTAACCGGAAGATCCGTGGACCTTGCTGGCTAGATGTCAAGACTCCTCGTATGTAATACGTCAAGTGATCTTCTCATCAATAACATTCAAATAACTCAACATGCTGTAATGGTTTAATACATTTGCTCTCTCCATCACCTCTAGAGTTGAGCAATCAGCCTATTAGCTGGTGTAAAGTGGAGGCCATAGCGCAGAAGTGTGATCTGATCTCAATTGTTAAAGACCTGCCACCTCCTCCCTTGGTCGTCATGTCCATAAGCCTCAAGACTGTTCAGAACCCAAAGACTCACCAGAATGAGGTACTACTATTTAAAAGGAATGGGAGGGAATGCCTCAAGGATTAAAGTTTGCCACAGAGACCTCTTGACTTTAAACGTCTGCCTTGTATAAAGTACAAGTGATGTTTTATAGTCTCATTTGTGTTTATTATCAGACCCTAACTTTGTGTTTTACCCGGGGTAGATTGTTTCCCTGGCTGCCCTTATTCATTATAGCTTTGCCCTGGACAAAGCTCCACCACGACCACCTCACCAGACCCATTTCTGTGGTGAGTTCTCAAGACCACATAGATTCTGGTATTTTATTATTGAACATTACACTTGATTACTAAACATAATGAGTTTTCCATATCTTGCATATCTGATTATTTCTTATTAAAGTGGTGAGCAAACCCAACGACTGCGTCTTCCCATATGACTTTAAAGATGCCGTCAGGAAAAAGGTAATGTTTGCTGTTAAACTTACCAAGCAGGGGTTTGCTTCGTTTTAGTGTTTCTATGTGAAATAGCGAAATTGTGCCCAATCAACCTTTATTGTTGATGTTTGTTTTATGCAGAATGGTATAGTAGAGATTGCAGGCACAGAGCGTACACTACTAGGCTTCTTTTTGGCCAAGATGCACAAGATTGATCCAGATGTTTTGGTGGTAGGTGCAATAAGCTAGCCTGTTGCATTGAAGAAATGTTGCTTTTTATCCCCGTTTCACCACATCTTCTTTCTGATTACAATGTTTTAGGGTCATGACATCTTTGGGTTTGACCTGGAAGTGCTCCTGCAGAGGATTACCGTGTGCAAAGTGCCACACTGGTCCAAGATCGGCAGGCTAAGAAGAGCCAACATGCCAAAACTGGGGGTGAGAAGACCTCTGTGCTGCCTCTTGTCATGTCAAATGATGCTTTTATCCGCAAGCTTTGTTTTTCATCTGTGCATGTGGATTGCGTTTTTAATGTCAGGGTCGCAGCGGCTTTGCGGAGAAGAGTGCCACTTGTGGACGCCTGGTGTGTGACATTGAGATCTCTGCCAAAGAGCTCATCCGGTGTAAGAGTTATCACTTGACTGAGCTGGTGGCCCAGATCCTGAAGACGGAGAGGGTGGTGATGGCTCCAGAAAACATCAGGAACTTCTATAGGTTGGATATTACCTGTGTAGTGTCACTTCTAAGTCCATGCCATGGAATGTTCTGTGCTGTGTAGCGTTCTAGTTTTATCTGGTTTTAATTTGAGCTATTTTGCCATTTTTGTTAATAGTGACTCCCCTCACCTTCTTTACCTTTGGAGCTCACCTGGATGGATGCCAAGCTGATCCTGCAAATCATGTGTGAGCTGAATGTGCTCCCTTTGGCAATGCAGATCACAAACATTGCTGGCAACATCCTGGTAAGCTACCAACTTAACCGCCTTTTGGTGTTTCCTTTGTGTTGATGATGTAAAGTAAATGTCTTTTTGGATTGTTCTGGACAGTCTCGCACTTTAATGGGGGGACGTTCGGAGAGGAATGAGTTCCTACTGCTCCACGCTTTCCATGAGAGGAACTTCATTGTTCCAGACAAACAGTTCTTCAAGAAGCAACAACAAGATCCTGTATGAAGTCCTTTCTTTCTATTTATTACAATAGTTTAACTATATTTGGCCTTAGTTTATTCCAATTTTTTTCCATTTGTGCTCTCAGAGAGATGATGATATTGATCCTGGGAAAAGCAAGTCGAACAAAGCGAGGAAGAAGGCAGCGTATGCTGGAGGTTTGGTGTTGGAGCCAAAAGTTGGTGAGCGCTAAGTCACATTCTTTGCTGGCGTTCCGTATGTGTGTGCTCGCTGGGTCATTTCTTCTGTCCTCTATCCCCAGGTTTCTATGACAAGTTTATTTTGCTGTTGGACTTCAACAGTCTGTACCCTTCCATCATCCAGGAGTTTAACATCTGTTTCACAACTGTCGAGAGGGGTGCTACCAACTCGCGCAAGAAAACTCAGGTATGCGGGGACAGGCATGTCTGTGTAGGTATCGGAGATGTGACTCAATTGTAACATTGTTGAGGGCTACAGCATCATGTCAACTGTTCCCTTGGTAACAGGAGGATGATGAGGATGATGAGATTCCAGAGTTGCCAGATCAAAGTCTGGAGATGGGCATTCTTCCCAAAGAAATTCGAAAACTGGTGGAGCGTCGACGTCAGGTTAAACAGCTAATGAAGCAACAGGACCTCAACCCTGATCTTTACATGCAGGTATGTGCAAGGCCTATGCACCTTTCTGAATTTATAACAGATGTGATTTTAGATCTTAAATAAACTGGTAACACTTTACAGTAAGGTTGTATTTATTAAAATTAGTAAATATATGAACTAGCAATGAGCAATATCGTTTTTCAGCATTTATAGTGCTATGTCAGTCTTGGATTCTGTCAATACAATTGATGCTAACAGTTACAGTGTCACCTTGAGCAGTTGAAAATGTATTATAATATGTGATGATTCAAGTAGGTTGAGATGTTAAATGAATTGCAATACATGTTTTGAACAGCAGGGTCCGCTTTGTTTACTGCAAACTTAAACGTGTATATGCTGATATTTCTTAAATGTAAAAAAATCCTAGAAAAGCACAGACATAGTCTTCATTTATTTTAAGTAATGAAATGAACTAATGTTAATAAATGCTGTTAACGTATTTGAGGTTAGTTCATTTTAGCTACTGCTTTAACTCATTATTTACAAATGCTACCTTATTGTAAAGTGTTACCAATAAATCTTGTAGTTTGACCGATCACTTGTAGTGGTTGTATGCGTACTAGCACTGATGCTAAATGTCCTCCCATAGTATGATATTAGACAGAAGGCCCTCAAGCTGACGGCTAACAGCATGTATGGATGCCTGGGATTTTCCTTCAGTCGCTTTTACGCCAAGCCTTTGGCTGCACTGGTCACTCATAAAGGACGAGAGGTATGTGACACCCTGTTTTATATATTGTGTACATTTAAAAACTAATGGCAAAATATATTAGTACAACACCACCACATACACAAAATCCTGTGATTTTAATGAATGTTGTGTTGTGTTGGCTTTTTTTGAGTATTTTTTTCCGGTCCTATTAGTGGTCAGATTATTTTCTGTTTTTAATCCCCTGTTTGCAGTTTGTTTTGAAGTGTTTTTTTTAGTAGAGGTATTGTACCTCAATTAGGAGTTTATGTAGTTTAAATTGGTTTCAGAAACATAAAGTATGTCCCTAACTGTTGACATTTATCATGGCCATTACATTTTTTGGCTTGTAGTGATCATGCAGTTTCCCAATAATTCCACTAGAGGGCAGTCTAACCCAGTCCTTCTCCCAAGTGGCCTAGCCAGATATTTATTTTTGAGGGGGCCATGTATATGTATATAGCCATTTCATTAGGTTTCTATCTATTATTAAAATGATACACCTATATTATACAGCAAATTTCACTGCTTTAGCAAACATAAAAGTTCTCAATCCTGGTCCTCGCGACCCCCCCCAGCTCTGCATATTTTGTTTCTCTCTCTAGTTTAACACACCTGATTTAAATCACCAGCTCGTTAGAAGAACGCTTCATGAATGAACTGTGTTCCGATTGACATGGTCCCTACACAGTGTTCACTGGTCTCTACACCCTGAACACACAAAATCGGCTGAAGTTTCCTTCTGAACACAAATTTGCGCTTTCTGTCTGCAGCGTCTTCACACACGGACAAAACTTACTACGGAAGTGTGAAGGGTTATTTAACCGCAATCATGAGATTTGCGTGTCACGCTTTGTGCACTTCAATGCCCTTTATGTCCACTTCGCAGGGCTCTTACGGGCAAATTGAACAATATATAAAATATGCAGAGCCGGGGGGTCATGAGGAACAGGATTAAGAACCGCAGCGGCGGCTACCCGTCAAACCATTGGCTTACCTTTTACATGTTCGAGGGTAAGAACAATTTCTGTTGAGAAAAGCCTTTCGACACGACAAGAAGTCATATGCAGTGCAATCGTTATCTTTAGCAGTCTCCTCATTTTCTTCTTGCTCATCTTTTTGTAATTTATAAAAAAAACGGAATATTATGCACTTGCCATCATAGCGTATAAATTAAACACTTCGCGCAAAAGATGCTACGCACAACACGTGACATAATTAAACCAATAACTTTATAAAAGGCGGGGAGCACTGATTGGTCGATCAACCAGAGTAAGAAATCAACAATTCCTTATTTTTAGCAATCAAAAATCCGAGGGGGCCGTACATGTAAATGAGGTGGCTACGCTACTGCTCCACCCATGTTCATGTCAGCCAGCTCCTCAGGACTTTGGCTCTGATTTCACTCCCCTCCTCATGAGCTTCTGTTCTCTTTGTGCTTTAACCAATTTGACTGATCTCTTGTTCTTTTATGCCACCTCCTTGGCATGATTGCCAGCTACCTGCACTTGACTTTAATGAGACCAGACTTTGAAAGGCCAGTGGGGTGTAGAAACTGCGACACATTTGCGTTCTTTCCTCTCCCCTTCCGTATCGCCACTGGGCGTTGTGTGGTATTGTTCGAAATTGTGGGGGGACCAATAATTATGTTACCCCCAGCATTCAACGTGCAGGTTTCGCTACAAAAAAAGTGTTTGATAAACGGATACATCCAAAGCTAACTGCATAACGATAGGAAAAATGAAAGGGAATGCTGAATCGACTGGAATTAGTTGTGGCTTGTGACGTGGATCGCATGTGAAGCTTCAGCTGTGCAGTTCTAATCCACTTCACTCAAATGTGTGAATATTAATATGCGTTTTTTTCATGTTGGGGAGCGCAGCTTGACTCAAGAGCCCTAATTACTCTGATTAGTCTTATTGTGATACATATTCTCCACTGTCAACCCGCGTGGTGTCGGACTGTCACTGAAATGTTGCTGTAGAGAGAAATAAAAAATGCGGGGCGGACGCAGACGCAACAAATACTTGCTTGTTGCTTTACATTGACCCTGACATTTGAGACATAATTTGTACACTTCGTGCCATTTATATTTTGATTGAGTGGCTGTGTTTATTAGCTTGTGCTGTTGAGAACCATGTTAGCGACAGGCTTATGTTTTTTTCCATGGCCATCAAGATGCTTGATTTGGCCTCCACGTAGATGCCCTCCAGAGCTTCTCGTCTTTCCTCAGCCTGATGATTGGTCCAGGGTAAAGGGATAAAGACAAGCCCCCGATGATCCTCAGCTTGTTCAAATATGCAGGTTCCCAGAGCCGCGATGGAGATGACGGCCGTTTGGCATCAGCTTCTAGGGTCCGAGGGATGTGTCAGAGAACATTAAAAAATTTAAGAGGGTGAGAAGTCAAAGAGGCAATTTTCCTTTCCTGTCTTCCAGTGGTGCCAGAGATGCAGAATGTTGATCGTAACCGTTGTCTAATTTGACAATTGAGTTTTACGATCGTCAAACACTAAATCCTGTCTGTCGGACGGTGGGTTGGCGCCGTCGTCTGATGGATGACCGCCTGTCTGCACCTTCATTGTTTTGGGATGAGAATTACAGGCGTTCTGCTTTTAATAGAGTTAACTAATGCTTTCTGAGAAGCTAGCTTAGTGCTAACCTGCCACAGAGGTGTAAATTCAGCCGGCAGGTGTTGTGAAGTGGGTTAAAGTCTAGAGCGGTTGGAAGTTTTATTTGCTGTCTTATTACAAATATAGTAGGTGTTACCGTGACCAGCTGAGCACCTTGCCACACTAAAGTTTGCTAAAGTTATTTGGGCCTTTCGTCGTCTTTTAAAAAAATTGTATTTCGTTGTTTGGCATTAAAAATAGTGTTTTATTGCATCCTGTTTTATTTTTTGGATGAACTTCTAAAGGCAAGGGAGGTCAGCACAGTTTCTCACTTTGAACCGCTAAGATTTCTTTTTTAAAACTTGACGGTGCAGTGGGATTTAATGACACTGGTTTAAGCCCCTGCAATTTGGCTCCTTTTGCTACATGACAACTTGGGGAAATCCCCCGCTAGACCAGTTAGCATAAGCCGCTTGCGTTCAGCCTTTACCAGCGCTCGTGAAGTGACGTCCCATGGCCCTTGACCTTTCCAGAGAAACATTTGTTCTGGTGCGAACCCTGCACGCCCCTGGTATGAGATGCATGCCATGGAAAGGCGTTTAGGGTTTCATGCGGAGTGCTGGCTCCTGATTGATGTGCCCACGTTTTATTTTCAGTTCTTTGTGCGGCGGCCAGTGTGAAAAACGGACCTTCAGCTGTGGAGCTCGAGGGGGTTGGGTCCAGGGTTAATCGAGTGATGTTTACAAGTTCTGTCGCTACGGACTGCTGATGGTTGTGGAACGTTAGTTGGCTGACCTCTCAACCCGCCTTGCCGCCAGCCCCGGGCTCCTTTTTTTACCCACGTTAGGGAAGTTTAAAAAAGGTAAAACAAAACCTATTATGTTGTCACGGACCCCATGTCCTTGTGCTACGGATTCTTCAGATGTAGAGCGGGACGAGACGGGTGCGGGTTGAATTAGGTGTCATCTGAGTAAACATTGTTTCCTTGCAGTTCTCTCAGACGGTACTTCCAGTTGTCAGAATCACAAAGGTCATTTTTAACTTTCCCAGAATAAGACATACATGCCCCCCTCCTCCACTGTAGGCATTGTTGCACGCACTGTTTGACCCTGTGGTCTTTGGTGGGGGATTTACTCCTGATATCGCTGGACTTAACAAATAGTCACAGAGACCGGGGAATATTTTTGGATTCGAGCGCGAGATGCGGTCAACTCACGTTCCCCTCAAGTTCCTTCAGGAGCTTTGCACCTTTAATTTAGCCCAGCTTTGTAAGTGAAGTGTTATTCATGACTAATTTGGAGCAGCATCTTTGAACGTTGTTTGTGATTTAACAGCGCTCGTTTGCTCCCGTTTTACCCATTCGTATACCCGCTTACTGCCCCCCTAAATTCCAACAGCCATCATTACGGAGGAAGAGAAAGCAACGGATTGCTTTGATCAGGGGGCAGATTTCAATCTATCCCACATGCTATGAGGTCATCTGTCTCTGTCACTGATATCACTCTTGTTAATAAATAGGTGGAAAGAATCGCATCACCTCACACCACGTGTTGAGGTGTCGCTCAATGTTCCGATGATGCAGATTAGTCTTGTACACTGTGAAACGGCGTGTTGTTTTACACCACAGCCTCCTTTGAGAATACAGAACAACTAGCAGCTTGTCCATGTTGACATTGATCAAGTAGATCGTATGAATATAACAGGCATGGTGTGTTCTTCACGTTAGCCTTTATTTCGTTGACTCCAAGTTGCAGAGGTTGGTGACTACTCGAGTGTGTTTTTTAAGTTAAAGTTTTTGAAACATTCAGTTATACCACATGATATGAATTATTAACCTCAACAAAACCAATGGTTCTGTTCCTATCACTTGTGCTTTGTCTAGACTTTGCTTCCCCGAACCAGGAGGCATTGTGAAAAGTTATGTAAACTACTGTCTGGTGAATCAGGCCGCAAGGTTTTGCCAAAAATTACGTAATGTAAAGACTTCATTTGCCGTGTTTGGGTGTTGTTAATTTCAACATCATTCAGTGTCAATTTTTTAAAATGGCATAAAACAGAAGTCTGACGAAGATGTTTATTGATTAAAACGTTGTCATTTAATGTTCTATGAATAAAAGGAATAGAAGAATGTGTGGTTCTGTTCTTTATCATTCTATACTTTCATTTTTTGATCCTCGACCTTTCTAAAATAACTTTCATGTAATTACTGTTTTAAATGGCTAATACAATATTTTATGAATGATTTATTGCTCATCTGCCTTATATGTGAAGCAACTTGATAAAAGTCTCTTGAATCGGATTCAGCGTTTGTCGGAGGTGTTATGTTGGGCTTTGGGTAGTTACGCGTTGCTCTTTAACATGGTATTTTTACCAACAGTTCCAGATACCAGGCTGCCCGCTAAAGTGATTTCAGGCGGTCGTATTAAATCAGAGAGAGGCTTTAGAGGATATTTTACCCCTTAGATCTCAGACTGCATGCGATGAACTGCTCCATGTGGAATCTGACCCATTTGCTTCCGCACGGCCCGTGCAGAATGTATACGCACCTGTGTTTTTATACTTGTCTTTATAAATATCTGTCAATGTACAGTTTTCGTGTGTGTGCATTTGTGTTCTTCTTCTGGATCGTTTGTACGTTGTAAGAGAGTATGCAGACATCTATCCAATAAAATGTGTTTGCATGTTATGAAGGCAACTCATTTGAGTTTTAAATCTTCCAGTGTGTGTGTGTGTGTGTGTGTGTGTGTGTGTGTGTGTGTGTGTGTGTTAGATCTTCTAGGATAGGATATAGAGATGACAGTGGACGTATTTCACCCTGACAGTGCTGTGTGGCTCTTGCTATTTCAGGCAGAGGGCTGTCATCCTCAAAATGCTTTTCAGCAGGACGCTTTTCAAAACAATCGTCACCAGATACTTTCTTTTACAAGGTTTCTATGCCGCTCCTGGGCTTAAAATGCCGGCTATGATGTTTACCGAAGCAAACAGGAGGCCAGATGCCCTCCGGGTGAGCAAATGGCATTAGGGGGCAGGACGAATTAACTGTTTACAAGAGCAGCCGTGGACTTCTGTGTTTTTCTATAACCATTCCACAAGCCGCTTGAAATGGTTGGGAAGGGATAAATGAATGTGTTAATGACAGACCTGTTGATTAGGGCAAAAAGATGGAGCGCCTTATGGGGAGACGGAGGCTCGGTGCCAAGCGCCACTGTCATGTCAGTCAAAGTGTGATCTGAGCCAGCTGCATTTGGTCGTTGGGTGGCAGTTTAAACACAGTTTTAGCTTTTGGATGCGCTGCTGGATTTAACCCTCCTACAGCAAGTGCTTATTGGAGTCAATTTAGAGTTATAAAGAAACTTGGATAAGGCGTTTTTGTTTTGTGGTATTTTGCTAAATTCAAAACTTGTTTTTTATTTAACAAGATATATTCGGAATGAAGGATACAGTGTTATTGGTTCATGTTACAGTAGTTTTCCCCGCCCATGTGACCTTCATTACATCAGCAGCACCTTGGAAAGATGTTAAAGCAACACGCCCCATCATTTTTATTCTTTTTTTTTCATAATTATTCTACCAATTATTGTGAGCCAGTTTTTCAAGGTTCCATGTCGACCTCTTTTAAGTTCTTATCAAAATACATCTTCTGACAGAGAGGGTCCAGTCCCTTTTGTTATACAGAAATGCCAAAACTCTGACCCGGCAGGAAAGTCCGCGCTGTCATTTTGTCTTTACCGTCCTCAACTTTAAAGGAGCAATGGTGAGTTTTAGCGGCATCTAGTGGTGATGTTGTGAATTGCAACCAACGGCTCACTTCACCCCTCCCTTTCGTAGCACTACAGTGGCTGACACAGGACAAAGATGTCCTTACATTTTCACTAATACACACTGCATACTAGAGTAGCTTTATATTCATGGTTGTTCAAAGGTCTGTGTAGTATTTTTGGGGGGGTTTAGCTGAGATTTGCTAGAACCTAAGTGTTCCCTCAGAGGTTTTTGTCGGCATGTGTTTTAAGACGAGACGCTCCCCCTCCCTCTCTTATTTCTGAGGCAGGTTTATAGAACTTGTCTAACAACCCTGCCCTCAGCCCGTCATAACAAACAGACATAAAGAGTCTTGAAAACTACACAAACATAAGCTTTTTTCCTCTCCTCTTTTCCCTCTGATCTTTCTCTCTCAGTGGTTAATATAAGAATGTGTCAGCATTAACAGTGTGGACATATTAACTTTGTAATGCAGTCTACAGTCATATTGTGGCTAATTGGCTGTAACTTTATGGCGCCCTGTAACAAACTTGCACCTGCTCGGGGTCAGACACAAACTCTGTCACACACAGACAGGTGTACAGATTTATGTGTGCTTGAAGGGTACTGTTGGAGAGTCGGGCTAGAAACTAAATATCACTTTTTCTGTTGGTCATTTGTAGAAAGCCTTAATTCTAAGTATGCGATTTTGGTCCATGACTTGTCCCTATTGTTTGTTTCATGGACAATACTTAAAGGAATAGTTCACCTTCAAAATGAAAAAGTCATTATTTGCACCTGCATGACTACTTATGCATAACACAAAAATAACTTTTTCTTTTATAATATTATAGTTGTAATATTACAACTTAAAAATGGTAGGAGCTTAAAAGTGTAGACCTTGAATTTGTATGACCTGATTTTAACGTAGGAATTACAATTATAAACATTCACTTTTTTCATTTAGCCGATGCTTTATCCAAAGGCAATGGTTTATGTATTTTGTCGTTATCTGTGTTTTCTAGGAATCAAAACCGTTGTGCTTCTAATGCAAAGCTCTACCAACTGAGCTAAAGGAACACTAGTTAATTTACAGTCATATATTTGTCCGGTGCTTTTATTCAAGCCATACATTTTGTTATGTCAGTATGTGTGTTCCCTTGGAATCAAACCCACAACCTTTGCGTTGCTTGCCTAGCACTCTGCCAACTGATCTGCATGAACACTAATCAACCAGCTTTAATAATGAGAAAACACACACACACAATGCAATTAAAAATCTCTAAACCTGCCTAATTAAGTGCGTCTTACTCCTTGTCTCGGGGTGACCTTGACCATGTTGGCTAATGCAGACAGCTATTCTGTTATTTCTAAGATCTGACCTCCTGCTTCCCTTAGGGAGGCATGCTACACCTCATAAAGCATGCTTAAGTCCTGCTCTGGTTTCAAGGAGTGGAGCATCCCGTGCTCCGAAATAGCTTCGTCCTTGTCCCTCAGGGGGCCAGGGCTTGGCTCTGATGTGTGCGCGCCGGGGACATGAATCTCGGTGTCTTGCTCGATTGCTGTTGACAGGCTGTAGTGTGTCCCGTCTCTTTGAGGCCTCAGATTAGCGCCGCTTATTTTCCTGCCGACCCCCTCACCTGTCCGAGTCCTTCTCGCGCAGAGGTCACCCCGCATGCCTGCACAGCGGCAGCGGGTGTATGTTTAAGGCTGGACACCCTGAGTAAACAGTCATTGTTGGTATGACACCTCAGATATGTACAGTCTCTCATTCTCTGTTGCTGTCCACCAGCTTCAGAGTTGCCACCCCCAATGTAGTGCATGCGTGTGTCTTTTTGGCTCACTCTTTGTATTTTAGCCTTTCTTTTTGTGTTCCCCCCTTACGCTTTCACCTCCCTCTTCATGCCCTTCATCATTTTCTTTTGTTTCTCCTTTATTTTTTCTCTGACAGCTGTGGTTTACATTGGTCTCCCTCTGCAGCTGGACAACCCTCCCTACCTCTCTCTCTCTCACACATCATGCAGTCCAGTGGTGATTAAGACTATTAGGCCTTATAATGACTCGGCTGGTGTGTGGGTTTGGAGCCCCATTTCAGTGCAGCTAATAGACCTCTTAGCCAATTATCCTCCATTTAGAAGCAAATCACAGAGCTTTTTTCTCTCCCCCTTTGATAAATGTTGAATTACTGAATAGATTTGCTAATTAAATTCTTTGTGTGTTTTGCATGTGCGAGTACTCGCTTTCGCGTTTCCAAGTGTGTGTGCGCGCCGCGTTTTCTTTCATAGTATTTCTCGCTGACAGACATATGTTCTCCGCCGCGAGCCTGTTTGTTTGACGTTCCACTTTGACCGATTTGAAATTGATATTGTTCTCCGCTGGCTGTGACTCTGTGTTTAGTGTTTATTGTGTTTTGCCCTGACACGCTGTCTTTTGTCCCCCGCAGATTTTGATGCACACCAAAGAAATGGTGCAGAGGGTGAGTCGTGATTAGCGTACGTTACAGTAACAATTAAGCGGCAATTGCTGTGTTTATTTGTTAGCCGTGCGTGGGCTTGACGGTTTACCATTCTTCAACCGCAGATGAATCTGGAGGTCATATACGGAGATACCGACTCCATCATGATCAACAGTAACAGCACCAACCTGGAGGAGGTCTTCAAACTGGGAAACAAGGTAAGGGTGCGGAGGAACGGAAAGGGGGGTCTGCGCGTCTCGGAGGGAAACGCAGTCTTTGTGATGCGCTAATATGCGTATGAGTGTGACACTAATAATAGAGACGTCGCTGACAATCAGGCAGAGAGAGAATTAAACCATGCATTGCGCTTGATCAGGGATGAACCAAACTTGACTGTAACAAGAACCCTATGAAATGATCGTGTGTGTGTTTAGGTGAAAAGCGAGGTGAATAAACTCTATAAACTCCTGGAGATTGACATCGATGGGGTGTTTAAATCCCTTCTGCTGCTGAAGAAGAAGAAATATGCGGCGCTGATGGTTGAGCCACAGGGGGATGGCAAATACACCACCAAACAGGAACTCAAAGGCCTCGACATCGTGCGCAGGGACTGGTGTGGCCTGGCCAAGGAGTGCGGCAAGTCAGTGCGCTCAAATCTGTTTTCTTAGCGTCCACTGTAGGCCTAATGATTACAAATACATTTACTAAATTGTGACTGTTCAATTTTGTAATTAAATCAAAATAAAATCAAAAATCTAATCCAGATGAAACATTTTAGAAAAGTTATTTCGTTTTTTTACTCTTAATGTTAACCGATACTTCATACAAAAGCTTTGTGGTATAATTGATAGGATTGTGATTTATGCTTTTGCTTTCTATTTCGTCTAGTTACGTGATTGGTCAGATCCTGTCAGATCAGAGTCGCGACACCATCGTGGAGAACATTCAGAAACATCTGATTGAGGTCGGAGAGAAGGTCGCCAGTGGCAGTATCCCACTCAATATGTTTGAGATACATAAGGTAAAATATTGACATGCAAAATCTTCCAAATCTTTGCGTCCATGAGCATAAAGATGATCATTTTTAACTCGCTTTTATTTCCCTATAGGCACTGACAAAGGACCCTCAGGACTACCCCGACAAGAAGAGTCTCCCCCACGTTCACGTTGCCCTCTGGATCAACTCTCAGGGTGGCAAGAAGGTTAAAGCCGGTGACACGGTGTCTTATGTCATCTGTCAGGTAAGCAACCAATCCATTTTGATCCTCTGATGTCAGATGTCTAACTGCAGATAGACATCCAATCCACTGTTCCTCTCTGTTAGGACGGTTCTAACCTGCCAGCCAGTCAGAGGGCGTACGCTCTGGAACAGCTGCAGAAACAGCAAGGTCTCAGCTTGGACACGCAGTACTACCTGTCGCAGCAGGTGCACCCTGTGGTGGGCCGAATCTGCGAGCCCATCGAGGGCATTGACGCAGTACTTATTGCAACCTGGCTAGGTGAGACTTCCTGTCTGGTTTGCGTAATTTTGTATGGATATGCATTATTTTGCAACTGTGTTTTAGTGCTTAAAATGTGCATTTCATGCTCTGGAAATTAATACATGAACCAATGATGTAAATCTGTGAGTTTTAGATCATTCAGAGTATCAAAATAGAGCAAGACAGTTTGCTGTTTACCTTTGCATAGCTGCTGAGAACCAATTTACCCCCCAGTTGGAAATTCAGTCGCTCTGAAAAGTACATGAACCCTGGCACTCTGTCTCCATGACAACAGGCCCCTAGCTGTTGTTTGGCATCCTGCGGTCTGGTCCAAAACTCAGGCGCTAATTCAATCTACCCACTATGTTATCAGTACCGAGTAAAGGCTTGCTTATTTACCTCACGATTAACGGCGCACGTTTACACCACAGAACATTTTCATCCGACGCTTCTCAAGTATGTTAAATAGTCTCTCTGTAAACACAACATCAGATCAGTTGTCATTGTGTGTTTCTTTCCTATTTCAGTCAATGTATCTCATTCCCCGGTCACAGATTTAGATGGTCTCCAGCCCGACATGATGCATGTCTGCCTGTAGATGGCAGCAGCCCTTGAGCGTCATCGGCCTCTGATCCTTAGAGACGGCGGTTAATCCCCGAAGTCTCATAGTCAACACTTACTTATGTGCTCATTTATTCACTTAGCCAAATTACCCAGGGGGACGTAGGCTGTTTTCCGTGCTCTAGTAGTGTTCAGTGTCACCTGGGGGGATTAAATGGAGATTCAGCTGCTGTCTCTTAATGATTTGATGATCTCAGCTGCCTGGGAAAAATCGGATAGCGGCGCTTTCTCTACCCCTCCTCTTTCCCCTTATTATATTTCCAGTTTATTCTTATCGTTCGCTAGTCTCCCTCCTCTTGCCTCCCGCGGCCCTGACATCTTCTTTGCTTTCTTACTGACCCTCTCTCTTCTTTTAGCTTTGCTTTTGATCCCACCCTCTTTTCCATCATCTTTTTTCCACCGTCCATAAATACATTCGCTTGTAAATCACAATCTTCGAGACTTAATAACAAACAAGAATTGGACTTAAATCGAAATGTAACGGTGTGCATGGTTTTGACTTGGACCCCCATGTGTTTACCTGTATGTCCAGGGCTCGACCCCAGTCACTTTCGAGCCCACCAGCAGCAGCAGAGAGAGGACGAGGGAGACAACTTCCTGGGAGCGCCGGCCCAGCTCACCGACGAGGAGCGCTACCGTGATTGTGAGAAGTTTACTTTCTCTTGCCCTGACTGCGGTACAGAAAACATCTATGACAACGTCTTTGAAGGGACGGTGAGTTATCAACACTCCCTTAACAGGTCTGATCTAATCAGGCAGCAGAATGATTTGTTTCTCACGGTTCTGTTCTGTCCTACCTCAACTTCCTGTTAAATATTGTGTAATGACGGGTACCAATAAATTTGAGTCGCACGGGTGATTACTTCCTCTGTTTCAGGCTTTTACCAGCTTATTAATTTCAGAGCCACACACTTTATTTAAAAAGGCTTGGCAGAGATGAGCAGGGGGAGAGGGATTTCGCCAGGGTGTATTCCTGGAGCTCTTTAGTACACAGGATGTCCGTCATACCCAGGCCGGGGTCAGCGGGGGCTTGAGCATGTGTAATCTGCCTCTAATTAAGGATCCACACACACATGCTCATGCACAGCTTTCTCTTGTCTAAGACTCATAAAAAATGACATTGACCCCTTCCTCCGCTGCTCTGATCTCTGTCCTCCTAGCTGTTTGGAGATTTTGCACTCTCCCAGCCAGGGAAGGCTTGGAATTAGGAAAAACTGGTTGGCATTTACACGTACTACAATTTAGGTAAGCGTTACTAGCCCTAATAGACCTTAGTCAGGGTACAGGCCAGATTTAATTTGATACGAATGAAAACAAACCTTTGAGGGACACAAGTACAGTCTGTCTTAAGAGGTTGCACTTAAAGGGATAGTTTACAGGGTTTGTCCTGGCTCAAAATAAGGTGGACGTGGTACCATCCTTATCTTGTAAACACACACACGTGTAGGTAAGAACGTTTCAACAGTTTAAACGAATCGCTTCAAAAGAGTCATTGTCATTGTCAAGAAACGATGTTCGCAAGCATCTCAAGACTGTCAGCTGCCCCCCGTCTACTACAATGGAAAAGCACTTTAAATTATACGTTTAAAAAATGCTTGGATGCTAATGTTATTAGCATCTGGCACGAAAGGCTGGATAACACTGAATAACATCATCTTTACTCCGAATTATTAAATGATTTTCAGCACTTAAAGACCGGGTGTCCCATTTCCGAATTACGCTTGTTTAGACAAAGTCGAGCCGAGTACCAAAACAACCTTGTAGCCAATCAGCATTAAGGTGCACAGTGCAGAGGACGGACATTAGTCGAGCCGAGCGCTGACGAAAGCGAAAGATGGGTGTAGGGGTGTGTCTGTTTTGGTGATATGAACATCAACAACGGCTAAGAGAAATCGGACACCCTGCCTTTAAATACATGTAAACAACAAATATGTATGAATCTGACCAGATATCAATAACACAGTTCCCGGAAAGACACGTTTGTTTACATCTGTCATACGGCTCTGATATCCAGGTTTGCTGTAAAGAAACAGACTCGCTCGACTTTTAAAAGGCATAAATATTGTTTAAATACTAAATTGGTTTTTTTACAGTATATTTATTACTTTAATAATTACATATTGGTTTCCAAGTATGTATTTATATAAATACGTTATTTTAATTTTCATTAGCCTAAAATCCGTACATATAAAACCAAACTAATGTATCCACAGTGTTACGTTTATTCTTTAGCATTAGCTAATGCTATCGATTTCACCAATAGACCATTTGTTCTTCATTAGCTGACGTGCTGTGGCTCGATCACATCTGCACTCTTAAAGAGAAGACAACAAACTGTAGTACCACTTAATGTTTAAATCCTAAGTCTAATAAAGTAAATCCATGCTCGGAGCATGATTAAATCTCTGAAGCTTCATAAAACGGGACACAGTCATGTACGTATTCAAACACTGCAGGTCATGTCTAAACAAAATTTTGTATTATAGCAACCGGGACAAGTTGAATATATAATGTTTAAACAATACACTATATAAAATACTAAAATACGTAGGCTGCACTCTGTGCATAGTCTGTATAGCTCCTATTAGCTCTTGTACTGCAACTCACTGGGCTGATAACAAAACAGCGCCTCCCTTGCGGCGTAATACCGCAACTGCACTTACAAGTGACAGTCTGTTGACAGAATACACGCAGTGTTTTTTGTGAAGACACCAGACATCATTTTGGCGAGAGACTGGGGCGGCACGAAATTTGACCGCCTCTAATTTTTGCAGGAAAACCCTGGTTCACCCCAAAAAAATCAAAAGTTGTTAAAAAAAAGTGTCAATCTATATGAACTTCTTCCCTCAGCAGGAACGCTGGTAACCAAACAATTTTGGCCCCCGTTGACATCCATGGTATGGACAAAAAACCACAAAGACATTTCTCGAAATATATTCTTTTGTGTTTCACAGAAGAAAGAGTCATACAGGTTTTGATTGGCGTAAGGGTGAATAAATGATGGTGAAAAAATTATTAGCCACTATTATTTTGGGTCACCAGTAGAAGAACCTTTACTTGACTAAACTGAAATGCAACCCATTTAACAAAGTTTATTTAATACAATTAATATACAATATTAATTAAATTATACATTTAATTAAAAAAATTGAATTATAAATTAAATTATAAATGATACATTTAAAATTAAATTATACATTACATTTTTTATTAAATTAAATAGTTATATTTGTAGCCACAAGCGAGACGGATCAACAAACACAGATCGGAAGTTAACTTCAGGCAAGATGCATGCATCCGATGAAACCGTCGATATTACGATGTTAAAATCTACACAAACTCATTTACAACCTCATGACACCATGTGTGAATATTTGTTGATGTTTGCCTCCCGTATTCACCTGATAAGGTATCTAATAATAAGGACTGTGGGTTATAGCTGAGATCAGGGTGTGAGGGTTTGATGAAAGGAAGACTTAAAAGACCAGCCTTGACTTACAGATGCGGCGAATCGTCTTTATCTCAGTCGGCTGCGTAGAGAGGGAGGAGGAAAACAGGAATGCAAACAGACACGCTGGAAAGGGACGGTAGAGATGCTTGGAGACTATATTTGCATAGACGCACAGTTCCCCCTCAAAGTGCCGTTCAGTGAGAGATGTAAAGATCATAAAACGCTAATGGCTCACTGCGACTACCGGGGGGCAAACTGAACACGGCTCTTCACAGCAGCCCTGCTATAAAAGAGAAAGTGATGTTTGTGTGAGATGGTGAGCTTGAGCGAATGTGCCGATGCATTAGCCATATACACACACACTTACATGGACTCGGCCCTTCAGATTATTGGAGGCATAATGGGCACCATAAATAGCACTGCTACACATGTGAGGTTAGATTGAAAGGATATTAAGCTACAATAGTTTCTGTCCACTGTTTAACCACAGTTCTTGCCACTGTTTCTCAATAGGAGGTCTGAGGCATTTTAGATATAGAAAAGCTGGCAAAGCCCGGAAATCAACAGCGCAGTATGGAGTTTGTTGCTCGCTGTCATCCTGAAATGCAGTTGAAAGCTTAATGCAGTTCCTTTTTTTATGCTTTTGCATCCCCCCACCTAGATACCCTAGAGTGTTGGTCCTTATTGACATTATATTTTTAGTATGTTTGAATTTCTAATAGGTCAGCTTTAATAGCCTTTAAAAGCTTATATGGCAATGCGAATCAACAGAATAAATGCCCAGATTATGTCGTTGCCCTTTTTGTGTGTGTGGGCCGTGTTGAAAGTGAATTTGTTTGTTTCTAGGGAAGCTCCTTACAGCCTAGTTTGAAGAGTTGCTGTCACGTCCCGTGTGAGGCCAGCCAGTTGGAACATGGCTTACGGATAAGCAACAAACTGCAACTGGACATTCGCCGTCATATCAGGAAATACTACAATGTGAGTATTAAATAACTTGCAGTGCACCGGGTCGCTTGCCCCCTACAGGTGTGGCAAATAAGATGGGTAAATAAATCTAGAGTTTAGATCTGTTTAGTAACTTGTATCAAAAGTAAAATAAGAATCTATGTAAAAGAATAAAAAAGCAGTGAAACACAAATTTTGAGATTACGTTAAAATGCTTAACCATGATTTTGAAGTTCAGTTCTTGCCAACGAGTGATGTGGATGTTGTCACGTGACTGCATTTTGGTTCATGTTTAACTGGTTCGGACCAAAGCAATCAGTGTGGTTTGAAAAGGAACCAACAATGGTGAAAAACACTAAATGTTTTGCCATGGGTCTAGACCAAATGAGCCGAACTAGAGGTGAGGAAGCGCCCTTAAACATCTTAAAAGTTGTTCCGTTAAATCCACATTTAACTCCGTTTCGTGTTGTTTCAGCCGAACATTCTCTGTCCCCGCTCCCTGAGGACCTAACACGGGTTAATCTGTGCTCACCTTCCTCCTGCTGTTTGTTTATTTCACGTCTTTATTGAATTTCAGATGCGGCCTTTCGCCTCTTCCAAACAACCGCCGCCCCCTCCCTCTGCGTCCCAAATGGGTTTCATTTAGTTCGCTCTCTTTACGGTAACGCACAAATACGGGCCCTGGCGATGTGACAAGAGTGCAGATATTGGGCCTACGTTACGAGCTCGGGTATGTCTGCGTATCTAATTTCCCAGCTGAGGGTTTTGATTGACAGGCGTAATCATCGGCTGCGCCGAGCGCGCCGGGTCCAATCAGGACGAGCGTGCCAGTTTCTGGAGCCGCTGGGAAGTTCTGGAATGCCGGGTGTGTTCCTGCAACGCTCGACATCACAGGAAACTCGTTGAGGGTCTCGAGATGCGCAAATCTGACTTGTAAGACGAGGAAAGTTGCGGGGGTACGTTCTCCCACAGTGCTGTGCAGAAATCAATTAGTGGACTGAATGTAGCTACCTCCCTCGCTGGGATGGTGCCTGTAGCTTCTTTTGTCAGTATGTGTGAAACAGCTGCTGGTTGTGAATGCGACCCACCACCGCCACCCCCCCTCGCCCAGGCCCAGCTTCAGTGGACACAGCTCAGCCTTCCCCTCCCACACTGGGAGCAATGAAGAGGCTGATATTGTGTAATTAAGGATTCCTTTCAGCTGAGGGGAGAGCTCAAATAGAGTTGTTTGTTCGCACAGATAGAAGGAAGAAAGCCTGTCCGCGTGAGGGAGGACTCGCGGCTTACATGGTTACAGATTGGAAGTCGGGGCTGTTTGTTGAGTTTCCTACGGAACGGCGGCGGCAAAGCATTAATCATGAAAGAAATTACAGCCACCTTCACCTACAGCCCACCACTGTTCCCAATAAAACCACCCTTTAGAGACAAAGCAAATATGCTTTCCTCTCCTTTCTCCCTCCCCCCAACCCCTTCTTGGTTGTCATCCTTTCTGACTCCTGGCGTCTTCGGCAGAATAAGAGTATGGCACCCCCCGTATTTACCCCATTCTAATGTGGGTTGCCATGGCGTTTAACAAATTATTGCAATTACGTTCGTCATGCGCTTCGCCCTTGGTAACCGGCTTTGGGATGTGGCGACGGCGGGGGGAGATAAGACAGACAGAAATAAATAAATAAAAAGGTGATAATCCTGTTTTGAACAAAAGGTCAGATTGCTGAATAGAAAAGGCTTGATTAAAGCAGAGATGTACAAAGTGGACGCATTTGCGTCCATTCAGGCTCTCTCGCGGTCTGCAGCCACGGTGTGAATGTACAGCTGTTGATTACGGAGGCACAAAGCCTGTGAGAGGCTGTTGTCTTGGGGCTTTTTGCACCGAGCTGCCTGTAATCGCAGCTTTTTTTCTCTTCTAAAAGGGGCAGCTCTGGATTAAGGGCATCAGGGAAGGGGCTGTGTGTGTGTTAGGTGGGATTGGTGGATTTGTAAGGATATTTGGATGGCAAAATTCCTTTATTAGTAGTGCTTGCCAGACAAACGTCATTAGTGCTATTGCTCATACTAAGGGGGTTTGAAAAAACGCCTTTTTTACCTTAGATTGTGCTTCTTGTATTTGAGGTCTTCTTTGAATTATTAGACTCATGAGTTTGCAGAAAGTAAGTTGGATTTTCAAAGCACCCAATCCATGTTTAGATGCCAAAATACCAGTTTTTTGCGCTTGACTCGTAGTTTGCCGTTGAGCTGCGTAATAATGATTAAAATAACGACGGTTATATTGCTCAAAATGTTAATCTCGATTACTTATTATGATCTTGATTACGTTTTTCTACTTTTTATTTCACTTCAATGCATTTCTTTCTTTTAGCCAATTAATATGTTATAATCTGGCGCTGTTGAACTGTTGAAGCGACACTGTATTTCAAAGCATGCTATCATATAGCTGCCAAAAATGAAATAAAATATATTGATATATCTGACAAGTATCTGAATATGATTATTAATCAATAGTTTGCCAGTAAGTTGTCACTTAGCAACGCCCTAGCAACCAACCACAACAGCATGGGTGCCAGCTTTGCGACCCACTTCTTAATGCATTATTACACCATTTCTTTCAGAAGTGTTAAAGGGACAGTTCACCCCAAAAAAGCTAAAATTACTTCCTTAAACTTGAGTTATTCCAAATCCGTATAAATATCTTTTTTCCGATGAACACAGTGAAAGATGGTTGAAAAATGCTTGAATCTAAACCGTTCTTGACCATCATTGCCTACCATCGTAGGAAGAATTTCAATGGTAGTCAAAAGTGTCCCAGAACTGTTTGCTTGCCTACATTCTTCCAAATATCTTCTTAATTAAGAAACTGTTCCTTTAAGCAACCACACATCTCACAATCCTGACACAGGTATGTGAAATATTCATTGTTTTAATTGCAATCACAGGTGAACCAAGAAATCAAGACATGGCCGCTGTGGAAAAAGAACAGCAGGTATAGATGTGACCGTGAAATGGAGAAAGCGAGAGAGAGAAAGCAGGAGAGCGGGAGCGTTTTTCCGGTAGCTTGCACTGATCTGTGGGCCCCAGTCTTTGCCCAGTGTTTGGTTAAATTATGTGGAACTCATTTGACGGCTGCAGAAGTGGCTGTATTCGCAGTGTCAGGTATCGACTGGTATAATTATGCAATTATGAAGCTTTATCCTGCCTCTCTCTCTCGCCGAGTGAGCTCTTAGTGTTTCAATTAGATGTTTTTTCTCTGGCTTGCACTCTTGAGTTTTTCCTCCCTGTTCTCCCTTTCTCGTTGGTTACAATAAGGATGCAAAAGGAGATTGCTTATAAAATAAGCACTATCGGGTTGTGTGTTTGTCACCTTGTTTAAAGCATTTTTTTTTAGGACAAGTATGTTAGTTTGTAGTTTATAAAATGCCATTGTATCATGTGCGATTGTATTACATGTTGCATTTTCGGCATAGAAAACCATTTGAGTTAAAGCCAGTTGAAGTTATTTTGAATTCTTGCACTGCAAAGATACTGTACATGTATATGTATATGTATGTAAAATGAGGCAATAATTACAATATTTTGCCCGTGGGCTACACGCATACAATGCCACCACATCTCTGAAGGCACCAAGGGGTCATCAAACAAAAAATAATTTCTCCAAAATCTCTTACTCCCTAAATCTGACCACTGTACATGGTCTCAATTTTGTGTCTGACACCGGTGGCATACTTGTGTTTGTGAGTTGGCCTGTGTGTGTTCCTCCAGCCAAAGCCCATGGGAACAGAGCTGTTGGTTTAGTCTTGGGCCTCCAGAAACACAAAAGGTCCGTTAAGGCAAACAGAGGGGTGATAACACCGCGCTGTCTTCAAAATGAAAGCCAAACAGCTCACATATGTTCGGATTCAATTACACACTCTGGGTTCCCCTCGGGCCTGGGGCTTACCGCTAATTACCCAAATAACATCGGCCCCTCCGCACAAAACGCCACCCAGATGAGATTAATTGGGATATTAAAACAAGCTGTTGATTCTGATAATGCCGTGAGGTCTGTACAATAACCGCGTAGGCCAAACGTGTTTGACGGCACAGGTGGAATGATAAGACTCATCTTTGGATTCAACAAGACTGATAAGCTTGAAAGAAGCCTTGCGGAGATGCTCGGAGGTCAGGAAATAGAAGTTAATTAGTCCAGTTATGAATGTGAAGATAGCATTTCTGTTCGATGGCTTTTATCGCCCTTGCTGTTTGATACTTTTATTCTTTGGTTTTGATCGTTTTGCTTTTTGACGTCAATTTGAAGTAATGGACAGCAGATATAAGATTGATAACATTTTCTATTCTTGATTTTCTGTTTATACAGTAATTGCCCTTTCAATTTCACATTTATTTTTGTATTCTTTTATTTTTTTTATAACGGTGCATATTGTATAACTGCAGCATATACATAAATGGGGCGGGGTGGTATTCATCAGAAATTAATTGTTGATGTTTCATACCAGATTGAAGCCAGGTTGTTAAAGGAGTAGTTCACGTCAAAATAGGCCCCCATTGACTTTCCATACCGCTTTTATTCCTACTATGGAAAGTCGATGGGGGCCTATTTTGAAGTGAACTACTCCTTTAATTGTTTTTAAATAACAAATTATACAAGATCAGACATGTAATAAATAGTTAATTTTGTCTTCCTCGTGTGAATCACATAGGTTCAAAATGAATCAATGTGTGTTTATAGACGGTTTCAAAGCAACAACATAAACAAACATAACTGCGCATGCTCGCTTTTGTGACCCAAACATAAGTCCCTGTTGATTATTTCTGATAACAATCCAAAGAAATAAGTAAATTACATTAGCGGGCGAGATAAAAGTATCCTTGCCAGTATTATTTTGGGTCACCAGTAGAAGAACAGTTACTTGAAGGTACACGGCCCATTAAACAAATTGTTTATTTAAAAAAATGTATATACAATAAAATTCAACAAATTGTTTATTTAATACAATTATTATACAATAAAATATGATTATATAAATTAATATAAATTATATAAAATATAGATGGTTAATAATTAGCCACTAGCCAGACACAGGCACATGCGTCCAAAGAAACTGTCTATATATAAAAACATTTTTTTTTTCGTAATATGTCAATTTCTGTGATTTTTGTCTGTCTCTTTCCATCATTCTATAGTAGAGATGGTGGTGGTAATGCCTCAGGGACAGGTGCTCCTCTGATACTAGGGGTTTATTTAGTGCTCGGTCATTAGCAGGGCATTACCCCCTGGCCCCCGCTGTAATAACAGGGGTAGGAAAGGCAGTATCGGCAGGGGGCAGCTGCATCTGCTCCAGGCCTCACACGGGCCCCACCACAGGCAACACACCGGCCGCCCGTCTCCTGGGGACCACAGCCTCATTGGGACGCATGCATCACTGACGATCAGCTTTGGAGGAGGAAAATTTGGTCATTGATTCTAATCTGCGCACTAAGTAGTTTCTCTTTCTCTCTGTGCACAGGGTTGGCTGCTTTGTGAGGATCAAGCTTGTCGGAATCGAACTCGCCGGCTGCCCATCGCCTTCTCGAGGTCCGGACCGATCTGCCCTGTCTGTCTCAGATCCACACTGAGACCTGAGGTACTGTATAGCGCATAAAGCAGCTTATGTTTTACTCACATAAGTATCATTTAGACTTATTTATAATGTTATTATAATAGCGAGAGATAAAAACAGTGGTTGTTATAGAAATATACCAATTTTCTTTATTATTCTTGGAAATGAACTGATTGATTTGAATGACCAAAAAACACGAGATTGTTTATAAATACTTTAATAGATCTTAAATTTTAAGTCTATTCGACAGAAATTAAGCAAAGTCAAATTTTCCAAGTACACCAAGTGACAGGTCCACTGCTATACACACAGACGCTTGTGTTTGTCCAGGTGGTGGTGCTGTGGAGCCTGTGAAAGTCCTCACTGACACAGATCAGGCCCTTTACTTCTCATCCGCTTCTGTCTTGTTTCTCGTCCTATTCCATCCCTTTCCCATATTTATACCAATTATATTACTGAAACCTTCTGACCCGTCTGACGTGATGTTGGTTATGGCTCCAACAAGACTTGGCATTGGCCAGGATGGATTGCTGAAGCATTTGTGGGCTTTTCTCACTCTTCCTGTGGTACTATTGGTTAATATCTTACAGCATGCATGATCTTAGTGACTTCAGAAATATATTTAAACGGAGGAAAATTTTGATGAAAGCTCTTTTGTATTTTGTTTTTTAATTACTGTATGCGATTTAAGCTACTCAACAGTGAAGGGTGTTCACTGCGACAAAAAAAATGTCGCTCCAGCTTTCTGTGATCACTTGAAGGTTCACCTGCTATCAAAAACTCCTTCCCCGTGCAGAAATGAAGTGAGTGACGTGACGTCCCTTCCCAAATCGGTGTCTACCTTGGTGTCCGACTTCCCTCTTTATTGTTTTAGACCAGAACCGACAGATCCCCCCACTCCTCCATCACTCTCTTTTTCTCCTCCTCCCTTCATCTGCTTTATATCTGCGTCTAGTTCTGTGGCGACAGGTTGAAACCCAAAAGGACAATTTCTCTTGTCACCATCGCCACTTAGCTGTCCTCTGTTCTGCCTGGTGAGATGGCAGTTTAAACTGCCGGCTGAATAAAACATTAACTTCCTCACCCCTCTACCATCTCCGCCGTTGTGGGCTTCACAGCTCGGCTGACAGCAAAGCATCTCCTCCGGTGTCTCCACGGACACGGAGACATTGACTACCATTGTATCCAGATTAAATGGAAGCGTAATAGGCACCCTCGGCTGATTGGCCGGTAATTTGAAGAAGTTGTACACAGGTGCAATTTGTAATATTTTCAGTAAATTAAATCTTTTCCCTCTCTCTCTTTTCCTTTAACACTGGTTCGCCTTGTTTTTTTTTTCTTGTTCAGCTGCTGTCTCATAGATCTCTCCAACCACGGCCCCACACCCGCTCTCTCTCTCTCTCTCTCTCTCTCTCTCTCTCCGCTCTCTCCATTTTATTGATGTACGTTCAGGCACCCATTAGGGCTTCCTTTTTTTTCCCTCTAGTGGAAATTGCGGCATGTTAATTTTCACACAAATTACAGCAATAGCAGGTATCTCTATTTGATACATTATAACAGGAGCAATCAGGGATAATTGAGTGCCTTTCAGATGGTAACCGGCGCATTCACTTCAATTCAAAGCCAGTCCATTTATCGTCTAATCGCTCTTTAAACACTGAATTTCTGGGAACAAAAATTCTTGTCATAATTTTGCTTAAGTGTATTTGGAAATCACAGTCCTTTGAGCAAGGATAATTGAAATCAAATCCCTTTCACGGGAGCTGACATTTCTACATTTCCCCCCAATTGAAATTAATTTCAAAAATTGAGCATGAATATCTTCAAATAGCAGGCAATTATACCTTTCAATGGGGAGAAATTATGTGCACAAAAAGTGGAGACATCAACTGGCGCTTCAGTTAAATGTCTTTGTTTCCCACTGTGTTTGCCTTGTAAAGATTTACATATATTGACTCGTTATGAAACCTTGTGATGCCGATCGCCTTCCTTTTCAGCTCAGCCCGTTAAAATTAACACAGATTGGAGCGTTTTTTTTGTTAAGCCTCATTAAAACTGTTTGGAGATTTTCTTTTTTTCCGAGCCTCTCCTTTTGCAGCTGCACAGATCTGCGGGAATTGAAAGACTAGCCATTTTCCCTGCTACCCGGGCTTAAAAGGGATATTATACGTCTTTTAAATATAAGCACCTTGGCCGTGACGAGCTAAATCGCTGGAGTGCTGTATCTGCAGATGAAGTACATTAAATCATGGATTTAAATGTATTTGCGCATATGATTTCCTTTGAGGGTCTGCTTATTTTTGACCCCTTCGGTCACAGTGCATGGCCTCGCCCTGGTAATAGTTGACACTTTGATTCTTTCCCCCTTTTTCTTGTTATTCTCCATCACTTCATCCAGGTCTTCCGGCAAGCTGCATTTATGTACTAAGGGTTCAGTCATACGGCAATGGGAAGTGTTTCCCGGTTGCCATGTCTTTATCAGGGGGCTGCAAAGGGATGGGCGGTTGGGGTGGTGGATAAGGCGGGGGTCTCAGGAGAGAGGCAATTTCACAGCTGGTTTGCTCCTCAGTCATTCGGGCCGAAAATGCTGCAGATTTGTGGAGAAAATTGAAATGGTGTCAGTACAGGAACAAAGCATCGAGCCGTGCAAAGCCGCATCGAGGAGGGGCCGCTGTTTGCCGGGTGGGGGGGTTTAAATTGAATAACGTTTGACGGTGTCTTAGTCACGCCCTTTTTGACACCTGTCAGCACAGCTGCGATGCTCGGCCCGGCCTCGCACGTACGTCCACTCATTTCTTGTGCTTGGACTGGGTTTTAGCTTCGGTCGTCTCCACGTTCGCAGGTGTTTTTGGCCAGAGTGGTTCGCATGCACGCGCAGATCCGGCCGAGAGCGTGTTTGCTCGCACGTGACAGCCTGATTATCAGAGCTCCATTATGGTCGCATTGCTGAATCGACAGGCACGGCTGTTGACCAGCCAGTGCATTATGGGTCAACAGCTGCTGGGCTCATCGGAAGCTGTAGAGGGCAATTAAAAGCCGGTCTGCCGAGGAAAGAGCCCTTGCTAAACTCCCACGGCACCCGCATGGCTTTGATTCTATGGTGACATGAAGAGACTGTGACCCAATAACAGCAATTAACATAAAAGTATAATGGCTAATCAAATTGACAGCAACAGTTGTTCATCAGATCCACACACGGTGCCTTATCAAAACAAACTATTATGAAAGAGGTAATTTCAGAGCTGAACGTCTCTCTCTCTCCCTCCCCATTCTCTTTTATTCTCTCGCTCGACCCGCACGCTTCTGGCAGTTAGACACATGGCTAACGGTAATTACAGGCGAATTTACAAACCAAACACCGTTTCCTGCTTTTGTGAGGAGTGCACTGGTTGTTTTTGGCCAATCAGACACTTTCGCAGGTTTTGCGACTCTCCAAACTTGGGGTTTGACCGAGCGTCAAAAAAAAGTCACGTGTGTTTGTGACCGTCTGTGACTGGTGTATGTACGGAAAGACTTCCCATTTCCACAGCTGTAATTAACACAGGTGATTCTTCAAATCTCACTGATTGAGCTTCGCCAATCTCATTACGCTTCAGCCTTTCAATTCCCGGGACAATGACATGTATTACTGTACTACACGTGTGTGATTTTCACTAATTGGTTTTTCCCTTTTCCGTTCTTTTAGCTGTTAAATATGCAATGAAATAATCATCATGCAAAGTAACACTAAAATTCTGATGTCTTTACCAGTTTACATGTTTTTTTAATCAGTATGTCCTGAGGACTTTTGTGGTATGATACTGCCGAACCTCTAGATTTTTCCAGATTTTGAGATGCAGACGTGTCTTTAACAGTGGTCATCATGATACCAAGATCCACTAAATAACACTGAAATTTGATGCAAAATGTCTTTTTCAAAGCCGTGGGATGCAGTAATATGCAATTGAAAGTGCTTTTTTAAATGTGTTTTAATGAATAAAACCTGTCCTTTAGATGTTTCTCGATTGAGCAAACGTTTTGTAAAATAGGTTCATTTACAAGCAATTGAACGATTTAAAACCATGAGAGATTAACTGTGCGTTTAAACAACAATAGCAAGTATCAATCATATATTTGTTAATTGAAAGAAATTCTTATGGTATCCATAAAATAATATTTGTTTCTGAAGTACCTGAGAAAAGCGTTCATTCACTATATGACGTTGACTCTTAAGTGTTAGATTTTAATGGTCCCCAGTGTTGTACCTGTGGCACTGGGTCCACAGGTGGTTTTGCCCAGCCATGTTTATAAAAATGGCAGTATGAAATATTATTTTGAGCTGTATTTGTCAATTTTGTTGCTCTGCTAAACACAAAGATTTTCGAAAGACTGTTTGTAAACAACCAGTTCTCGGGCACCATTGACTACCAAAGTAAGGAAGATGGTCAATATGCCCCAGAACTGTTTAGTTTCTCACATTCTTCAAATCTTTATTTTTTGTGTTCAACACAATTAAATAATAATTAAATAACAGAATTTTCATTTTTGGGTGACCTATCCCTTTAAGCAGTTATTTTACGTCACTCTTAACCTGTAAGGTTTCTTTAAATTGAACAATACTCCGCATGTTGCCTTTATTTTTTTTATTTTTTATTCCTGTCTCATATCACACTTGTACATTATCATTTCCGCTGGACTGACCTGTGCACTTGTTTCGTTTCAGTATTCTGAGAAAACCCTGTACAACCAGCTGAGCTTTTACAGATACATCTTCGATTGGGAATACGCCGTCAACAAGGTCCTGCCAGAGGAGGATAAACGTAAGGCTCTGCACATGCACATGCACATCAACACGCGCTACTGCTAATTGGCCTGAAAATCTGCTGCCAAACATTGCCTGACCAGCACGCATTATCATCTACACACACACCTCACTTCGGCTGTAGGCGGCCGCGAGGTTGGGTTAAGAATCCTCAGATCCTCGAGTCGACAGCCGTAATTCAGGCGACGGATTCAATCACGGACTGGCGCGATGCGAATGCAAAGCGGTCCAATCAGTTGGAAGGAAGAGGGGAGCGAGAGAGAGAGGGCCTCCTCTCATCCCGTAGGCTCTCGGTAATAGCGCTGGCTATGTTGATTGAAAACAGTTTTTAGATTTTGGAAAATGATAGGGCGAGTAATTGGAGAGAAGGCTAAAGGATAGCCCTTCATAAATAATGGGACATGGAGCATATGTTTTCAGCGGCCCGCTGGAGGATCCAGACCGCTCACGGCCGCCGCTAGCTGAGCAGTGGCTACTTACCCACAATCCTTTTTGATTGATGTCACTTGATTAAAAAGGGCCTCTTGGAATAGACTTACACATTTATTTATTTATTTTTACATGTGCCGATGAGGTGCCGAGCGCGAGAGCCGTAGATAAATATAATGTGTAATCAATAGATGACCACTCAGAACGCGGCGCAGACCGAGGGGAGAGTAAAAGGGCGGGGGGCGCGAGGGCCTAACATGATTATAGACTTGGCTTCTCCTCGGAATTTTATTTCTTTACTTTTTCCCGTCGGTTGTTTCTGTGAGTAATTGTGGCCAATCTGTGGCGTTCTGTCAACCACACTGCCCATCACTGCAGCCAGGCCTCTAATTCCTGGAGGAGTGATTTTAACCCTCAAGCCTTGATTTTCACCAGGCGCAATAAGAGGTGACGCTACTCCTGTTCTCCTTGTCTTTTCCTTCGCAAATTGTTCTCTGAGACCATTCGTTTATTCTATTTTTTTTTTTTTTTTTCTAACCAGATTACAGCTGAAATTTCTAGCATTTTCATTCACTGATGTCTCATGCACAACGCATATAACACATTTCTTCATCGGGGGGTTTGCACGAGCCGTTCAGCTTTGTAACCACTCATCTTTGTGCGTTATCTTTGCATGTGCCTGGAGTTTAGCACGCTTTTGTTAAAATACATATACGAATAAAATACAAATACAATACGATGAAGGCTAGAACACTCGTAAAAGCAGATGAAACGCATAGCGTAGCCTAGGCTTGAAAGAGATTAGCATGCAACGTCCCAAGCGTCTGTGTTCTTTTATTGCGTCATAACCTCGTGTATATACATGAAGCTTTTCTGTTGGTGTGCATGTGTGCATTGAGGGATTAGTGGAGGACATCACACACACAGCTCTGAAGTATAGCTTCCAGACGGTTATCTCCCCTCTCACTATAATACTACACATTACTGTATTATAGACTGCAGGGTTTATAGGGGTCTAGGGGTGAAATTATAGGGCTGGATGCCGTGTACTTTTTTTACCTGGTCCAGTTTCTTATTTAGACCCTGGGATGTAACTCCGTCATTCTAGGGGTTCTGAAAGTGCGGTCTCGCAATGGACGTCTGCTGGTACTGCATCAGTGTATCTGCATGATATAGTGCAGCTGCAGGATGTGATGAAAGCTACATGATTGATAAATGTTCATTTTATCGCTGTAGTGTTAACTTGCCTTGAATTCATAAGACTCGCAAATGAAGCAAAGTGGTTTATGCCATTTTTAAGCAATTGTTCAGTTTTTTTTCTACGTGCTTGATGTGCATGATTTAACTTCTTTAAGGCGAATGAAGGCACTTGTAACAAAAAAGACACTTTATGAAAGATGGACATCGTTGAAAGAGTTGATTTTCTGACTATAATAGATAGTACATAGTTCCTTTTGCGTGAGACTGTTCCTCGTTTAATATTAAAATATATATTTTAATATAATTTGCCAGACATTTATTTTTATTATTTATTTACGCATATATATCATATATAACATCCGAACATTTAGTTTGATTTAAAGGATTAATTCACCATAAAATGGAAATTCTGTCCCCTCTTGTCATTTTCAAACCTGTATGACTTTATTTCTTCCGCAGAAGGCAAAAGAAGATATTTTGAAGAATGTTGTTAACAGCCCCCCATTCACTTGCATTGTTTACAATAGAAGTGAATGGGGTGATGTGCTGTTCTGTCAACCAACATTTTTCAAAATATCTTCTTTTGTGTCCTGCAGAAAAAAAAAAGTCATACAGGATTGAAATGACAATTGAATTGAAATTTTTGTGTTAATTCTGCAAATTAGGTGTGCGGCCACTTGAGTGACAATTGTTGGTTTCAGCAACCAGGCGCCTCGGCTCCAACCAATCTTTGACCATTTTCGATTATTCGGGAGTGACGTGCTGCTAAGATGGCGACTTTAAGCTTCAAAACAGCTCCTCGGGAACCTTCGGGTGACGTCAAGGACACCATATTTTATACAGTCTATGGTTTCTGCCCCTAGATTTCAAAATAGCAGTCCCCTGTGTGGATCTTAGCTTGTTTTATATTCAGAAATCATTGATTTACATTCATCATGTTCAGAATAATGCACAGCCAGTAGGTTGTTATCGCAGAATAAGCCCTGGCATGTCTTGTATCACCCTGAAGGGGTTTATTTGGTGACACAAGAAAATAATTAGTGACAAAACATTGATTTTAAATATTGTATTAGTTGATTTGCGACATACAACCCATACTTAAAGAAAACCTGTAATTATAATCTCATGTATGTTATTAATTGGGCGTATTTATATTACATTTTATTTCACACAAGTTTTACTGCTTGTTATTTTGAAAACAAACGACTGACCTGTCATATTCATAAGTATTCCTAGGAGCTGTGTGTAAACTGCTGTTAACAACTTTTCATCATAAAAGTCGTATACATCTATCCAAAACCAATCAGTAATGATCTAGACCAGTGGTCGGGAACCTATGGCTCGCGAGCCACACGTGGATCTTTTAAAAAATAATTTGGCTCGCCAGGTGTCTTACCCTTCACGATCATTTGATCATAATATATATGAATATTTCAGGTTGTCCTGGCCGTACTCGCATGCAGTGCTATGCGCAAAGCATCGCGACACTAATCAACGGCAAACAACGTTTCTTTTTTTAGTTGTAATATGTTAGATATAATGAAGTTTAATTGAACGGAGGCCTAATGTAAACCTGTAAGTTGTTTATAAGTAATGGAAATCATTTTTGGTTTCGTTTGTTTCACTCTTTTTAAGTTGTCTGTGGACATGTTATCTTATCGTAGGAATAGAACAATTGATCCCCACAGGGAACATAAGTGAGACGTACATCAAGTTATGAGTAGGCTATTGAAGTCATTGAAATGTGTATATATAAAGTAGTAGTAAATATATATAATAGCAGTTTCTGCAATGGCTCTTTTGCAAAAATGAATGAACCAAAACTAGAAAAAATGTCTCTTTGGTTAAAAAAGGTTCCCGACCCCTGATCTAGACGAAGAGTCACAATCAAGGCATTTTGGTAAATGGTCCGATGTTTACAGAAAAAGAAGTAAAAGATAACAAAGATGATCAGTGTAAGGGCTTGTGTGTTTGTAAACCTGCTATACTGTACCACCAAAGTGTACTTTTATTGTGAACTTGCACCGATTACCCGACCACGGCAATCAAAGGTAGAGGGTTGTGCTGCGGTGATAGCGATGGATGAATAAAGTACAGTTCGAAAAACTTTTAGCTGCCCTCATCTCTCACACACACGCGGCTTCTTGTAATTTACCAACCACCTCCCCTTCAAACCAGAGACATTTAGTGTCGTATCTGCCAGATTTTCTGTCTCTGTCTGATGACGGAGGAATTGCTTTTAAAGTGGGCATTATGCCAGACCAGCAGCACAATAGAAAACCAATCTTCCCTCTATTCTGTGTGCGCCGCTGTTATTGTGGAGCTTTAGATAACTGGAGACGTACGTTGCTGGCAGATTGAGCGAGAGAGAGACGTTTCTGCTGGACACTGGGCTGGAGGTTAGAAGCCTCCAGCTGTCTGCAACCCTAGTCACTGGAGGCCGTCTGAACAATAAAAGGGGATGAATAAACCTTTTGGCCCATCTGGGAAGTTAAGCCTGAAGAGACGTTAAAATGACTTGTTGGTTTGATGGAGTTTTGAGGAGGTTGCAGTGTGCCGTCTCGGCCAGGGGTGGTGCTGTGGTTGGGTTCTTCTTGGAGGGCCCTGGTGAATTCATCTCTCTGTTCCTTGATGGTGAAATTACTGTTCAGTGGTTTATCCATTTGCAGTCTCTTCCTCACTAGATTACTTGATTCCTTCAGAAAGGAAAGACTGATGGAAATTGGTCTCCTAACAACCTCCACACACACACACACAGAGCAAGGTAAAGGAATGAAAAGGAGTTGCCAGAGAATGGCCATTTCTCATCACCTGTGGTACCCTCACCTCCACTTTACTCGCCTCACATTGACCCCTTAATGTGATTTTAATCTCAATCATTTTATACTAAATGTGCTAGAAAAAACACAATTGTGATTAATCACACATTTTTATGATTTTCCAAAATTATTCACACATCAAATTAACTAAAATTTCTCTATAAATATATTTCACTTATATACATGTATATGTGTGTATATATGTATATATTTAAATAAAAAATTGGATACATATTTTTCCACTTTATCTATTAGGGATGTAACAATATTATCCATTTCCTGGTATAGCAATAACAGAATTGTCTCAATATTATCGTGGTCGCATGAAATAAGAAGTCTTCCAGGCCTAACATAATGTTTGAAAAAATATTAGATGTTATTTTTGTTAGGGTCCAGATAAAGCTATTATTAATATTATTTTTTAATTTTACAATAGGGAGTTTAAGATCATTTGACCCATCTCATACCAAACCTCATACTTCTAAGCAACGGTTCTGATTAGAGGATAAACAAAAGAGGACGGGATATGACATGGTTAAATTGCACATCATTGTGTAATGTTCAATCATTTTTTCATATACACTTATGGCACGTTTCCAAGCCTTCATTTATATTGTTTTATTTATACATTTTAATCATTACATAAATTATTTGCAGTATTCGGATGCTCTGAATTGGTGCTTTCACTCTGAAGTGTTATTTTATACCTGTTGAGCTTGAATAATTATTACAATTTGTCATATACTGCTTTGTAGAACATTCAACCCCTATTTGTTTTTTTGCCCTTTAGACTCTGTTCTGTGTGTGTTCCTGTGTAATGTACAGTGCTAAACAATTAAAATACTCTAAGTCATGCGTTCACACCGAGTTGGCTGTAACGTAAAACATTCAAAATCGTTCATTCTCGGCGGTATACCTGTCCTGACCCACTGAAGTCTATATTTGGCAGTATGAATATAAAGTCTCTGGTGCCAAGTGGCCGCTTGACTCCCATCCTGCTGTCCAAACTGCCTTGGATCACGGTTCAGCGTTCACGCTAGCTCTATATCGCGCACACGCATCGTGTCTGCACACAGTATGCGTGGGGTGCTTTTTCTTTGTGTGTATCCGCGTGCGAGCGCATTTGTGTGTGCGAGAACCGAGAGACATTTAGATGCAGACTCTCCAAGTCTGATCTACATGTAAACCACAGTCCTCCGCCTGATTGCAGCTACTGAGTTAAATGTGGAGGCAATTTCATACCCGGCGGGAGTCCTTCCATAATAAAACAGTTTTTTCTCGAGTTTCGAAAAATTAGATATCCCATATCAATGACTTTCAAATCGCGTTGAACTCTGATTTCATTCTTTTCGTGAAGAGCAATTCATAACGTCTTTTAAGCGAACCCCTTTGCTCCTTGTATTTGGTATTTCTCTCTCTCTCGCTCTCTCTCTGCCTTTCCTTCTCCGCGTCTCGCTGTGTATCTTTTGCTCTTTCTAATTCACTCTCTCTCCGCCGCGTCTCCTCTTTAAGTGTGGGCAGTGTGATTATGTTCAGGCAGTAATGTAATTTCGCTGCATTGATAAAATAGAAATTGTCCTTTATCTGTGTGCTGATAGTGCTCAATTTGCAGGCGAGCTCCTCTGCAACCTCTTCAGGGCACGACGCGCGTGCCCTCCCCGTCCCTCCTCCCCCACGCTCTGCCTGCCTTGAGCTGCTGGAAATCCGCGGGTGCGATTGTCAAATCAATTATTCATTCTGTGCAATTACACTCGCACAAAGAACTTTTCTCTGCTCGGAATGATGATTAAATTAAAAGCTATTCCAGCTGCCTGATAACATCTAATAGAATATTCATAAGCAGCCCAAATGGAATGTATGATCCCCATTAACTTCATCATGCTCACTTAATTACATGCTTGTTATTGTATTTACACCTTGTTAGAGCACATGGAAGCTGATACACTGTCTGTCTCTCTCTCTCTCTCTGGACTGGCTTAGCCGTCCTCCGTCTATTTTCTCCTCCCGTCCGTATTCCCCTCGTTCCTTGGCTGTCTGCTCCTTTTCCCCCCTCTTTTCTCACGTCTTCCCTTCGGTATCTTTCCTCGCTCTTAAAAATGCTATTTATTTTAAACGCGACCCCTGCCGGGCCAGGAGGGAACGCAAGGTCTCCGACAACCTCTGCGGCTCTTAGGTTTCTTTTATACATTCCGCACACAGTGATTGAGGGAGAAGAATGAAGAAGAGAAAGAATTATTTTCTCCCACCATTCAAAAATGATGACATGATTGCTTTCCCTTGATCATGCATCATCATCTTTCTTCAACCCCCCCCCCAATCCCCGCTCCTCAGGTAAATACTCCTCTCTCCCTATTCCACGTGCCTGTATTCTGTTTTCTTTCTCTTTTTGGAGGTAAAATGCGTGCGGTAATGGCAGACGGTGGTGTTTGGAATACTGTCCCCCTTTTTTTGACGTTGGGATTTGGCCATTTTCTGTGTTTGACCTTTCTTCCCCATGGGGCGAGTCTCCGACTCTGTTTCTACTACACCTGCTAATGGAGACAGGCTGCGATTGAATCCTAGACCACCAAGTGTGTGCTAAACAACACTGGGGAGCAGATTCGGTCGTCTTACCTGCTTCAGTATTTCTTGCTGTCTTAGTCTTTCGGATGAGAGATTGTGATCTACCTGATATGAAAACATTTTGTTTTAATAAACAGCGCAGGAATGTGTTCATTATACATTTTGTAAACGTGCGTTGGCTAACCTGTCTAGCCTGGCCATTTACATGCTCTCGAAAGGAAATAAATCTCCTTTCTTTTCCAGAAGCAGGAGCCTTTTGCAGACTTGCTTTTAACAAAAGTCTTTGGTTAAAGGCTTTGATTCAGTCTGTAATTCTCATTCAGTTCTGCTAGCTTGCCAGTGACTCCTATCGTCTCTATGGTACTGAAGGCCCTCCTGATGGGATAAATGACCTTGGATATCGACCCGATTGCATGACCCCGTGGCCCCCTGGCAGAAGAGTCTATTTAGCTTCTGAAGACACCTAGCCCCTCTCGCCACTGCTCTACCCTCAAACTGTCTGGATTGCCGGTTCCTTATCGATTCTCAAAGACTTTCATTTGAAATGATACTTGATAGACCTCTCCAAGCACATGTCCGTGAGCATAGTTCGATATCATTACTGATCTCTTTTTGGATCAGTTTTGTCTCGTTATGGATCCACTTGAGGCCTGCTTTCTGCCATTTCGTTTGTGTTTGCGATGAATAAATCGTGGATAAAAAGCTATTTGTAACCAAATGTGCTGTGGCGGTGAGCTACAGTACACAATTTTCTGTCACTATTTCCACATCGTTTTTATATGGCTCAGTTTGGTAATTTTAACGCATTGTCCTTTTTTTCTCCTCAGGGATGTTCAAGAGCGGCTGGGAGAGAGAAAGGAAAGTGTACAAAATGCTGAAGGCTGTAACTGAGAGCACCCTTGCCACCAGCGGATACTCGGAGGTCAACCTCGCCAAACTCTTCCAGGCTTTTACAACATTCAAATGATGACCAAAGCGTGTTCTAGTATTTATGTCACATCTGGCCTGCTCTTCCCTTCCTGGTTTGGCCCTGTTGGGCCTCGTTGATCTTTTAGGTCCCGTCTCTTGTAAATACACTTTGTGATTTTGTAATCTATGCTGTTTTCTAGGCTTTTCTTTACGAGTGTAATCTGTGGCACCGTTTTTGTGTATGAGGGATCGATGTGAGGTCAGAGGTGACCAACCAACAGTCAATCTGCATGTAATGACCAAATCTTTCCATGTTTGAGCACCTGTCTCTTGCAGTAATCTGTGTTCTTGTGTTCCATCCTATTTAGCCTTTGTCCAGGTCTAATCGATGATGAATCTGTGGTAAAATGGCCGTGATAAGGGGCTAAAGACACTCTCAGCACAGCCTAGCCCCCCACTTCTCGGTACCACCACACGCAGGGTTTTTAGAGATAACAATCAGGAGTAATGACAGGCAAGTTCATGGGGGGCTCGTAGCCATTTGAAGGGTCTTAGTTCAGTAATGACTCCTCTACTACCCCCTTCATTTTTAATGGAACAGCAATTAGCCAATGATACAGAGGTAGTCGTGATTTGCCGAGTTTTGAACGATTGAACTATTGTTTGAACCCTTCTCAGCTGGTTTGTCATCAATTTAATATTGCTTCTGTGTGTCAGCGCCTGAAAGCTGGCGGTTCCTCAGTAACCTCGCAATGTGTGAACGTCCATTGTCTTAATTGTTTTTGATATGAAACCTCAATAAAAGTATTTCATAAGACCTTCATTTTCCATTTTTTACTCTTTGATTATTTCACCAGGCTGAGGGGAGAAATGACATTTACACATTTGAAGAGGGCGAGTTAACTTCTCCAAATGGAAGGCTCCATTTTCAAGACCTGGAGAATGGAAAGGCAAGAGTGTGTGAAAGCGTGGAGATTAGTCCACTTAAATCGAGTCTGTTTTAAGAATGCGGTGCTCCACTCGCTCATTCCATGTGTTTATAATGACAGTCAGGCGATGTCTTAAACCATTTCATCAGATGTCAATTTCCATAAATGCCCTGCTTGAAAAAATCGCCTTAAACGCCTGCGACTAATGGCACCGACCTTGGAGAGTGCGGCAACACTTAAGAGGTACTTTCTGTCCGCAGCATGACAGACAGCATTTTGTGCTTTGTAGGCCTTTGCTGACAACGTACTAAAATATATAGACCTGTATATAATTTGGCCTTAACATCTACTTCCAGTTTGGTATGATACTTAACTGATGCAGGTAGACCCTTAATGTTATACCGTCGCAATTAAGTCATTGCGTGATCGGAGGCTTTCAATATAAGGCATTCCTTTAACCGTGAACGCGCGTTGTCGTGCCCGCCGAGGCTGTTTTCAAACCGGGCCACTCAATACCGACGAGGCTTTGCATTCATTTGCCCCACTAAGCTAATAAGAATGATTCGTTTTTGTTATGCTAAGCTTTATTGCCTGTCTTTTTGACCAGAATGGTGGTGTTGAGCAAAGCGGTGGACAAGGTTCCCTTTGATGAGGGAATTAGTGCCCTATTCTTTCTCTATTATTCATGGCATCGCGGAATATGTAAGTACCCGTGGGTGTCAAAAGGAAAGCCGGCCCTATTGCAAAGTGCTCCTCTTGTTTCCGTGAATAGCAGGCTATGAGATGATAAACCGCTTAATACACTGGACTAATTGGATGAGGGTAAAAGAGACGGAGGAATTAAGGCACACCAAAGGGGGACGGGGTTCCAGTGGCCCGCCATTCAGCCCTTTTCACCGTGATTTCTCTTGCTCCGCGCCTCCAATGGGAGACGAGAGGCTCATCAAAGCGCCTTTAGTGCTTTCGCCTATACCCCGGTTTATCGAGCTGTGTCGGGATGAGAGACGCGATTATTCGGCGCACAAACCGAAGAACTAAAATCACGGGGAATGCGTGAGAATTTTTAACCACGTAAAGTTTGGTTTGTTTGTCGTGTGCGCGTTTCTACCCGTGCGTAATGAGTTCATGGGTGTTTCGTCGCTCTCAAGTGTGCATGGGCAGCGAATTATGTATACACTCTCAACAAATAAAGAGGCAAATTAAGTCTTCACAAAGCCCGTTTTTCATTCACGAATTGTAAGAAAAGAGTTAAAGAGAAAGTCGCCCTGGGCACTTCAGGTCAACGCCTCTACAATTGTGCCGAGCATTCCCCAGATATTACGAGCAAATTGGTTTGCGATTCATTAATAATGTTGACAATAAGATTAAGGTATTCGGGAAAATCTCATAAAAATCCCAAGAAGTGGGCTGTACGCTCCAGTGGTCGCTCTACAAGTAGAGAAGAAAGCCCATGCACCTCACATGGAGGTATGGCACTGGAGAGAAAATTGGTTTTCTTTTGCTTAACGCTCCTTTGAACATATTCTGCGCATGGCATGCCAACATGTTTAATATGGACCTGTTGCAAGGGGTCCTTAACGCGCGAAGAATGTGTTCGGAGCAACGATCCCCCCTCACCTCCCCACCCGGCTTCATTTCGCTCTTTTTCCATCTTCACTGATCCCGCTTGTTTGTGGCGTCATAATGACACGGATTAGCGCGTGTAAAACAAGGACATCTTTTCAACGCGGCGCGCGAGAAAGGAGAAAATTAATCCTGGAGGTAATTTCACGCGATTTGGTTCGACACCATGCGCGGGTCAAATGGGAGAAAATGACTTGGTTTGAATGGGGCGCATTGATTGCGGTAATGGCATCGCTTCTCGCGTGAGATCCAACGGAGAGGGATTTGGAGAATTAAATAAGGAATCCGAAAGAAAGACTTTTTGATAAAGTGGCTGTTACTTCATTAATGAGAAAGGGACTTCAGAGAGTTGGGCATTTACAGATGTTGCGTCCAATTTAGCGCCTTTACGAGTTGTAGGGCCTGTTTTGTTAACAGACGGATGAAATAGCCGAGTAATTGCAAGCCGACGATTTTTTTGTCCAGAGTTTAGCGAGAGGCGGATTTTGCCGCTAACTGATTAAATACAACACAGTGTTTTCCTGATGTTTAATATGATTTTTTAAAATCATTTTAGGCCTACATTTATTTTCAGTTCATGCAAAAAATATTCCTACCACAACAAAACTGTTTGGCCTATGTGATTCCATTACACTCACTAAATAGCCGTGTTAATTGATTCACGTTTTAAGTGACCACTTTAAATGGTTTCTTATTAGGAACTCCGGACTCGCCGTTGAATATTTGGCCATTTAAGACATAATTTTCTACATAATAAAAATACCATAGTTAATAGTTCCCAGAGTTGTTGTTCATCAGCTCTCATGAGCATTTTAACGACTTTTTAAGGGTAGGAACTGATTTTATTTGATCAATTATTATAAATGAACGCTTATAAAGCAGGCATGATCGCGGAATCGTTTTTGGACATGTCATTTCACAAAAAAAAGTCTGTTATTGAATATCTAAATATTTAGTTAATAAAATTTTAAAACAGCTTTGTGTAGAACATAAAACATGAATATTTACCAATATTCCCCTGTTATCATGTTAAAGAATAGCAGTTTATTTTTTTTAATGAAAGTTTTCAAGAAGAGTCATTTCTCGAATAATTTGGGCAGTTGCCTTTACCTTCAAAAATGCATTCCCCCCTTTTCAATTCGCAGTATCTGTTGCATAAATAATACAGGAGGTTTAAGTTTCACCAGTTTCTTTTATTCTGTCTTAACTGGTCTCTGCGCGCGACAGGGAAACTCACCGAATAGCAAAACTTCCCGGCCTGGATTTCAAGCTCTCTACCGGGTGGACATAAATAATCATCTAAAAATCTAAAATTTTCAAAATCAAACGAACAGTGCATGAATCTACTCGAAACCATTCCTACAGTACTACACATGTTTCGAAATAAACTATTATTTAGTTGTCATTTCTCCCCCCTTTCATTCTTTTTTTAAACATAGCTATATATACACAAGATAACCATAACAGATCAGTAAACAAGCTAAAGTTGTACATTTTCGCATTGTTCATCCTTTAAAACCAACGATTTCTTTTTTCATTATTTTCACCTATAATGTCATATTAAACATAAGAATTTCAAAACAAAAAGTAAAGCTGAATCATCAGGAATTTGATTTGCTAATATTGAGGCCAACAATGAGTGAATGCATGTGGTTTCAGGATCAGTAAAAGTCAGTTTCGGGTTCGCAGGTTGTGGCAGTTCCCTTTGGCATATTGACTCATCTCTGCTTCAGCACTGAGAGAAGACTAGGAAGAGATCATGAGCTCTGTGTGTATTGCAGTGTAGCTCCAATGATGCTTCTCTGTGTAAATGTATCACGCTTCCTCCTGACCCAAGAAACTGGACCACGCAGTCTCCCTAACTTGCCCTCTAATATTCCTACATTACACTCAGAAACTCATGAGTATTAAGGGCTTTAAAAAAGGTTTTGCATGTTAGTGTGATTTTTGGTGATGATGTCCATTGGGAGGTGCTGTGAAAATGAGGCGACTCCAGTGTCGGAAGGGTCTCCAGTGTGCTAGTGCTATATGAATTTGGTCGTGCTTTTAGTCGAGATGGTTTCTTAAACATCTTGTTTTTAAGAAAGAAGGATCAGCAGACTTCCTTCCCTGCAGTGCTGGATGGCAGAATGTTAAGCTGGGTCAACTGGGCCGAATGTTCCTTTGCTTTGAGACGCAGAGCTGCGATGCTGGATGCCCTGCGGTCAGCTGCCGTGGAGGATGAGGAGGAAGAAGGTTCTGAAAGGGTCGCCGGTGGCTGCACCGGACTCTCCACTGGCGGTGCGGTTTGGCGCAGTAGGGCTGCGGCTGTGGAAGCACTGGTGAGAGGACCCATACTTGAGAAGAGTCTGAAGAGTGGGGAGAGAGTTTCTGTGATACTGTGCACTTTTAGTTCACTATCACACAGGCCAAGGGTAAAAATATCTTTATATTTTAAATGTAATGTATCAAATATTTGACCTGTATTGTAATAGCAAGTTGTTTTTACCTCCCAAAATGGGGACCGATAAATGCTGGATGCCTGAACATTGCTGTGCCTAGGAAGGTTCCTAGTCCGAGGGGTGTGGCATGTGGAAGGGCGGAGCTGTTGGGGGGAGGGGCCAGACCCGGGAATGCAGCAGCGGCTGCAGCTGCGGCGGTCCATGCTGATTCCAGAGCAGGGTGAGGGTGAGGTGGGAAAGGCCCTCCTTCCAGGTAGTGACTCAGGGGGTGAGCGGCCGCCAGTGACCCGGGAAAAGGAAGGCCCGTGGGGTGAGCCTGGACGCCCGCTTTTTCACGTTTCCTCCACTTTGCCCTTCGGTTTTGAAACCAAACCTAAGAATTGAGACAAAAGCCTCATTATTGAAAGGAAGGACTTTTTGAGAAATTCAGAGGAATGCTTATAAGCATTGCTTCTGTGAAGTGTTTTAAATAGTTGGCCTTGAGAAGTTGAAGACGGTCTCGTTGCATTTCCGAAACACCCCATTAATATTCCACCCGACAATCTGCATGGTCGTTTAAGCATGAGCTTGTCGCTTCTGTTCATGTGCAATATTTGCTTCGCTTTAATGAAGTGACAAATAGGCTGGAAGTCAAGGGTAATTACATGGGCCCAAACTTACGGTCTGTTACCCTAACTTTGCTAATTAAAATCTAGTTCGGAGGAACCAAAAAACAGGGTGGAGCGTTGTAATTAACAGCAGTGTTAACAAAGGATGTGGAACTAACAGCTGAACAGCATCCAATAACAATTAATGCACTTTAAATTAAATTCCTCCAAATGTAAGTTGCCTCAAAAGGGTATTTAACTTTCCCACGATCCCCCTTCTATCCAGCTAAACTCCGCCAGGGTTTGCCATAGGAACACGACCTGCACACCAGGGCTGATAATGAAGTAAAGTGTCAACAGAAGAACCAACAGGGACCTTGGCCCCTCAAAGCTGTTTTGCATTACATGGCCCCTGGGGAATTTATTAGCTTTATCACCTCCTGATCGTGCCTGTTAAGTGATTTGTTCTCCCACATCTCCAAATTGACATCTGTTGTTTTACACAGGCAATAACCCTAGCTTCCTCGTGTTTGCACTGTCTCTTTGGTAATAAGAGTTGGGCTTGAACATGCGAGCCACGCTTTGAATAGAGAAAGGAGGGGTGGCAAACACCCTTAATAGTCTCTCACTCGTTCCAAGTGCAAAGCATCGGATCAATGCCGGTCTATTGCAATCACAAAATGGGAAATCAAATAGCATTATCCTCCCACCCCTCCCTCTCCCCCTCGCCGGCGATGAGAATTCAAACACCATTTTCTCCCTGGAATAGCAGTGTTTGCTCTCTCGCTAAGTGCGCTTTTATGAATCAGGGGCGTCTGTGTAATTGCCGCTAAAATGTTCGCTCTATTGTGTATAATAACTTTCGATAACAGGAAAGACCTAGCCGTGACGCGCAGGGTCATTTAACCAACTTTACGATTGTCACTTTAAAATGAAATTAAACGTAGACCATTAGGTATATTGTCTTAACGTCTGTAAGTAAGCAAATTTGGAGAATTCGTATGCCCACATCATTTGGTTAATCTTTACCTTCAAATATGAACAGGTTGCTGCCGACCATAAGCATTTTTTTTTGCAAAATAACTGTTATTGAAATTACTTTGAAATGATTTATTAATAAATTGTACATATTTTTTTGAGAACGAGAAAGAAGGCTACAAGCACTTACTTGTACGCGAGCTTCTGTCAGATCCAGTCTCATCGCCAGCTCCTCTCTGAAACAGAAAATAATAGATTACCAAAATGAGCAAGAGTTTTCTCCACATACAGTAAGAAAACAATTTTGCCTAAATCGTCAAGAGCCTGTGAAAGCAATTTGGTGCTGATGAGAATCGAACGGATAACTTGTACATTTTTCATAATGGGTCGCTTCTTTGGGCGAGGCTTTAGTGCACTGTAACGACATAATGATGGAAATAATGGCATCCAGACTATTATATGACAATTGAGCATTTACTGAAAATATACCTGGCTAAATTTAGGACAATTGTCTGTCTCTGGAATGAGCCGAATCAATATAAACATCGATATTTCATGATCAACACCGACATTTTTGGTTAAAGAAAAATGGTCCTCGTATAAATTTGTGTGTTATTATGGTCTGTTATCAGGCAGACCGATGTTTGTCAGATAAGTTCTTCTTCTTATATTTAATAGCTGTATGCCATATTGATTGTTTGTCTTTCAGACATTTTTAAGGCACAGAAATTATAACACGAGCTCAATATACCACAACAATGTTTTTTCCAATGTTTATCAACAAGTGCATAAGTAATTGTGTAGCAGTGTTCTTTTATTATTTTTCAACTAAATAAAATTCTATATACATAACATAAATGCGCCCTTATTTTTAATGATTTTAAGCCTGTCTATTTATTTATTTATAACATTTTATGATACACACGGAGTGTCTCTATTCCACTCTTTCATGGGCGGATATAAAAATGAATATCTTTTTCATATCCGAAACGGCTTTACAAAAAAATATTTAATGATATAGGCTAATTATTTCTTTATACATTCTGGCCACAATAAAGGCCATTATATTTACTTTGACGATAAAAAATGCTTATATAATTAGCTTACAAAGTCGCCAGCTGCATTATCTATCTAGAATAATGCTGAGCATCAGTCTAAAAAGCGGGACATAAAACGAGTGTTTATGCATTTAAATGAGTATTGAATCTTGTGATATCCATTGCACCGAATCTGTACAATTTTGTTGCTGAAATGCATCGAAACCTCATCAGAAAATACGTAAATATATCAATAAATGTACCTTTAATTTATAAATATAAATCAACAATTTTCGATACGCAGGTTTGGATTCAGTTTCGATGTATTAAATTGTGCTGAATTTCTGTCTTATTTTTAAATACATTTTAAATATATTTAGGACTTATTTTATTTTTTACAAATATTTTATTTACAAATATTGTATTACAGCACATAATTCACATAAAATTAAAAATAGGCCTACTTAATTGGCAATTTGTAAATATAATGTGTTTAAATATTTCTACTCGTAATGTATTAATTGTATTAGTAATTTTACGTTACATTTGTTAACAAAATTCATTAACATTTCTAAATGTAAATAGATTATTAATTAATACTGAGGTAAATCTTCAATTTTAGATATCCAAAGTACTAGAATGGTCTTCTAGTATTTAGTTTAAATGAGTGTTTTTTTTCGATGTATAATAAAAAAGATAAAACAATAATTTTTAAATAATATACATTTGTGCTATTGATATTTTGAAAAATGCTGTTCTAAGACATGCACTGTCAGTTTGTTTTTCCACAGACGTTTTGACATTTTTCAATAACATTTGGTTACATAACCCTGTACATTCTACCTGGTGAACACATCAGGGTAGTGCGTTTTCTGGAAGGCCCTCTCCAGTTCCTCCAGCTGATAGCTGGTGAAGGTAGTCCTGTATCTTCTCTGCTTTCGTTTAAGCATCCCTTCTTCCGAGTCGCTGCCGGCAGACAGACACACGCTGTCCTCTCCATCTTTTACATCCCCATCGTTGTGCATACTCTCTTCATCCTTAGGAGACAGACTGGCGTCTCCGCACGCCTCCTCTTTGACAACATCCTCTTCAAACTTCAGAGTGCTGAGTTCAACCAGCTCCTGGGCTGTGTGCTCGGGGCTCTGGCCTTCATCTGCCTGGCTGAAGGACGCATTTTCCCTGTATGACTTGTTTCGGCTGATGCTGACTTGTGGGGCCTGGCTGATTTTGAGACTTTCACAGGCTTGGTCCAGCAATCTTTCCCTTTCACCCTTCTCAAGGTGCTCGTGAAACCCCCTCCCGGCGTCTAGGTACTTCCCTCCAGGGCCGTAGAGCCGGCGCAGTTTAGGTGGCAGGTGCATGTCCGAATCGAAAGAGTTCTCTTTAGAGGTAACTAGAAACAAAAACGAAGGAACTCAATATTACATTTATAAAAAATATTTTTAATCCAACTAAGCTCTATGCATTAGCAAAACATTAAACGCACGCCTTCAAAACTATATTCCTGTCCATGCACTTAAATAATCGACGAAATTCAGCATTTCAAAGCCTGCATATCTATTTTCATTTGATTTTTCCTTACATTACACCGCGAGAGCTCAAACTTTCATGACTTTATCTTCACACCCCAACTGCCCTCCAAGGGAGTGTTGTGTGTGAGCAAGACACTATTTCCGTACGCATATCCAACTATACTCTAAAGTGCGCATTAAATCATTTAACTGTACGCCATGTTTGCTAAAAACGCGTCAAATGAAAAATAAATAACGCTGAAGCGTCAGTAAAAACTTACCTTCAGTTGACTGGTCGTGGTCCGCTCTGACGGGTGCTGCCAAACTTTGCGCTCCCAGTTGTCTGACTTTGCACGGGCTTCTTCTGCCCAGTATACTGTCTATGCAGTACGAGGAAAGCACGGTGGGCGACTTGCTTTTACACTCACTTCGGTCGCGGCAATCGTCGTCGTACTGACTACTCATACTTGTATCGCCAAAGGTTTTGCTCGAGTAGGTGACTGGTGCTTTCTCGCACTATATCTGAAATGTCTCTCTTGCCTATCTCAGCCTTGCCGCTAATGCCATATGCACTGATCCGCAGTAGCTCCGCACTCCATTCTGTTGCATTGACGTGTAACGCAAATCTGATTGGCTCCCAAGGGAACAAGGGGGATCTTTATATACTTTTCTATTAAAGTTAAACGGTATGAACTGAGCGAATCTTGTAATGGATTACTTAGGCTACTGGATGAACACCTCCGCATTTAGATTAAAATGAGATAAAATAGACTAAATATGTTTTTGAAAAATACAACCTCTGAAAAGAAATCTAGTGATCTCCCTTGAAGTATAAAAACCATTTAGGAGAACAATTTTATGAATACTAGTAAACGACTTTTCTGAGAAGACCTTGTTGATTTTTATGAATGAAAGCGAAATGTATTCATATTAATAATACATGTTATTTTAATATATATTTAGGGTGCTATTATAGTTGTCATTGATGTTGCTGTTAATGCTGTTCTCGTTTTTTCCTGCAATTTCGTTCTGAAAATTCCTCAGTATAAAGTAAAAAATACCCAAAGACATACAAGGCTATACATATTCATATATTTATCTGAGCATCGTCTTAAAAATGCATTTTACTCTTTCATGCTCTTCATGCCATACCACTTTCACATTTTATAAAGGAAGACACAAGCCATTTATTTGAATCATGGTCATCTACTGCGTACACACATATACACACACCTAGTCTAATTGCCTGTCCTCTCAGAGTGAGGCGATCAGATAGCCATAGATGATTGACTTTTAAAGTGAGGGTGGTGGTAATAGGCCGCTGAGAGCCTACTGCAGGCAACTGGACTCCAGAAAACTGGAGAGACAGATGGAGAATGTAATTTTAAATGAAAGTCTATTTAACCTGCAGCGGATGGCATGACCCTAGCCACCGCTCAGACCCATCAATGTTAAAAGAATCATTTTCACAATTCAATCTCAAACTTGTAACTAAGCAGCAATTTATTCTCTCTTTGTAAATTACACTTTGTAGTGGTTCTAACAGCAGGGTCCTGCACATGCATGTGGAACTGTGTGTGTGTATATGAAACTATTTGTAAAAGTTTATATAGGCTAGCGTATACATTTTCGGAGGTAAACTGGGTTTAAGCGCAACACTCTTCATAAACAACAATAAATAAACGTGGAAAATAATTTGAACAGGGGCTTTCGCCTTCTTGCCAATTACGACAAATTATTTATTTCCTGAAACTTCAGCACCAACCACGAGCAGATCGACAGAACACAATAATGACAATAATAACAATATAAGACGTTTTTCCTCGCTCCAAACAGCCGCGTAATGCAGACGGGTATTTAAAGTCGCTATGTAATTTGGGGGCACAATTTGATTCATTTAAACGCGCACTGTTATTAACCCAAGAAAAGAAATGTCAGGGACTATTACCGCCAGCAGGACATCCGCGCTTTGTTTAAATGCACTAATTACACGCACGCATTTGAAAAAAAAATGCGCAATTTTCCCATATTCAGTCCTGAGTCTATTTATCGCTCTACGTGCGGGCAGGCAAGCTGTTAGTGGGTGCCAGTCAGTTTCACGCTCCTCTATTACCCGATACCACAGTGTGTCATATTTTCACAACAGCCTAACTTGATAATTTCTACAATCGTCTTCTGTTTTGCAGGGTTTACATGGCCCGTAATCCGTTGGGTTTTGGCTAGGCGCATCCAAACCACCCCCTGTTCCGATAACGAGAAGCTTTTCTGAAACTGTAAGTAACAGTGGGTGACACCTTACATCGTTACACCAGTCAAAAGCTGCGTCTTGGTGCGTGTCTAAATCTCATGTGCAGCCTTCATCACTCCCGTGTTTTCAAGCAGCGCCATCTCCTGGTGTTAACAAAAGCCGTCCAAAAGACGTGCGTAAAGTTCAACTAAACGAGAACTGCAGCACGCAGGATGCTAAATTATTTAAGGAGACGGTTTCCTTAATTCTCATTTTAGTGACTTCTATCTATCCATCTATTCATCTATTCATCCATTTCCGTTTCATTCGAGTCGCATCGTATGACCTCAGACCATGTTAAAAACCATGCTGCAAATTCAAATTAGCTGCAAATTCAGATAATGAATTAGTAGGTTAAGAGCCTTATATGGTTGTCGGGCTCAGTGTTGAATATAGAAGCCACGTTCATGACAGTGGTGCTCCAGAGGTGGCGTGTCTTCATTCCTGTTGCTGTGACTTAATTGGATGCTGCTCTGCTTGAAAGGGCGAACAAAAAGACGTGCTCTCAGACGCGCGCGTAAGCAAAGTTAATTAGTGGTTATTAACACCACGCATAATGAGAGCGCGAGGGAGTCAATTTAATGACTTTGTTAGCTTAAGTTTGGAATGACAGTCGATGATCGGAACAACAATAGCAAACCCGAACGCAACGATCATCTGTAATTTTCAACGGTAATACGCACTAATAAAAACAAAAGGACTCTAATTTCGTTCAGCTGACTCGATAATTTGAATTTATTTAAAAAGAGGGAGAGAGAAGGAGGAAGAGGAAAGACAACTCCAACACATTTTAACCAAAGATTATCCTGTCCCTAAAGACACAAATGACTAGGATTACAATTGTTTTATTGCTTGGGTGCCAAATCATTATTGTTTGTTTGGTTGTGTTCCAGAAAGATGCTTGTGTGCTGATTGAAGGCTCTCACTTCAAGAATTAGGAGCTGTGGCTATTGTCACACATTGGCACATTTGCGTGTCTACAGACGTGCAGTGGCGATCCCCTTTACAACCACATTTATTTACATCAGTTATTCAGTGTTAAAATTATTCCTAGGCCTATTGGCACAGCCAGATCTTGTGGAATTTGTGAATTTTGTGAGGGCAAAATGAATCAAGAGTATGATGTGTTGACTCTGTTATCCACGGAGTGGACATGGTGAGGTCTGACAATATAGACATGAGAGGATTAAGTGATAACACTGGTAAATTATTCCAGTATTGAAACTGGGGCAGAATTGAGTCTGCACCAGTAAAAATTCTATTATGCAGCTGACTCGAGTGTAGTTTGTATTTCTAAAGGGCCTATTGTCTCAAGTGACCTAAAAGCAGATAAAAAGCGTGCACCAAAGACATGGTCAAGAAATTGATTTGATTTAATCCAATGATTTAATTGATTTAATCCTGCTTGGTTCTGGATGCGCTCCCAATTCAATTATTATTATTTTTTTTATGCTTTTTTAATGCTCATATTATGAATACTGAGAAGTGTAGATAAATGAAAGTGTGCATGTAAAAAGGCAAGATTTCTTGAGGTGGACAAGAATTTTGCAGACTTTTTAAACTGCGTTTAGCTATAACATTTATTTTGTGTGCTTCCTTCATTCAATATTTGCCAGTAGTTGGAATTCTGGCAATTTAAAGTGTAAAATGCGAAACACAAATGCTGCCTTTAAATCACTGTTGTGCAGACGAACAATTTTCTTTATCTTATTTTTGAATGTGACTCACCAAACCGAATAAGGACGACAGATTTTTGTGATTTTTTCCCCCCGTAGAAATCATTCGACTGCTGCCGTCTGGCCTCATTTGGAAGTTTTATTAAAGTTTTTCTATTTTTGCGCATCATTTCAAGACAGTATGTCATTTTTTGTAGATTAGGGGAGATAGTGAGGTCTCCTCGGCATTCTTATCGATTTGTGGAACGTGAAGCGTGGAATGGATTTTTTAATAACGCATTCCGGTGAAAGGTCACACATATGAGTTGGAACAATTTTGCGTCTGCTCTCTTATTATCGTTTAGGCCCGAAGAGGTGCACGGAGGCGCTGCTGGATTACATTTATTTATTTGATTTCGGTGTTTTGCTTGGGAAGAGGGTTCGTGCGCGCTGATGATCTAAAGAGGCGCTCTTGCCCTTTATTGATTGCTTCTTGGAAAGAATATGAATGTCTAAATTCAAGAATGACAATCCTTTATTAAGTTAATCAAAGTAATACATGCAAATTATTCTTCTTCTCCCATGAGCTTATCAAAACCTCTCCCCTTGAGTTTGAAGAAGTCCATTTATTCAGTTAGCGTCAATAACGCGCGCAAATATCGCCATGCAAATGAAAGTTGATTAGAGTAAATTAGGGATTTAGCTGCTATCTGACCTTGTCTGAGTTTTATGTAAATTTTGAAAAGCGATACAAGGAAATAAATGACATTTAGACATTCGCATAAAAGAAGCAATCAAGAGATTTTCCTTGGAAGGAAAATAATTTCCGTGTCTTTCGCTGAGCCCAAGAATATCACAGAAGGAGGGAGAAGGAAGGAAGAAAAATATTTTACACATTTGAAAGGTATATAAATATAGAAAACATGAATCTTGGACTGGCAGGGGTATTTGATTATAAATATTTTGTCAAATAATCATTCTCCATATAGCCATATAACTATTTTTCCGGTTTTAAGATTATGAATAAATATCCACCAAAATACATTATAGTATAGTAAGTAGAACGTACGTCTACGTTTATGACATGGTTCAATTGTTTTGTTTGCAGTATCAACCCCAATCACGTTGTATTGGTTCTGGTGACATCTAGTGGACTTTTTAAGCATCAGACACTTAAAACCAAACTGCTGTTAACCCAAAACTTAAATGATCTACATTAATTCTGTGTGGCCCTGGAGATGTTGATAAAGCACAAACGTAATGCCTTGGCTTATTGTTAATGAGGTCTGTGGATACTCATAAGGGATACTCCCCAGCAGTTCATCAGAGACTTCATCTCAAATGAAATTAGCTTCCCGCGTAGCGCTGAGATGGTTTCTCTGGAGTTCAGCTGTGACTGTAATGGCCGCTGTGACCGCTCTCCTTCGGTTCGGTCCAGTTTCTGCCTCCGCACGAGGCCAGTTATTCTATTCCCCTCTTTCTTTTTCTCCTTCAGGATGCTAGCTCCCATAGTTATGTTTGTTTTGCTTTCCCGTAGCTAGCAGATTGGAAGTCATCAAGGGTTGCTGACAGGGATAAAAGGGGATATTTGAGTTTGTTTGTGCTCTACCGACTGTATGTGTGGAAAATAAATTCTGTCGACCATACTCGGAGAGGGCTGAGGATTTTATGTGAATGCATCGGAGGGCATCATTAGGGGAAGCTGCCGGCTCCCCAAGCTCTCCAGACCAATTTGGATGGGAGACACAAAAACGTTTTGATCCCGGGTTGCAGCTCTGAACGGCACGATGGGGTGCCAAGTGAAGCCATGCAATCTATATTGGATTTCTTACCTCTCCATTTCTAGGTGCTCGGAGTCCCCGTGGTTAGGAAGTAGTGGCAGTAAATTCACTCTGTCTTTCGGGTCATGGCGGACTCTCACCCCTGCAGGATTTTAACAGGGTCAAAGAGTGACAGTGGACTCTCTCCTTTGCTCTCTCACCAAATGTCCTTCCTTCCCATTTCACATCACACTAGCAAAGCTTTGAATAATAAGTTTACTGCGTGTGTGGGCCTTAGAGAATCGATCCGATATTACCTGAATCCCTGCTGGCTTTTGATATTAGGTCAGCTGACACGTGCTAGGCTATCTCACAACATCTGAACCCTTAAGCCGGTGAGCTCCCTAGCTTTCTTATGTCAGTTATATTACACTTAATGCATTGGTATAAACGTGCATTTTAGTGCAAATTCTTCTACGCATCCAAACACACACACACAGATGCATTTCCACGTAATTCTTTAAATAAATTCCCTGAGCAACCGGCAGCAACAACTGCCAATGAGATTTACAACACAAGTAATTATGCTTTCGCATGTTTTTCCCCCCTCCTTCCTAAAAAAATCTTTATAACTAAGCGATTCGAAAGCAATTTTCTCTGTGGGAAGAGAATGTAATTTGCTATTCAGTGACATTCTGATGTGTAAAAAAGGCAGGAGCTGGTGGTAAAAGGTATCTCTAAAGTCTGTGTACAGTGCATTAATGGGCATAACCGGAGGAGGAGGGGACGGATGTCAGGCAGGGCACTGTGTAATGACTCCAGAATAATCCCTTACTCATTAGCCAAGGCTCTGAGGATGCACCAGGGCTTGAACTGGTAAAGCGTGGCATGCCGCTACAGTCTTTATCTTCATATTAAACCATTTGCATAACATTACAGCCGAAGGAGAGACTCCCTTAACAAGGCCAGTTGCTCTTCATTTTAAAAGGGGACGGTGGGTGTCGCAGCAAATCTATTCAGCAGTGAGTGGAACTGCTATTGGCACTAATGCGGTAGGAGGTTAGAGAGATCAAGACACAACATTTGGTGTGAATAAAGAGCCTTGTTAAGCATATTTATCATGTAACGTGTGTAGATTTCAATGCTGAGAGACTGGTCTCTTTTTAAAGCCTCTGGCTCGTATCACCTTTGCTAAAGTTTCAGGATGTACAGCATCCTGTGATTGTAAAGCACCGAATGGGTAGGAGACTGATTTCAAGCCCATCAACATGTAGTTTCGTCCAGGGGGGAAGAACATCAAGGCTGTATTATAGAAAATGCCTTTGCTCATCTGTGCACCTATCATGAGGTAGTTTGTCTCTCCATTGCCTGCGGAAGAGCGCGGCTTACTTTAAGAAGGGGAGAGAGGAGAGAGAGAGGGGCGTGGCGAAATTAAAATCAGTCATTTTTTCCCCTGAGGAGCAGATCAATTTCCGCAGACTGGGTCGAGATATTTTCCGGCATTAGTCTTTCTCGTCTTGAGCACAGCACCTAAACGGCCTGTCAGCGGGAGTCTGCGCACAGCTGCACGCTTCACTAGAGAACGGTTACTTCTGCCGCTCTGACTTTATTTGCGCCTCGCCACGAGAATTGCCATAATTTACCCCACCAACACATCACCTCCCCAGAAGACGAGAGAAAGAGAAATAGTTTGCGGAATGAAAGAGGCAAATTGGTTCGACGTGATATTGTTTTCTGTTTTTTATTACGCCTATTCATTTTCTCAGAAATAAATGCGCAATTGGAACGGTGCCCAAGTTCAGTCTCATACTGTGGAACCTTACAGACACAAACCAACATAATGGCTTGGCCTACCGCTTATGTTTAAATTATGAAAAACACCAAACGCATTTGGCTTCGGTGCATTGTGCATGCAGGGCAAATATTTTGTTTAGTATTTTTTTTTTTTTAAACGTATTGTTAAATAAGCATCATTACGCAAGTAGCAGCCTACAGCAGGCCTAACCAAATTGATTTGATTTGTAATAAAAGCATAGCTACCCATCGGCTACTAACCCATATTAACTATAAATGAATTCGATTGATCCGAAAAAAAGGAGAGGTAGGACTTTATGAACTCGGCTAAATTGGCATTTGCTGTACCCGTGCCAGGGGTCATTCTTTGTACACGTCCGTAAACGTCAAACCTCTCCTCCCCTCCTGAACGTGCCCCAAATCTCTCCTTGCGTCACGAGCCGCGTCTGCGTATAATTAAAACCATATTGAGAAAAACGTAAATACGACCCAAGTTCCTCCCTCGGTCTTCTGCAGGAAGAGAGCGCTGATCTGTACGAGCGGCTCCAGGAACCAGTGCGAACATTCCTCATCTGTAGCTCGTTTTGAAGTTGATATATTACTAGGCTACAGCAATAAACACCGCACAATGGCTGGTCTAAAGGTAAGTGCGCATTTGGACTGCACAGACCAATGCTTGCCTAAAATGAAACTAGGTATAATATGAAGTAATATTAGGTATTGTTATGTTACATTTCTAAGTTGTTCCAGACGTAAAGCGCTTTTTCTAGTCTTAAATCGAAAGAATTCTTCATGCAAAAGAAAGTTTTTTGTGATATACTCATTTTCATACAGCGACTTATTGAAGCGTATAACAAGTTCGTTCAGTTGTGAAAACTGTGCTTAGTTATTACGTCTTCCATTATAAAGTATACGAATCTCTGTGATGGAAAAACTGGGGGGGCGTTTCATTTTAGCCAATCAGATCGCTGGAATCAGCATCTGCCCAGATGAGCTTGATCTCTGCTCCGCTGCACAGAAGTTCATGCAACTTCTCAACAACTTCAGGATTTTCAACAGATGGCTCCAAATACTTTCTTTAAGTTTTATTACATAGTTTTATTCTTGTCATGTGATATTTGATGTTCCTATGATTAAATCTTAATTTGGGGTCTTTGTTGAGGGGGTGTAAACCTAAGTACACATGCAGACGCACCATGACTAAGCGCATTTGTTGGATTGTTGCCCACTCAGCGATACCGAGATGGTCCTAAGTTCTGTGTGATATACTTGACTTTCTTTACGTGTAAAAATGGCTTAAACCATTATAAGATGATGACACTTAACCGTTTACAAGTTAATACTGAAATACAATATTTTATGTGTGTGTTTTAGTACATGAGTGGTTTTGGCAATGAGTTTGCCTCTGAGGACCCTCGCTGTCCGGGATCTTTACCTGAGGGACAGGTAAACCAAAACCTATCGTATCAATTAAACATTTGTATTATTTATAAATGCTGAATTTAGACTTTTTTGTCTTTGTCTTTTAGAACAATCCACAAGTGTGTCCATATGGCCTCTATGCTGAGCAACTCTCTGGATCTGCCTTCACCTGCCCACGGTCCACCAATAAAAGAAGGTTGGCTAAATGTGTTAAGAAAAATGTGTCATAGATTCATGAGAACATGTCAAATCTGTTACAACTGGAAACCTTTGTTTTTCATAGCTGGCTGTATCGCATTTTACCTTCTGTGCGTCACATGCCCTTCACTGCAGTGAGCTGTGGAGATCTTACAGAGAACTGGAATGAAGCGGAGCCTGACCCTAACCAGGTAACATGAGTCTACATCACGCAAAACTAAAGGCGGTTGTCTCAGAGGAACAATTAACATGATTGCACATGTTCAACAGCTTCGGTGGATGCCGTTTAACATCCCCAAAACATCCGGAAAAAAAGTGGATTTCATATCGGTACGTTTTCTTGTACTTACTGTATGAATTGTGATTGATTGCGGTCTGTGTAAATAACGATTAGTGCTGCTTGTCATTGGTTTGATTTTAAGGGTCTGCACACGGTGTGCGGAGCTGGAGACACGAAATCCCGTAATGGCATCTCCATCCACATCTACCTGTAACACATCAATGACCGACAAGTTAGTTTGATTTGACTGCAAACCACTGATTTAAAATGCGTCACTTCAGAAATAGTAAGAACAAATGATTTTTTTTCATAGGTGTTTCCAGAGTGCAGATGGCGACTTTCTTATTGGTAAGATTTGTATATTCAGCTACATTCATACTGAATTGATTTACCTTCTCGATTATTCTGATGTGTATCTGATCAAACTGTTTTACCGTGACCTGTTTTCAGTTCCTCAACAAGGTGAAATCCTGATTACTACGGAATTTGGAAAGATGATGGTGGAGCCCACCGAGATTTGTGTCATTCAGGTGTTTGGCTGATGTTCCTGTATCACTCAAGTTCCTTTGATATTTATGCATTAGTCATATTCATTCTGGAACATTCTTATAAACAATATAAAAATGAAAACCAATCACTGCCCTGCGATTTCCTTCTCTTTAGTCTTGCACTTTTTGTGTTCCAGCAAGGGATGCGTTTCAGTGTGGATGTGTTTGGAGAGACCAGGGGATACATTCTGGAGGTCTTTGGAGCCCATTTTGAACTCCCAGATTTGGGTCCTATTGGTGCGTTTTGGGTTATGATACCAACACAATGTCTTCTTGAATTGTTTTTGAAAAAATGACAATTTGTTTGGTTATATTTCAGGGGCTAATGGACTTGCTAACCCCAGGGACTTCCAAACGCCTGTGGCTTGGTATGAGGATCGTACTGTGGCCACCGGTTACACCATTGTCAACAAGTACCAGGGGAAGTTCTTTTCCTGTCAACAGGTACAAAAAACCTTTAGTGTTAAAATCTATGAATTAATTTGGCACTAAACTTGTTTCCCAACCTGTATGTGTCTTGTCCAGTGAATAATTGGATTGACTTCTTATAGATGTCAGAGGAAAATAAGACTTAAAACATATGAGCATCACAAGGCACACTTTATAAAGGTGGTGTTACTTGTTTAAAGGAAGAAAAATGAAGCGTCTTTCTCTCTTCACACCGTCCGCATGGTCCTAAATTGACTTAGTCTATATTTTAAAGGAGATGGTACAGCTTAATCCTGATGTTTTTGTCCTCACGCTGAGTGCTTAAATTGCTCAATTAACTTATTTGGTTGACTAGGAAAATATGTTTGTGTTTTGTGTGTACACGTGTTATTTCTTAACCTTAATCGAGTCTGGTAGAGTTATCCTTGAGGACTGTAATGTTTGTGAGGAGATTACAAACCTGGGGGTCCCAGAAACCCCAGGGTGCATGAATTGCGTCTTTGTGAGTGTGAATGTAACTGTAAAAATAGTAATGTTTGTGTGTAGAGCTGTGACTGATGCGTGTGTTTGTGCGAGTGGGTGGGTTGAAACAACTGGGGGGATCACGAGGGTCAGGACAGCAGGCAGTCTCTGCTGTAATGAATTATATTGATTTAGCAGCAAGCATTCAAAATCTCTTTGCTGCAACATTATCAACTGATGTCTCTATAAAATTGGAGATTTTAACAAGTACTGAAAACAATAATAAAGTTTAAAAGCTGTATTGAGGATATTGAATAGACATCTTAGTGTTTTGAGTTTGACTTATTACCATTGATTGCATACTTCAAGTCTACAGCGATTTATAATGTGCTGCATTGTGGAATACCCATATTCATTTATTTTCATTAAACTTGTTCCAACAGGATTTTTCGCCATTTAATGTAGTGGCATGGCACGGAAACTACACACCCTACAAATACAACCTGGAGACCTTCATGGTTATCAACTGTGTAGCATTCGATCATGCCGTGAGTGTTTTTCCGTTTGGCTTGCGTTTGATGTCTTTCGTGTTCAGCGAATCAACATTTCCTGACATTTCATTTCAGGATCCATCGATTTTCACTGTACTGACAGCAAAGTCCACAAGACCAGGTGTTGCCATTGCAGATTTTGTCATCTTTCCTCCTCGCTGGGGTGTGGCTGACCATACCTTTCGGCCCCCTTATTACCACAGTAAGTGCATGTCCTTGAACAGGCTACTCTTGAAACCAAGTCAAGAGTTGTTAAAGAGCGACCTCTGTCTGTGCTAAAAGGGAACTGCATGAGTGAGTTCATGGGATTGATCAAGGGTCACTATGAAGCAAAGGAAGAAGGTTTCCAACCTGGAGGCGGCAGTCTGCACAGCATAATGACTCCTCATGGGCCTGATGTTGAGTGTTTTGAGAAGAACAGCACAGTTGTTCTAAAACCAGAGAGAGTTGCAGCGGGCACTATGGTGACGTTTATATTATATTTAATGCATCACGACACATGAATTTAAAGCATAAATGCATCATAACCAACCTACCCTCTCTCTCACAGGCATTCATGTTTGAGTCATCCTTCAGTATGGCTGTGACTAAATGGGGACTTGAAACATGTCAACGTTTGGATAAGAATTATTACAAATGTTGGGAGGGCTTAAAGAGTCACTTCGATCCAAAATGGAAACCAAGCAGCAAATAAAAAAGGAAAGGTTAATCACTTTCAGTGTCACAAGGTATAAATCTGTGAAAAATGAATCAGTTCTTAACAGAAATAAATGAGAAATGTTTAGATAGCAGAAAAATAGACATATCCTGTTGGAATATAACCAAATAAATAAATTCCCAAACATAACAGACGGTGTTCTCTTTCAGCAAAGACGTGGACAGAGAATTTTCAACGATAAAGTATTTTATTATTATTTAATAATTACAAGTCCTTTGATTACAATAAACAGTTAAACAACAACTTGCTCTCAAGATGACAGCTTATAGGGGCGTTGAAAGTTTCCGGCCTTTATTTTGGCCTCTCTTTTGTCCTGGAAAAAGAAGAAAAATCACATTGAAATAACTGCTTGCAAACTGAAAATTCTGGGTGCAAGAAATGAGAATTAGCACACGGTGACATGAATCAGACGTTTAAAATGTCTCTCACCCTGTCTGTCTTAAACACAAAGTACAAAACAAAGAGGGGGTACGACTCCAAACAAGCCACCCAGCAGTGAAGTTTTAGGGGTCGGTCTGAAGTTGGGGTATATGTTGTTGGTACGTGCATATGTCCAGCGCGTGAGAGCAGGATCCTCCTACAAATATAAACACACGGAACTTGGTCTTTAGATCCCATCAAAGAATTACAATCACATGGTCAGTGTAGATCATTTATTTCTTAGTAACTCAAGTAATATTGTAACTGCAGCGCGAAAAGATCGCGGTTTACAGCTACTAGCGGTACATGAGACCCAAAGCTGCCAGCAATAACCACTAGCTAGTGAGCACTGAAGGTCACTCAAACAGTGGCTCTGTATTTAACAACGTGACCTTCTTAAACATATATTTCAACTATATTAATGTCCGTAGCCACTTTATAAAATGACAAGTTAATACAACGCGCACTACAGTTATTGTTTTACTCAATCCAATGTATTAGAAACTGCGATCCGTAGCACATTTCTCTTACGATAAGCTCTTTCCGATGAGGATTGTTTAGTTGCACCATATATTGCCTCTTCAGTCGAGCCCTCAGAGCGGCTCTATCCTCCTCAGCCCGCCTGTAATCGTGTGAAAGGTTAAAATATTCGGCTGGATCTAATGTTTTTGGCCGTGTGGCCAAAGGAGCCTCCTTGTAGTCCGCCATGATTGCGAACTGCGAGCCGGCACGCCCAGTCAAGACGGAGACGTCTGATTGGCTATGTGCTGTGCAGGAGTCTCGCGATATTTCAGAATCAGAACTAGGAAATATCGCGAGACTCCTGCACAGCACATAGCCAATCAGACGTCTCCGTCTTGACTGGGCGTGTAGATGCGTTGGTATTACATTTCCCCGTTAACGATTAATGAAATCCAACAAAACCAGAGTAACTTCACGTAGTCAAAAACAGGAAACCAAACACTCATAACCGTTCGTTAAAGTTTATTGAAACGCAATGTCTCGCATCACCAAGTACCGTCAGACTTGTGCAGAATAGCGCCGGAGTCCTGGTTGATCTGAGCAACTCAGAGAGAGGAGTCAATGCCCATCCCACCCAGCAGATGGCGCTATAACGCCACAAAACACCATAAATATATACATTCATTTACAGAGAATTTCCAAAGCACTATTAAAAATGGTCTTACGTTTGCAACAATTGCTAGTACCCACATCCATCCATTCATTGACATACCTAAAAATAGATTTATTTGAGAGACAAAAAACAGTGATGTTTTCGACTTTATTATAATTTATAAGTAAAATGTGTGTTAAAAACTAAACAGTTAATTACTCATCAAAATTAAGAGCGTTGGTCCATGCAAGCAAATCATCTACTTGCTGCTCTGTAACAGAATCTGCTTCATTCTGTGAATGCATCATTCTCTGTGTAGATTTCTGCATCCACAACGCTGTTTCACTGTCTTGAGTAGCTTGCAGGAGTCCTAGTGCATACCTATGGACCGGTAAGAGAGAATGTGCAAAGTCAGATTTGTGGAAAGAAAACTGAATATATACATTGAAGAAAATCAATATACTCTGTGTATACATTATTAGCGATGTAACAATATCAAAATCTCACTGTACGAAGAAACCTCTGCATAAGGTCCACGGTACGATACTCGTTGCGGTATTTTAAATGACAAAAGCTGATTTTGAAACATGCCAAGAGTATCCAATTTTCTATATCATTCCATATCCTCTAACTCATAACAGTTATGATTATAGTATTATGATGAGTCAAATGATCAATAGATGGACCTTGACAAAGGTAACATCTATCATTTTTTCTAACATTTTCTATAGGCCCGGAAGACCCATCGTTTCATACAGTCATGTGACCACGATGATATTGAGACAACTTTGCTATTGCGTAAATATTGTTACATCCCTATACATTATCATCCAAAAGTTTGGATTTTTTTCATTTGTGTTATTCCATAGTTTTGATGAGCTTACAATTGTGGTAAAATGAGGAAAAGAATCAGGTGACCCTAATTCTTTGACTGGTGTTTGACATACATTTTTCTCATCCATTCAATCTTTCTACTCTTCTTTTTTCTTGCAACATCTTGTTGCCGATTTATTCTGCAGTAATGGAATTCCATCTTCTTGCAGTTGGTGTCCCGAGTGATTGGGTCTTTGAACGCCGAAATCTTTTGGAGAGAAAAATGTTGTCAGACTCAGACATACAGTATAATGCTCAGTTATGCAACTGATATTTCAATGGTCTAATGGTATATAGTGGTACAAATGGCTAAAAGGTCCAATATATCAAATTCATGAGCTTAGTGGATTGAGGTCAAATGAAAAGTGTCCATGGTGGAGATTTTACCCGGCAAGACAAAATTCTCCAGCCATTATTCTCTACCCGCTGGTACCACCCAGAGTGATCATCAGCACAGATCATCAGTTGGCCTTTGTGGATCTGTCCTGGCACAAGTTTCTTTTGCTGTGCACGTGTGTAATCTTTAGGGCTGGAGGCACACATGTCCGCTACTGGTGCACGGGTGTAGATTTTGTAGTAGATATCTGGGGGATAGGAAATCTGGACAGTTTCATTATTATTTTCTATTTGTTTGTAGTCACTTTTTGTAGCCTTATGTTATAAATATAAAAAATATGAAGACCATCACTTACTCCCCCTAGTCTGAAACGAACAAGGGCCCCTGAAGCAGCGTCTAAAATCTTAGCCTGAAACAAAACATTTATGCATACACTTTTTTTTGGTAAACAGAAAACATCTCACTTAGGATTTATATCTGCACATGAGCTACTGTACCTTACCTCCACAGGGTTAATAAACCTAAGAAACAGACGTGGGTCTCCTTCATTATGGAAGTTCACAAGTTTCTTGAGGTGCTTGAAAACAGCTGTATCCTAGACATGCAGACACAGGTATATACTAACTGTTTAATCATTCTAAAGCCATTTAATATGTAACTGTGATGGAGAAAATTACTGAAATGTAACACCAGCGACTGATCACTAACAACATGTCTCCTCCATGCTCGCTGGATGATTCTCGATGCTTTGCTGAACAAAGGTTTTTGCTTTGGGACAAGAATTTCTTTTCTCTCTAAAGCACTATCCCCAGCTGAAGAGGATGTTTGATGCCTGAGGGAGAAAAAAGATTGACAGTTTTGTTTCTATTGCTTCACTCATTTATAAAGGAGTCTATTACATTTTACTGTAGGCTATCGTATACCTCCAAGAGTATGTGTTTTCAATCAGTTTCTTGCTCATGCTTGTATATGCTGCAAGAAGCCAAGAAAAAGCTGACTTTTGTTTACTCAGAGCATTTCAATAAACTCAAAATAATATTAATTGTTTAACTACACATGTATCCTATATCCAAGAAGGCCTATTACTTTTTGCTTTAAAATTACTTATCAAGAAATGGAAAAATGACTTACCCACAATTCTGTATAATTGCTTTCAGGGATTCAGTTATAAATTAGACAGTAAAGAGATTCTCGTAATCCTCAGGAAACAGAGCATTCAAATAGGCCTATCTTCGAAAATACATGTAAATATTATGTAAAGGTTTCTAATAAGCAAAATTTGTATGAAAATGTAATCATTCAATAGTTCTAGTAACACAGAATTAATTTTAACATTAATTTTGCATAGCAACCCAGATATTATTAAAAGTGTCTCTCTCCTGTTTGCATTTGAAGCGTCTTTTTACTCCGACAGTGCTTACTAATATCCAAATAAAGTCCATCATCTAGTAAACGTTAAAAACACATATGAACTGCATATCTCAAACAGATGATGCAAAAACGTAAAAAAGCTAAATATATAGCAAAATTGTAAACTACGGTGAAGCAAATTATATGTAAGACAAATGTTATCGGAATGACCTAATTCCTCGATCGGGCGGGTGACGGCACTGCCCGGCAACAGCCGTTACCGGAGCAACCAGAAAACACTGGTTCAACACAATCCTAGAAACGGATGAGCAGATTTCAATTGTACCAGCCATAAACGCCTTTAAACGTTAGAGGTAGCCTGTTGTATGTGTTCTTGCAAGGTTTTTCTGTTAACCCAAGTTCTTACAACAGCCTCCCAGTAACACAAACCTAGCCTCGCTAAAAAAAAAGAGCGCCAAACTGCAGCGCTGTCGAAAGTTTAGCGAAAGTTTTAACACTCCTATGTGTAATTAGCCTATATTTAATGTGTGAGATGACATGTTGTGACATGATGCAAAACAATTACAGAATGACATCATCCTGTAGTTCTGTGTTATTAGAAGACATTTAACTTTAGGCCCTACCTGTGTTGACATCGTAAGTGTACGCTAAGGAAATTAACTTGAGCGGTACTTTTTAAGCGCCATTTCTGATGTGTTTTTTATTTACAATTCATACTTCAACTATATTAGTCAGCAATACATTTTCAAACATGTATGCCAATGAATTTTTTGTTCCAACAAAACATCAATTATTCAATATATTACATTTTTGTTATAAATATTATTATTATTATTATATATATAATAGACAGTAAAGAGATTCTCGTAATCCTCAGGAAACAGAGCATGCAAATAGGCCTTTGTTCAAAAATAAATGTAAATATTATGTCAAGGTTTCTAATAAGCAAAAATGTGTATAAAATTATTAAAAGTATTTCCTGTTAATCCAAACATTATCAAAGACAAACACATTTAGGTTTACTTAGCTATTCAAATGGTGACAAACCACCATAGACAGCATGAGTACTTAAATCTAATTATAATCACCATAGACAAACTCTGACGACCAGTACTTAAGCTTTCTGATTCATATAACTAAGTAAACACGCACACAGTGTTAAACATTGTTTGGTTATGTTGTGGTTCAGTTCCTCGATTGTAGGCTGCTTAGTATAGAATGTCTGAGAGATTTATGTTGTGACTGTCACGCTGTGCTTTCAAATGAGAACACAGTGAAACGGTCTATGACCTACACCAGCAACTCTTTATAAAAGATATGACGTGATCATTAGCCATCTAAAAAATTAATTACTAAAAACATTTAAAAAAAAATCATAAAACAACATTGTGTCAGATTGTAAATACATTCATAATCAAACAGTGTTTAACGTCCTGTATATTTAAAAAGCTCGAAATTGTTTTAATTATGTATAACATAGGAAATTAATACAGTCCTCATTCTGTGATGCACAAATATGATTCTTGGACTACAGTATGAGCTGGATTTGCAAATGTAATTAATAGATGCTTTAATCATTTAGATTCACTTTCCCTGACCTTGTTTTGGCTTTACTTTAGGCTACTTCTCATTAAAGATCCAGTGCACAGAAAAAAAAACACATTCTATATGTCCAATGTATACATCCAAATAATGAATCGGAACAATTACAACACATAATACTTTTACTAAAGTTCTGTTTCCATGTCATCATCGCCATTCTCAAGATAGTATTCGTCATCAGTGGTGGTATCAGAACCAGACTCCTCAAAAACAGTCAAGCTGGTTGAGTAGCTCCTTGATGGTAGCATTCCACGAGGAGGACTTTCTGGAGTTGTCCGGATGGGGGAGGAGACAGCGAAAGATTGGGATATGCGACGGGACGATGGAGAAAAAGTTGGTGAGGGAGGCGGAGTTGGGTCTGCATCATCCCAGAAGCATGACGATTCCTCTTGTTCATCTAAATTCTGAACATGGTCATCTGTATTTCCAAGCTGGGACTGATTATTGGAGACAGATTTGGCACCATAGGTAGGGGAATAGCTGATATTGATCGGAGAGCCAAATCCTGAATAATTTCCTTTGGGCATGAAGTCATCCAAACTCGAGAGGTCACTGACGCTACTTGTTGAGATTCGTCCTGGCCCTGAAGGGCGGCTTGAAACAACACTGCTGACAGAGAAAGATCTCCCATAATTCAGACCGTACTTTAAATCTGCACAGGAAGAGGACAAGCGAGATCTTGTGAGGTTTTGAGGCACGTTACTCTTAGCATAGCTCAGTTGTGGAACAATGTCAGACTCGCAAAGCGAATTGCTTTTTTTGCTCACTGGACTATGAAACACATTGTCATTCTGAATGTCTTCTGAATCATAATCAGAGAGATAAGAGGTTGATGAGGGACTGAAAGACGAGTTTCGGTAATGTGGTAAAGTGGCAGAGCGGTTCATAGTATGGATGTTCAGCCTGTGCTTGCTGCTGCTGTACGACTTATTTTCAAGTTCATCACTCCAATTCTTTGGGTGATCCACATTAAGTTGATTCTTAAGTTTCCTAGATGTTAATGGCGACAATGACTTCAAAGAAACTTTATCAGTAGTCAAAGGTGAGTTTGGAGTGTCCCACTGGCTCCAAAAACATGTTTTTTCACTCCTAATTGTACTTTGCCCGTCCACATTTAACGTTTTCTCAGTTTTTCCAAACGTTACTGGTGATAATGATTCAAACGAAGGTAGAGATGCCTTATCATTGGTTAATGATGAGTTCCCGAAACATGTTTTTTCACCCATTGTCCTGCTTTGGACATCCACATTTAGCGTATTCTCAGATTTCGTCAATGTTGCCGGTGACAATGATTTCAAAGTTGCTTTTGTCATTAATCAAAGAGGGTTTCCATTGGCTCTTAGAACACATTTTCTCTTCTCTCCTATCTCTTTCAAAAGTCTCAGTGTATAAGGGTTTCTGAGTGGCGGCATTACCAGTTTTTGTGTCAACAGTGTTGTCTGAACGTTTGCCACCAAATGTCTGTTTCAAGCGACTTAACATCTGGTCAATCCTGCTGCTTGTTTTCAATACTGGTGAATTTCTTTTGGTTTTCAAATACTGAGTAACATCATCTTTGTCTGCCATAAAAACATTGTCTTTCTTAGCCCGCAATGCAAAGAGGCCTTTCTTTGAATTAGGAATTTCCTGCAATCTCTCATGCCGTTGCAAATCTGTAGTCTCCTTCTCAGCTTCAAGCAGAGGCTTACTTTCTGCTGTTACCGTATTCTCTTTCAGATTCAGCCAGTGCTTCGATTGAGAATTATCTTTATTAAGCTGGACTGCCATCAAGCCTTTACATTCATAACATTCCTCATGTTGGTGCCTTGGGTGTGGGGTTATATTTGCACTTTGGCTTTCTGTGAAAAAACTTGCGTGTGGTACGGTTTGTGAGAGACATGGCTGGGCAGGTTTGCGATTATCTGGTGCAGCTAAATAAACCTGAGAAGTGTTTGCTGCGTTTGTCTTCTGTTCTCTGTCAGGAGAACCTAGCTGTTCCTTTGGTCTGTTTGTCACGTTCTTGTACGTGGAAGAAGAAGGACTTGCGTGAAGTTTTATAGGGTAAACACGTATGGTTATAGTATCATCTGATGTAGATTGTTCCTGTGGTTTGGCTGCTGGTGGAGAGGTCAGACTTTGTAAAGTGCTGTTGAGTGCATGCCTTGAGGAGATGAGAGTGGAATATGGAGAAGTGCTAAGACGGGGCGCTGATTTTCTTCCAAAATCAGGAGGCAGAGATTGAGCTGGGCTGGTAAGAGAACCGGAAGAGCCTTTTTGTAATGGCTGTGAATCAAATGGGCCGATGTCAAAAAAAAATCTGGAGGGAACAGTATTTCTGTCACCCGGCAGTATTTCACCTCCACCTTGAATAGGAGAGGAAGAACTTTCAGTTCTCTGTATGTGGGAAAAAGGAGTTGACGGGGAATTAGTGGTGGAAACTGCTGGGCTGGACTCTCGTAGGTAAGAATAGATGCTTGGAACACGAAAACCTTTCGAAGGTCTGCTTGGCGACAGAGGACTTGAAAGATCCATTGGGCTTTGACTTGACTGAGAAGCTTTCTTTTCAGTGTCCTTATGTGTCTGCGCTTCATTTGTTGTGTTGATTCCATCAAGGGAAAAGTTCTCTTTCCTGGGTGAGAATTTAAGAGTGTCTGTGAAGGTTCTTGTAGCTATAGATTTGCTCTCTGGTATATTTTGTGATATTAAATTTCCACCATTAAAGCCTGTTCGCGGAACATCTATGTTCAAATTAGTTTTATTGTTTGAAGAAATCTGGGAGAAAGTGTCTGGACTATTGTTAATATTCAAGTTTTGCTGGTTTGTATTTTTAGCATTAAACAGTTCCATTGGATCACCACCTTCTATTTTGGTGTATTTTCTCAAAAGATTTGAGGAACGAGAATGCTGCTGAGGTTGGGGAATTTCAGGTGGGCTGGATTTGGTCGTGGAGTTGAGGGAAATGTGCTCCTCACCTCTTGCAATGAAAGTCTCTGGATTCTTTGAAATTTCTGAATCTGTTTTGTTTAGAAACAGGGACGGCCTTGTCAGTACCCTTTTACTTCTAGGTAAGAAATTAAAATGATCTGATAATCCCTCTGTTCTTGAAGGGGTGTCTGGAAATGAGTATGGCTCTGTTGTATCGCCGGCTTCCTCACTACGAAAAACAGAGGTGTACGAATGAGCATTCTTTAATATACTTCTGCTTGGCAATGTAAGGGACCTGACAGAACGAGTTATCGGATTCTGCATTTGTGTGCTCTCCTCATTGAGCCTTCTCAAATTTGCCCTCCTCAATGACAGAAGTAGGCTGCTTGTTGTTGGCTTGGAGCTCAATGATTTGAAAGACTCACTTTGATCTTCAGTTTTTGACATTCTGTGTCCTTTATGTTCCTCAGACCGGGATAACTTGGGTACCCGACCAGTGTCCAGAGGTGTCGGAACGTGGTGTAGTTCTGCATTGTTGTACAAAGTGGCTCTATATGTGTCCACAGAAGACATTTTCATAGTAGCTCTCTTAGCATGAATTGTAGTTGTGATGTTTGGAGAATTATTCTCTTTTTGCCATTCAGGAGAACTGTAGCTGGTTCCAGAAGTGTCGTTGTCATTGGGCTCATGCATCACACGTTCAGCCAGTGGTCTATGGGAGGGAAGAAAAGGTTGTTGACGGGGGTCTTGGCGGAGTGAGGTAGATGGGTTGGCATTGGGTCCACAATCTTGTGATTCCTGTTCCACCTCACTGCCTCCTTGTTTGGGTCTTCTAAGACGGCCACTCCAAGGTGGTACAAGAACTGAGACCAGGGCGGATGCTAACATAGCTGAGGCAGGATTGAGATGACTTTGTTCTAGATCAGGGCTACTTCCAGAAGGCGGAAAAGGGGCTAATGATAACACCTGGCTTAGTACCTCTGAACGGCATGTAAAGAGCTTGCGATCAGCGCTTGCTTTCAGACTACAGTCTTTTCCAAGCAATGTCAGTTGACTGTTGTTATGTGTAGTTGTTAAAACATTTTCTCTGTGGTCAGTGGCTCCAGATTCCTTGTTTGCATTTGTCCACTTGCTGAATTCTGGTCGTATCACACAAATAGACTGTAGAGTAGAATGTCTCGGTGAGTCAATGTTGGCTATTTGTGTTCGTTCATGAAGGTGTATGTTGTGTTGTATTCCTGTATCTTCTCCCTGGTAAGCCGTGGTAAGTCCATGTTGACTTTGTGGAGTGGAAAAGCTGATTTCATCAAAAGGTGATTTTGCCCCATCCCCGTCCTTAAAAAATTCTCTGTTGTTGAAAATCTGTCCCTCAGCTGTCAGAACGACCAACAAAACTTGTATTAGTGTCAGTATGTTTAAAATTGCACATAAATCCAGGTAGGAATGCAACCGCAAAGCAATTTTAAATTCTTCTGTTACACCAAAAGCCTAAATTCCAGACTAGCCTGGGAAAACCGAACAAAATGCTTCGCATACATTTGAGATATTTAAACAAATCAGCACTCCCTTTCTATACTCTAAACAAACAGTTCAACTTCACAGTTGAGCTTTGCATTCCATTGAAAAGATATACCTCAAGCACAACGTCAAACATTAGGGCTGAAAGACATTCAATGAGCCATGCAATGAACATTTTGCATTAAATATATACAAATCAGTTTAATAATTAGCATATCAAATATTCTTTAGGACTATATAGAGATTATCATTATAATCTTTTCTTAAAAGAATAAATCTCACAGCTTGGATGCTTACCTCTGTATGGTGTTCATTAGCTGTTCTCCTTAGCGTTTCATGCGAGTCGACACTGTTAAATCGAAGAAATAATTTTTAATCAACTAAAAAGATCTTTCAGTGGAGGTGTTGATTAAATATTACCTTCATGTTACATTTGATATGCCAAATCACACAGATTCACAAGGACAAGTTCCCTCCGGCCAGGGCTCCAGACTGCGACTAAATGGTCTTTTCGAGACAGCAAGAGCATTTTTTACAAGTACTCGTGCGACCTGCAAATTTGGAATTTCTTCTAGTTGTTATTTCATGTGGGAAGACGAGTAGAACGCGACCGCCATCAGTCAGGGGCTACAGTGCTCCTAGTAAAAAAAGTTTGTCTGGAGCCCTGCCTCAGGCAGATAAATAAAGAAACAATACAAAAAACAAAGCTCAATGTTTCACACGCTATATGCTTAGTCCTCCCTGCAAATACTTTTCCTACATTAACGCCTTTCATATATTCATCAACGCAACGCAGCGAAACAAGATAAACAACATTCCATCCTTTCACTTACTTTAAGCATTTTGCCTGGCTTGAAGGGAGGGGTCCAAACTGTTTTCTAACAAGTACAGACTTCCTCCCACCCATTAACAAAGAGACGCACACTCACACACATCGGTAGCGTTGTAAGGTGGTCAAATACTTTAATATTTCTCAATCAAGTCTTCTGTTATACATACTGTAATACTGTTCTTTTTTCCTGATATTTTTGGACTATTTATTTACTTTCCAAGTGTAAACATTCCTGCCCTATGTGAACATGTGTTACTAACAGACGACAGCAGACGTGTGTGGAGATACACGGAGGTTTTACATTGTTATCAATCACGCCCAATAAAACATAACTTATTGCTATATAAGGACTATTACTGCCAGTCATAGGTCGAAAGGGCGTTTGCTGCACTGACTAGAACTTTGCAAATGACAAAGAACACAAAGTGCTATGGCAAACTTCACTGGAAAAGTGATATAATTGTGTGTGTTGTTTGTGTATAGAGTGAAATCTCATTTTCATAAAACATTAACTAAAAGGGAGAAGTCAGCTGATCATTTAGGAGTGAATAGTGTGAGGTGTCATGTTTATCATCCATATTGTTACTGAGCGAATTATACGTTTGCATTTGGCAGATGCTTTAATGCAATGTGAATCAGTGCATTTAGACTACATGATTCATCAGTCCATGCATCGAAGCTATTGAACGTTTATTGTGTGTAAAAATGTAAAGATTATCACACTCACATGTCAGTGTCATTCAGCAGTGTTTCATCTGTGTCCTCTGCTGTGTCTTTTTTGGTGGGAAGACGGATAGAGAGGACAGCGGTGAATCTGGAAGATTCTTTTTGATCCTCTGATGTTTTGCTGGAGTCTTTTTGGACCTGAGTAGTATGATCTGCTTGATCTGCAAATCTGATCAGCCATCACACGATGACAAGATAAAGCATTACAATTGATAGCATAACTATTTATGCATACAGTACTGTTCAAAGTCTGAATCCAGTTATGAAATGCAGTAGAAAAAAAAATATATATCATTTACATAGAAGTAAATTCAATAAGTAAATAAGTAAAATAAATTGGTTTGTATATCAGTGCTGTCACTCTATCAGATTTCACAGCAACACCATTATTATCACAGTATCTTCTGAATTAAATAATCAAATAATGCTCAAATCAGTCAAAAACATTATTTTGTGTTTTCGCTTTTTTGGCAAATGAATCACACTCAAAATGCAGTGCAGAGAGTTTGTAACCATGTGAGTCTCAAGTCAAAACGTATTTATTATTGATCAAATATGTAGTAATAACACAATCGATATTCATGGTTTTTAATATCAATACCTACTGTAATGCCTCATATCAGTTGTATCTATAATGTATGAATGTATGAAAGTAAATGTATGAATTATAAACTCACCTCTGCTGCTTTTCAGCTGGCCGGTTAAATGCAGTGATGGTGAAGTTGCTGTAGTTTGGGCTTCAAAGTCCTTCTCATCCTCACTTACATCCTGAGAACTAAGCAAGTGTTTGTCATGTAAATTCTTGAACAATGCAAAACGAGACTGTTCTTCTCAACACATTAAATCCATGTCTGGACTGTTTAGTGAAAACATGATTTAAAGGTTAACACCCCTTAGAAGAATTCTTCCAAGGAAACACCCATATAGACCTGTTTTTAGTTTATGACCACATGACATTAGCAGTGAACGTGCAATTGTTTTGTGCAAACACTACATCTGCAGAGAATGGTTAGTAAACGATTTTTTTGTATTTCTCATATTAAAATATGGATGCAAAACAAGGAAGCCATGTGCAAAGGGTGTAACGAACGGCATAATACCCAAATCACCATAAACATGATAAAACACGTTTTATACGAATAGATTAATATGACGACTCATCAGATGATCTCTGTTTGGAGGAGTGCTTTACTGAAAACAAATTAACTGTGATTTATCCGAGCTAAACCTGTTTGTTAAAGAGTAGTTTGTAATCTGAAAATAATCTCAGATTATTTAATTCGGCAGTTGTGTCTGTGCTGGCAACGATGCTCCTTGTTATATAATTGGGGAGGCGCCAGACAATCTATCAAACACCAAACGCAGCAGAACTTGGTTTATCTATTAGACTCTTAGACTTGACGTATTTTGATAAAAGTCTGATTGTTTACGAGTCGTTGTCGGAAAACCTTTACGCATGTAAAAGTAAAACGTACTTTTGTGGCAAACATTTACCCACGTCCTTACATGAGGGCTTTAACGTGTCCAGTTGAAGTTGTGAACTTAACATTATTTGCAATGAATCTGCTTCAGACATTCGTCAGTCGTGGTCGATTTGAAATTGAAAGCAGGAAAGTGTTCGTGAAGGAAACGGAAAAAGGAAAGTATCACACACTTCTAGTAGAAACTTTGTAGCCTACCGTGCTGTGTCCGCGTGCGCGTGGAATCTGTCCTGATTTGAGACAACACTGCGTCTCTCTCCACTTGTTGACTGCTGCAGCTTTAGATCATCTGTTGACATTGCTTTACTGTCGCTTGCTCGTCAGATTTGGTTACCTCCCCTTATCCCCTCCGGGCATCGGTTTTACCCTCGAGTTCCACCAAAGACTGTACATTCCAGTGGAAAACAGGCAGACCCATCATAACGTCTGAATGACCCGACGCCGCCCGTGTTGTGTTTTCCCACCGATATGCGCGCGCGTGAGTTTTCACGAGCGGTTCCACGGAAGTACGACATCAGATTGCGTTTCAGCGCCAAACTGCGCACTTTGAAATGAGATGTTGGGGCCCTAACTGCTGCGATACGCACAGAAAGTTTAGGCTGTGTTGGAAGTTATTTGTGTAATGTAGCTAAGCTGTGAAACAATAGTTGATATCTTATAATTATGATACTAGATAAATGGTTTTAAACGCATATTAAACTATTTTTGTTATATGCGCGCCTGTCTGTCAGAGATAGCAGTGATAAGTGAATGACTGAATAAGTGCGTTTCTTCTGTATTTATGTTTATGGCCGATAGGTGGGGACAATAACAACAGCAGTGATGAACTCCTAAAATGTACGTTGCTCCCTTTTAAAACATTGTGCTTATCTTAGCAAAACATTGCTCTTTTGAAAAGATAAATCATCTGTTTTGTCCTTAAATTACCATTTTAAATAGATATAATTAAACATGTGTTTAATTTATACGTTCTGTGTTAAACATCGAGATACATTTAGGCCACATTTCCATTAATCGCACTGTCAAAAAGGTTTAATGTGCTGCAAAATGTAGAAAAATATCGAACGGGGGTGAATGATAGGGACGGAGAATCAATCGTGGTCAAGATTTTTTGTTCAGTAATCAAGATGAATTCTGGGTATAGCATTCTGTCCAATCGGTCAAGATAAATAGGCCTAGTGGTGGATTTCTAATTGTTTTTTTTTTAGAAATACAACAGGCCATCAATTAAACTCATTAGCCCTGTTGGTGCAAGGCAAGAAGGTCATAGACAGTTCATGGTGTAGCATTGCTTAAGGCGTGTGCGCTGTGCAGATACACACATATTGGCTAAAATAATAATTTAGATAAATCTTTGGTCTGTGTGTTTGGTAGTATGGAAGAAGTGCTCTTTAAAGCTGATGTTTATTTGCACTGTGATTAATCTAGCAATGAAGCGATACTTAGCCTATGTTGATCCATTATAGCAAGCAATTCATTTCTTTGATAGAATCTAAACAGTTTTAATTAACTCTGTTGATTAAAACAAAACAAAAAAACTTCTATGATAAATGCATTTTAAGTTTAATGTATATCCGTCTCTCAGGTTTTTTGGCAGAAGATCAGTTTGATCATAACGGTGGTTGTAGTAGTTTTTTAGTTGGATGGGTTACATATTTCATAGGCCGCTTGTCATCTGCTATATAAATCCACCGCCAATGCTGGAAAATGGATTATCTCCTGGAGAGATTATGACATGGCCAATTCATAACTGAGAATTGATTTTCTGAAATGCTGGGTACAATGTGGAGGTGCATTCAAAGCACGTTTTGCGGTGGTTAGCATAATCGAGTTTTATATGTTCCTAAAAACGTAATCACAAAGCATAATCAGCAAATCAGGCAGAGCTTGAAAAAGAAAGAGAACATGTTTTGCTCCAGGTTATTACGCAGGCAGTACCACGCCAAAAAAAGTGTGCGCAGGTTAGGTTTTGCCTATATTATATAGAACAGTAAAACCTGAAATCACCTTCGTTGAGGGCTGCACATGTGTTTCTATGAGGAAAAACATGCATAAAAACATTAATGTTTTAATTCAAATATAAAATCCCAATAGCTTTTGAGAGAGTTAAGTTCAGGGGTAATGGCTGATGAGGTTGACATCAAGGTTATTCTAGTTGACTAAAACTACTGAAATCTTATAAAATATTGGCCTAAATATTATTTTTAAATTAAACTAAATGAAAATGAGAGAAATTGCAAAAAATTAAACAAACATTAAAATGAAGACTAATTCAAAATATATTTATAAAACTACAACAAGGACTAATTTCTCTGGTGGACATTACTGAGAGACCCATGATACCTGGGTATTACTCATCATTACTCATCAATCTTCATTATTTCTTCCAGTACCTTTCATAGCAAGCCAAGCAGAAAAATCTGTATTAAAATGCATTAGTGCAAAACTGTGATCAGTGTTATTGGTTGTTGAAATAGTGAGTAATGGGGGAATACTGTATCCCACCAAATGGTTCAGGCCAAGAATGACTTTGCCAAAATTGATACAACCTCACAAAGACTTAAAGGAATCGTTTCAAAATGAAAATTCTGTCATCATTTACTCATTTGAACACTGTGTGATTTTCTTAGTTCTGCAAAACACACAAAAAGCAGTTGGTCTCCATTGACTTATATTGTATGGATAGACACAAAACCAAATGATGACAGAATCTTCATTTTGAAGATGAACTATTCAGAAAAGCAGAGTCCACAAAAAATGGCCTCATGAATTGAATGACTCACTTATAAAAATCACCTCCTCTACAGCTATACTGCAGTGTGTGTGGTTAATGCAGTTCCCCGGAGGCTTCATATCTACAGTAGAAGTATATCTTTAAGATACCTTGAGCTTATTAAGCACCAACAACACTTTATTAATTGACGGGAGAATTGTTTAATTAAAACCCCAGAAATGTGTCACTCTGCGAGGTTTGCTTGTGGTGAATCAGAGGTTAACTATGGCAGTACCCTGGCAGCAGTATTTCTTCTTTTTACTTTATCAGGGGAAAGATTTATCTGTTTTGAGGGGATGCATTCTTAGAATCAATAAGAGTCCATTTGCGGAAATAGGGCAATTTAGGGGAAAACACACCCCGTTCTTGGTCCTAACAGAAGTCACAGGCATACTACCATAGCGTGGCCTTTTACACTCTTGTAGTTAAATTAAGAACTAGCCCGGAGGGGATCAGATCAAAAAAGCTCTGTGAACTTTGCGTGATTTCAGAGCAGCTCACAGCGTTTACTGTGGCTCATACAGAGTAAAATATAATACAAAAAGGTTTTTGTCTGTTTTCATTTTTGAATAAAAAATAGATACGAGAAAAATTGTTTAAACTATAACTAGATAACCATATTAAAATATCTCTTTAAGGTTTTGTTGTTCTGGCTGGTTTAGCGTGTCTGTATTTATTATGCACGGATACACGGTGTCAGGGCTGCTCTCCAGCTCATGCTGTAATTCCTTAATATATTAGTTCTGGTATGAGCACCCAGTCACCAGCTGATGTCAGCCCAATGAGCCAATGCCTTTTGGGATGCGAGGCTGTTGGGGGTGTTGACCTCTTTAAGTGATGAGGGAGCCCAGAACGAGATTGCATCTTGAGCTTGGTCTCAGAGGGGTCATAAAGGGGTTTGCTTGTTAAAGATGAACCTTCCCTGGTTGATTTTACTGCACTTTCACTTTTCTCAAGCGCTTTTGGTAGATCTCAGGCTCTCTTCTCAATTTGCACACAAACACCCTCCAAGATGAAAGAATAAAAGCAATTTCTGGTGACGGATGTGAAAGGCTCCTCTTAGATGTACCCAATATTCGGCTTGTAGGATTTACAGGACCAAATCACTTAGACTAACTCTTACAGTCAATCAATGGCATTTACATCTATTGCGGCTCGGCCAACCAGACTCTCCCTCCGAGACAGCCATTAATAGGCTTGTGTAGTGGTATGGACCACGGATCAATCCCAATCAACTCATGTGAAACCTTCATAATAGAGCACTAATACTTATGCAAGGCATACCAAACTCACACTTACGAAATCCCTGAGGTGAATTATGGGAAAAGATGATATGGGTCAATTATCAGTTTGATATGCTAGTTATTGGAGACGGAAGCACATTTATACTCAACGTCCATATAGATCCGAATGCAGAGACTCTTAAATTGATTCCAGGCACTCCCTCTCCTTAATGTTCCCTTAATCTCACATTGCCTAACTGTAGACTATAATCCAATCAGCAAAGAGCTCGTTTTCATTTACCCAGAAGGCTTCAGGGGCCCATCATACATCCTTGGAGGGGTGAGCCATGACAGGACCGTGTCTCTCACCCGACATGTCTTGCGGCGGCATTTTTCACAGCATGCAGAGTTTTCCCCTATCCCCTCTTTAGAGACCTATATTCCAGAGAAATTAAGAAAATTGATTGAATAAGACGTTACTGGTCATCGATGGATTTTTTTCTGTCTTTTTATACATTTTGTCTTTTAAATACATTGCTATGTGTGGAAGTCTAAGATTGAAAACATGTGTTTTTAGCAATGCCAAGGTTATGGGTTTAATTCCCATGAAATGCGTGCATTGATGTAAAGTCTGAATGCATTCGCCAAATGCATTATTTTAATACACTACAGCAAAAAGAGTCTATTTCATTTCAGGAATTATCAAGAAATAATCCAGTCACAGAATGAATTCAAGTTTTAATAGTTTTAACTAAATGGTGTGTATATGTGCTTTGGAACCATTGACACATATATAAAATGAGAATCAGGCACTTGACAAATAGAGCACACATTAATGAAGAGATATGTTTACAAGGTCAAAGTGCACAGGTCAGGGCACCTTAAAGTGGCACAAATGAACACCACATCCTATTACAAGTGTTCTATTAATGGATTTGGCTGCTTATCAGATTTCAGACAAGGTTTCAACTCTCTAACATGTCAGTGTTTCAAAGTGGGGTCTCCGCATCATAAAAGGATCTCCAAAAACGTAAATGCTTCTTTATCCAATCTCTTAAAAAGGGTCCCACCATCTGTTGACACAAAGCAATAACATTAGATTTGGATCAGCCTCCCTACACAAGAAAAGCACAGTTCATTCCTTTAATCTGAGCGTGCCTTCAACCTGACGCCAATGATTACTTCTGAGCAATTAACCATAGTGATAGAATGAGCTCGGTGTGACTTGATCTGAGACGTGGAAAAGACGGATAGAGAGAGAAACAGTGAGAAGCACATGATGAGATTGAAGACTTATGTGATGTTCTGGCAAAGTTTGCAGACTGGCCCCATTGTTCGGCCTTGCAAAATCAGCAGTACCCGTTTCCCCGGCTGACGCTTTCTTTCTGCGAGCTGGCCGGTGGAGCACTCAGCGTCCTCATTTCTTTGTGATAACCCGACATTTCTTTTCTCTGCTGCCGGTGCTTGCTGCCAGATCTCTTTAATACCTTCTGTTGACAAGGGTCCCAGTTATAACACAGCTGCTTTTTTATTGATAATGTGTCAGAGAATATCTCTGTGTTGTTATCGAACGCTTGAGGAACAGAATGGCATTTGCGATGGGAAATAAGTGATCGATAGAGAGTAGCAAATTAAGTAATAGCATTTTTGCGTCGATGCATATTACAGCTCGGTTAACAGTCTTCGGATCGGCAAAGCTCCACGTTGCCGGATGAACGGATCAATCGGCGCACAGGGCCGACGTCTCACTTTGACAACATTATCATACCGAGAAATGTGTTTGTGGACAATGTTGTTAACCCCCCCTCAGATATTCAGATCATGCTTTAGAACCATGACTAAACAGTCAGGGTTGAATTAAAAACCATATGATGTACTGTAAAGAAACCTGCTCTTTCTAGCTCAGTACAGAACTTAATAAAGTTCTTAGTTGTCTCAGATGTTTCTCCCAAAATTGGAGAAGCTACAGAAATGAGACGGTTAAAATATGGTGCTATAAATTGATATAGATTAGATTGTATCCAAGATCATCTGATAGATGAAAGTACATTTGGGATCATGTTGAATTTCTTTATAATATCGCCTGTAATGCTTTTTTAAGGTGCCGTTGGATTTTGGAAAGGCTCCATGGACTCAAAAGGGTTGCCAAGTATGCCCACAAACCTTTTTACTGGAGATAGACAGAATTCACTAAAACAGCAATTGTGTTTCCCACCTGTGAACACAAACCTTACACAACAAATGATGGCACGTCTGCTTGCTCCGTTAAATTGGATGCATACTCAAGAGCGTTTTCACTTCGGGCCAATAAATCAATTTCATAAACTCAAACACTGTGTCTGTGACCTGTCCCATCATCCACCTTATAACAGAAGTGCGCGTGTCGACCCCGAGACGTGATCCTCGCTTAATAAAAGAGGTGATGAACATCTGCGCCCTGTTCGATCACCTGCAGTACAGCCCAGCCAGTCGCGCCGCGACGCGCGCTCCCGCGTATCGACAGCCCACTCGAGTGGAGGCGCGAGACGAGTCACTCTGTCTCTCCAGAACTCAGAGGCTTTGCAAAGTGTCCAGCTCAGCGTGGGGGAAATCATGTCTTTACAAACTGGTAGGAAGAGGCACTGCCCGTAAACGATAGGAAAAGGCGCCCGAGTGGGACAAAATTCACTTTTGTAATTCACTCCATCATCTTATTCAAAAGCGAGAATGCGCGTGGTACTCCGGATCCTTTGTGCTTTGACTTTCCTCGTCTCGTGCGCCTGGGGCGCGAGAGTTGTGAGTGGTAAGTTGGAATATATTTGGTGGAAAGATGGATTAATTATTGTCAGACACAATAAATATTAGATAGCCTAGATAATTATTTTCAGTTTTAGAGTGGTAATAAATGAGTCCAAATATTTCATTTTTTTTCGTTTTGTTTTTGTGATAAATTGAATGCGCAAAAGTAGCCTATAGTTTTTATAGCTTAAACTTCTAAAGATTATCTTTATGTAATTTGCTACGCAGTAGTTTAACAAATAGTATTACTTTATTAATATTAGTAAAATTGTATTTATTCTGCCTATGAAAGTATTTTTCTTATTTCTGTTCTTGTAGTTAGCCTATACATAAATTCTGTTTTCTGTGCGCCATTCATGAATAGATAAGATGCATTCCTCTGGTTTTATGGGCGTGTGAAATCCATCACTAAGTCTTCATGAGTATTTTTTGGAGAAAAATAATTTGGGTCATGAATTTTGACCGAATTCTTTAAACTGTTGTTTAAAGATTCTCTGTTTTTTGAACAAATTTGAGCTTTTGTGCATGGTGTGCAATCACGCATTAAATTACTTAAAAACAGGGAGATGTAATCGTATGATAGTTTGAAAATACCACGAGAGGGAAAGAGATCAACATTGAGTTTAAAGATGTGATGTGTGCACCTGAACTAAAATGATGTGCAAAGGGAAAATTGAAGTACAGTAAGCAGTTCTATGTGAGGTGATTTGGGTTTATTAAAGGTGACAAGGATATAGCACTTTTGGAAAGCATCCTTGAAGGAGGAAAACTGTGTCACAAAGACAGGAATTGAGGATGAAAGCCACGGAGGCTGGTTGGGAAAATGCTGAGTCCAGTTTTCCCCCAGTTAATCTGGCCCATTACTGAGTTTAAATTGATGATATAGCAGATCTGGACCAAGCAATTATTTAAAGTACCTCCCGGGCAGGAAGCTAATGTTATTATTAGACTTTGAACAGTTTGTGTATTAATCACACTTACAATTCTCCCTCTTGGACCCACAAGTGTATCTTAAGTTTATATGATGATGATGATGATGAAGAAGATAGTTCTTTATGATTTCTTTCATATTTTAATTCTTTGCTTTAGTTTCCTCTCACCAGGCTCCATGCAAATAACTTTTATTTGATCATTTTAACTGATCAAAAAACTGTGTGAACATTGTGTGAGCTCTTACATTTTTTAAGTCACTGTAAGATTATGAGATTTTGATTCCTTAAAATAATATAAAAAGTAATCGGCTGACTATTAATGTACCTGCACCCTTGTTGATTTGTGTAATATAATTTCATCCACAATGCACACAGGGAATAAAAAAATAAATTTGAACCAAACTCAAATAAACGTGTTGAGTATGAAAATGCAATTTGTCAATGTCAATATGTAGTTGTGAAAAACAACCCAATATGTTTTTGTCTGCTCAGGTCAGACCGTGTGTCAGGGAAGTCCTGAGCACCCATGCTATAAGATTGCTTACTTCAGAGACGTGTCGAGCCGTGTGGCGTTCTGGGAGGCTCTGGAGGCGTGCGAGGTGGACGGCGGTTCGTTGCTGAGCATCGAGAATTCAGCAGAGCAGAAGCACATCGAACATCTCCTGAAAGAACTGAGCGTTTCATCCTCCAGCGGTGCTGTCAGTGGATCAGGCATCACAGACGGAGACTTCTGGATCGGCTTGACACGCGTGGAGAACGAGAGCGCGCAGGAGCCCGGCAGTTTCGCTTCGTGTCCTAACCTGTACCGGTGGACAGATGGAAGTGTCTCACAGTTTAGGTATAAAAAGAGACAGAGTTTCCTAGCTTGTTGTTTTATGTTTAAAGAGCAGTTTTACTTGACTTTTTCAATAATATGAATATTGAATATACATTATGATTTTTGTGTGATTTAACCTACAGCATTCTGTTTGTTCTATAGAAATTGGTACGCTGATGAACCGTCCTGTGGAGGAGAAGCGTGCGTGGTGATGTATCATCAGCCCACAGCTCTGGCCGGGCCTGGTGGGCCATACCTTTACCAGTGGAATGATGACCGGTGCAATATGAAGCATAATTTCATCTGCAAATATGAACCAGGTACTGGGTGATTCCCACATTCATTGCTGAAAAGAGCGGCATTGATCATTATACATTTTTTGGCTGGTTTAAGGGATAGTTTCTGTCATCGTTTTTCAAACCTGTATGACTTTCTTAATTCTGCAGAACATAAAAGAAGATATTTTGAAGAATGTTGGTAACCGAACAATGATGGTACCCATCGATTTTGTGTCCATACAATAGAAGCGACCGTTGTTCGGTTACCAACATTCTTCAAAATATCTTCATTAGTGTTCTGCAGAATAAAGAAAGTCATACAGGTTGATAAAAGGTTGAGTAAATAATGACGGATATTTAATTTTTGTGTGAACTATCCCTTTAAAGTTGTTAGAATTTCTTTAGTCCTTAGCAACCAATATGCATTGTTGAAAAGTTCAGAAAAAGTAAAGGAAAATTAAGTTTTTAAAATAAAGTTGCAAATGCATAATGCTAAACTAAACTATCTGGCAGACCAGCATTCATGTATTGGGACGATTGGTGTTGTAAACATATTGCTGGTTAGGATATTTAAAGATTTTCTGTCAAATATTTATTCACCCTCACGTTGTGTGAAACCTGTACATGACTCTTTTTTTCTGTGGAATACAAAAGAAGATATTTTGAGAAATGTCTCAGTGGTTTTGTGTACATACAATGAAGGTCAATGGGGGCCGATGTTGCCTGGTTACCAACATCCTTCAAACAACATCCTTCATCCAAACTTCTTTCGTGTTCTGCAAAAGAAAGAAAGTCATACAGGTCTAAAATGACATGAGTTTGAGTGAAATTTTAGGGCTTTATGAAAACTAGTAGTAACAGAATGCTGGTCTTGTTTAAACACGCCGTTTTCGTATACTTACGTGGATCAACTTGAACTTAACAATGTTTGTTGTTCTGAGCAGAGAGCTATCTGGTTAAAGAGCAGGGAGACAGACCTGCAGGACGTGATTCTGGTAAGTGGCCAGGTGTCAGATCCATCATCATTTGTCTGAACTACTGGTTTAAGATTGACGTAACGTCGACACATTACCAGACACCTTATTCAATATTCCCTCCAGATCTTTCCACTGAAGACCAGGAGGAGAGAAGAACGCCTCCCGCCAATCACGACGAAAACCCCCAACTTATAATGCCGGGACCCTCCAGTAACCTTTCCTTTAAAACTTACCTTCACTGAATAGCAAAACATTCTACCGAAAAAGATAACTTTGATGTTTTTTTCAAGGTATGCTGCTAATCTATGTGATCATTCCCACCATTCCTCTTCTGTTGCTGATCCTGGTGGCTTCGGGCACTTGCTGTTTTCAGATGTTGAGCAAGAGGTGAGCCATTAAGACCAAATCACTGTTAAAGCTGACAGCCTGATGCTAATGCGCTGTCCTATCAGTGAAGATCTGCACGGTTTTGCCCTCGCTAACCTCAAGACTTTGCTTATATTCAGTTTGTAACTGTGCCTTACAAAGCAGGTTAGTCCGTATTAATCACCATCGACGGATTCTTTATAGTGTGCTTTTGGCATATCTGCGTGTGAGGGGTCTGGGGTTGCCTGCCGCAATACGTCACACTGCATTAAAGATAAAAATCAAGTTCAGCTTCTCGTACCATCAATGTCCAGATGGGCAGGGAACAGGCCAACAGAACTGCTGAAGCAAGCCTTTCCTATCCTCCGATTCCACACAAGCACCTCAAAAGACAGGAAACACAGTTCATCTCTCTTTAGCCTTCTTGGCATGATATTACATAGGGCTTTATTTGTTTAATTTATTATGTTTATGTGGCACTCCCTCCCACAGAGTGATGTCTTTGTAACATATTTTCGATCGCCGAGGCAGACTGAAGATTCACAGACAATGCATTTAATCGCTGGCACTGACTGAGTGTGCAGTATTCAGTGAAAGGCTTGCTGGAGCGGGTTCAAAGCTTTTGGATAAACGTCTTAACTACTTAATAGATGATGCTTGTCGATTTTATGATGTTTGCCACGTGTTCTCGTGATTAAATACAATCTCAGCGTATGCATAGGAGTCAGGAGTAGCCTGTAATAACAGCTGCTTCTATTTTCGCCTGTTCATTGAGTTTAATCAGTAAATGTCGGGTACATTACGTTTCGTGCTTTAAAGTTCTCCAACAGCACATAAAGAAAAAAATGAGCAGTAGGGGAACTGGCCATTGTTTTTGAAAATATGTCTTTTTAGTTTCTTTACTAAAATAATATTATTTTATCACTAGAAATCAACAAACTGAATGAACACGTTGAAAAAGAGAGCTTGTCTAATATTCATATTTGTTCATACAGCACACCACGGACCAAAACAAGCATCAACCAATCAACTCTCTGGATCTCCAAGACGCCAAAGGCAGATAGCGGCATTGAGGTTTAAAGAACCACGTATCACCCCCATCATCCAAGCAGCTTGGTTTCTGGCATTTTTAACCACGTTACTCAGTAAGAGTGTCGTCTGATTGTCAGTTGTGTGTAAATCATAAGGCAAACTAAAACGTGCTGCAATGCCTGCGTAGCCACACATATTTCACTTTGCTGTACACGTTAGAGATGAAGCCATTTATTTTAAGCTAGCCTGATTGTTTGACGAGTTTTCCGTGTACTCTGATGGTCTTTTTCTGCACTTCATGTTCCTGTCTGACCTGAGGGTGCTGAGGGAGGGGGGATGCTAATTGGCACCAAACACAGCGAGCAATTAAATGACTGTAATTAAAACAAGTGCAACACAAAAAGAGGAATTAAGAGTTCCCACTGACAGCGAATAGGGTCACACGACTGAAGTCGGTGACACAGAAAGGAATCACTAAGAAGCATCAATAACAGAAGATATCATACAGTATTAATACTTCAAAAGACTTCAGATGAGTTTAAAAAATAACTTTTTACTGTATAATGCATTCGCAATGATGCCACAATATCCCATGCAGTTACATACATACAACTGCTCATAATAGCGTTAATCACATTAAAACGTGGAATTACAGAAATGACTGGAAGGATCGACTTGTACAGCATCTCCTCTGTAGCTTAAGCTTTAAAAGAAACTTGAGGAATATAATAAAAAATGTACACACTTTTGTATGATGCAACTGCAAAGCTGTTTTGAGCCGCCACCGTTACATATGCAGTTTTGTTTCGCATGTTAATATTTTATCATCTCAACATTTTACAATATTGCACATAGTGAATAAATAAGCAGGTTCTTGTGCTGTCAGCTTTAAATAGCATAAAAATGGTTTGCTGTAGATGACTGGTTGTACAGGAAGCTGTCTTCACTTTCTGTGAGTGGGGGTCTCTTGTGTGTTTGGATTTGAAACGTTCTATTAATACTTTTGTATATTTTTCGAGACAGGTGAATTGAACATGTGTACATGGATTACAAAATATAAAAATGCGAAGACGTTTTAGTATGTTTGTTTGACTTGCATTGTATAAACAGAAAGCTCCAGTGTTTTGAGTGACTACGGGGAATTCATTTCAAATGTAATGCGATTTATCTCAGAATAAATGGTTTGTGTGATCTTACCGATATGCCGCTTTTAATCTAAATACTGTAACAGAAAATTAAAGCATCAAGGCATACGAATAATTCACATCCTTATCTCTATTTTGCAGAAATAATACATTTGCTCACTCGGAGCAGTATCAAAGCTAAATCGACAATGATAATATCAAAGCATTTGTGTATGAGAAACACCTTAAGGATAATGGCTATACATTTCTATAGAGATAAATATCGAAATGCTTTCAGGGGATCCAGCTGGTTGACAAGAGTTACCCGATCATACTGTATCAACTGGACCATATTAACACCGAAAATATGTGGTACTTTGTATGTGATTTACCCCGACCTACAATTAGTGACAGCATAGACTTTAAAGCACACTGCTAATTACAGAGCCAATTAAACGAATCAGTCCTCCGCTCCGACAGGAGAACCCACGTCACACGCTCAGGATCTGGTAATTATAGATATGACTGTAATCACTTGTCTGCAGGCACAGGGTGGAATTAAAGAAACAAACCCATTTCCATCTGGAGGAGGGTGATTTTAGCTTATTAGAGATACACAACATAAGCATCTCATCCGAACTAGATCCAAACACAAATTTGTATTTCTCTATTAAAACTGAAGTACAGTTTAATAATGATGAGAACCGACTGAGGTTCCCTCCTCCCGATGTGAACGCTGTAAATCTTGACTGCGCTGTAAATGTCAAAGCCATCAAATGCTAATCAATGGGGTTACGGTAATGATAATCAGTGTAATTGCGTTCAGGTGGGGTTGTGAATATTTGTGATGGCGGATGGATATCATTGATTAAACTGATGTCTTTGGCTAGTGAGAGTGAGGCAGAGAATTAAATCCTATATTTAACCATCAACAAAACATCCCCTGGGATTCAAACCCATGACCTTACACTTTAAAACTACTGTGATGTTTATACCCATGGTTGGATAAATATGCAATTTTGTAAGTTAATTTAAACCAACTATGGGTTAAAAAACCCCAGCAATTTACACATGCGGAAACGTTTTTCCTTTGCGTTTTTGAAAAGTTTCACGTACACATGAGAGCGTTATCAAAACTGTCTGCATTTACACGGATCCAGGAAAACAGTGGATTTCTGTGTATGTGGCCAGTGGATGGCGATGTTGTTGTGGCTGTTTTGGCTATATTCGCGCGACCGAGCACGTAATCCGCATGCGCGTGACGTCATCGGAAAGTTCCGTCTTGCAGTTCACGTGGAAACAAAAAGGCGGCGTTTTCAGTCCCCCAAAACACCGTTTCAGTCTAAACGAACGGCCAAGACGCATACATTTTTTGCGTTTTCAGTTGAAAACGTCTCTTGTAAATGGCCCCTAGTGACACGCTTTCCCGGTTGAGTTAAACCCAATTACATTTGTTCACCAGCAAAGCTTCACTCCATACGTTTAAGCTGAGACGGCCAAAGAAGCTTTTGTGTTAACAAAATACAAAATACAGTTACACCTCTCTATTAATACCAGTGCATAACTTGTGAATTTATGTTAATAAAATCACACACTAATCACAGACATATTTGCAACAATTTGCTGTTGCATTTGACTCAACACTGTACAGATGGAAAAACATTACAAGCACAAATTAAAACGGAATTTGGGAAGATACTTTAATAAACTCAAAACATAACAATGCGAGGTTACATATCATATTGACGACAATTTAGTCTTTGGTTATAAAAAATAGCCAAAGAGCAAAAATGCATGATTGCATACTCTGAAGGGAATAATGAAGAGACACTAAGATCTTGTTAGTGCACACCACAACCTTTCACCCAGCGTGACATCTTACGGCCATTACAATAACTCTCCCAGGTGTCCCTGCAGACACAGATCAGAAAAACGCACATGCATAAATACAAAAAGAGCTTGAGGTCAAACAACAAGTAGCCTTTGTTAATGTTCTTGTGACCCATAATATGCATTATAAATATGAACATAAATACCATGATTTCAGTCCGTCCCCCTTCACAATCATCTTTGCACAGTCGATCGAAGCCTTCAGGTCATCCTTGAGCAAGTCTATCAGAAACAAACGTTTACAAACGATTGAAAGTTTTACACCAACCATGTGCGTAACATATACTATCTCAATAGAAATAAATTCTTCAGTATGTTCACAAATGTATTTGGATTTACAGTACCTGCGCAGGGCACTTTACACAGGTTCTTCCCGTCTGGAGTTCCATCATCACACCATTTGAAGCTGTTTATCTGAAAGATTCCATAGTCTTTCCCAGTATCAGCCGACCTCACTTTGTGGGTCTTAAACCTGCTTTCCCAGTAGGACATGCACACATCTGTTGAAACATGGTTGAAAGTAAACAAATAAATAAAACATCACAATAAAATAAAAAACACACTACAATACAACGAGTTGAATACAGTATTAGCAGGGATTTGACAAGCACAGAGCATGTCAGCTCTGACAATGCGAGAGGTGAACTTACAGTTGCCAAGCGAGAATCCCTCGTAGCCATCCAGTCCCTGTTCCTTGAAGATCTGGGCAACAGCACATCGATCCAGCGTGCGGCTTTCACATGACGACAGCCACATCACACACAAGACAACAAGAGCCACCCTCATATCTGCACTGCTGCTCTGAAAGACACTGGTAATATCTGTCTGAAGAGGAGTTCAATGCAAGGAAGATGCTGAGAGGTTATTTATAGGCAAAGTTTAAGACTTGTGTAGCAACCTGCTTTCACAAGTGCATGCTGTTAGATTTCTACAGTAGGTGCTGTTGCTTCAAGTGTGGGTGCTGAGGCAATAACCGACTTTGTTTTTAGCTCTGTTTTCCTTTGGAAATTACACACAATACATATACACCTTTTCATTAATCATTACATTTGTTTTAAACAGGAATAATAGTTTAGGCAGAACAGGACACGATTATACATGATTAAATCTAAGTGTCTCACTTTACTGGTTATCATAGTCAACGTGTTACATTCATCAAGAAAACAGTGGAAGCATGTCAAGAACCTCTTAGTCATGTAGCCTATAACAACAGCATTACAAAAACATTTAGAGCAAAAAGCAGATCTTTTGTTTATATACATTTTCATTCCAAGCACCTGATAGTCAGTCTATTGGCTACCATACAGTATATCAACCAAATTATGTTTTTATTTTAGTGGTCAAATATTGCCTGAACAAAGCACCAATGGAAAGATTTGGTGACTGTTACAACTTGGGAAAGAAACTGCCTCTTGATGCAAGTAACTGACAATAATTGTTGAGGAAATTGAGAGCATACGGATGTGACAACAGAGAGCTCAAACGCCTCACACAACCAGCCCCTACAGCGCTCAGAGAGAAGTACATATTAGTCCAACGTAGTTGTTTATTTAGTTACGAATATTGCGTGTGCACATACAGATACAAAAGTATTGAAAACATGCCCTTTCAGATTTTTTAAGGCAACACAAAATACAAAGTTCTTGCAATGCGTGTATACATGTTTAAACAGATTTTGGTTACCAGCTTAGTGAAAGTGTAGAGAACCATTTCTGAAATTGTTTAAGATAACAATACAAATTTTAAAGGTTACAGTAAGTATGTAACCAAATTTAAAAAGCTTTCCTGTAGCTCAGTGGTGTAATGTGTAATATAATGCAATACAAGTTGTTTTGGATAAAAGTGCCAAATGTAAATGTCAAATTTCCATAAACAGATTCTCATGTAACGTTTCACATTATGTAAATTTTTATTATTCATAATATAAGATGTAAATAAAACCTTCCATCAGTTAATTTCTGATTCAATCCATAAACTGTACATCAAAAAACCGTATCCCATGTTCAAATAGTCAGGTTGTAAAATCGTCTTCATTCAGAACTCCTCTTATTGACTGAACAGCGACCCCTGCTTGAGGACCGTAGAAGTGGCGTCAAACGTCACAGCTTGTCCCTTGTTCAAGACCAGCACCCTAGAGCAACAACAGGTCATAAATAACTTGAATACTTGACATTGAATGACAGAATGACTCACAGACTGCATAAATGATAGTGACGGACTTGTCTGTGTGCATGACAGTGGCTGGGTTCTGACTGAGCCACACCACAGTGCAGTCATTAAATTCTGTGTGGACCAACCGCTGGACCAGCTGCTCGGTTTCCAGGTCCACAGAAGGAAGTGCCTCTTCAACAAGGAGGATTTTGACCCTTGCCAGCAGTGCTCTAGCCAAACATAGCAGCCTCCTCTGCCCAAGGCTTTCACACACACACAAAAAAAGAAATAATTCAACCATAACCACAATTCATTTCTTGTGCCGATACATAAAAGGTTGCTATAGAGAAATCTATATTGACAACTCTTATTGTGAGCGATTAATCACATTTCATGAACACATGTTCCAATATTTATTAGCGTTGCTACCAATAAGGTTTTGTGACTTGAGATTTCTCTCCGTTTACTATTTTGATTGAAAGTAGTGTACTTGTTAACAGTTGAAAGACCAATCCATGTTATCACGGTTTTAATCTCACCACAATTTCAGGAGTGACACCTATATACCATACACACGGATAACTTTATTTAAATGGTTTTTGGATGCACGTAGTCACTGTTGCATAATACCATATTCCCTTAACAAAAGTTCAGCTACATTTGGTTCACTATAACGCTTTAAACATTACATAAATATGCGAAATTGGCCGGAGGCATCAAAAGATTTACAAGATTTCCCACACACCTCAGAGCGATGGACGTCCTTTGAACAGGGTGCAGCAGCTGAGAAGGCAATTGTTGAACCTGCTCCTTCAAATGGCAGAGTTCCAGAGCCAGCCACACCTGTGCATCAGTATGCCGAGCAAACGGGTCCAGGTTGGCCCTCAGGGGACCCGAGAACAGCACGGGGACCTGCAGCACATGGTACACAGCAACTCAATGACTGCAATAAACAAATAATCCCAGTTACTGGTGGAGCCTCGGTTAAACCGGTCCTGAATAGCGCACGATATTCTTTAACATTCTTTATACCACACCCATTGAAATTGTGATGTTACCTGTCAACACTCCTTCCCCTCCAGTCTTTGATCAGTTCTGTTCTGGCTGGATCTTGCAAGTTTCATCTGTTTTGCAAATCTAATGTTGCTAGACAAACCTGAGAAATGATTTGCAGATGGCTCCTGAGGTTGTGCAGACCGACGCGGGCGATGTTTACGCTGTCGATCAGCACGGCACCATTGCTGGCCTCCACCACCCGGTACAGACAGTTCAGAAAGCCTTCAGTGTCTGCCTTCTGTCTGCTCACAACCCCAATCTATGAACACAAAAATTATAAGCAGAGAATATATATATATTTTTTTCCTCTTAATATTTATTTCTATTTCTCGTGTTATGTGTTGCGTTTTTAGGAGCTCCTGTACCCAGAACAAATTCCTTGTGCGTGTGCACACTTGGCGAATAAAACTTATTCTAATTAGGATATAATTAAGTCTACGTGAAATTATGATAAATAAAATCGATAAAGATTATATTTTCAACATTTATGTAAATCAGTTGCAAAATAGATGCATTTTGCTGGAAGGCGAGTTTGCAAGCATGCACTTAAAAATCTCTTCTGATGATAAAATGTGTAATAAAATCACTAATCATTTAAGACAATAAAGCATTTTCACTAAAGGCCTATTAAAAATACACTGTATAAAACGTATGCATCCTCACATAAAAAACACTTAAAGTACCCGTTCTCCTTTTAAAATGGTAAGATTAAGACCCCTGAGAGCTGGTGAGAGGTTGGCATCGCAATCATAATTTCTAAACTTCACTTCCCCTCGCTCTGGCCAGTCCAATGGAGGTCTGTGGCTAACTATCCACGCGGCCTGTGGTAAAGACAGAAGGCCAAAATTACCATAATGCATTTCCAGGAGAACATACTGTGTGAAATTCAATGACCTCAAACAAATCGCTTTAAATCATTCTCGCTACACAATGGCTATGGCCATTATGGGTTAAGGGTGGGGTGACACAAACAGACACACACAAAAGAAGTGCCTTAAAAAGTATTATGTTACCCTGTACCTCCTTCTCAATTCTAGAAAGTTCACAAAGTCTTTGCATGCTCAACATGCCAGTGTTGATATCGGAGAAAGCATGGGTGTAGCGGTGAAGAGGTGCTGTGATCTGTAACATAATCTTCATTAATAAGTCAATAAGAGCTCATTATAGAAACTCGGAGAAGGCCTCAGGACAGAACTCACATTTTGAGCACATATCAAAGCCAGGGCCACAATACCCGAGTCCAGCTGGGTCTCAAGCAGGATCAAACTAACCAGGAAGAGCAGAATCCCAGCAATAGCATCTAACCGCAGTGCAAACCAACTGCACATAGTGAAAAAGTGACAATCAAAACTTTAATGCAGAGCAGAAACATAGATAGAAAAAATGAATGAATAACAGAGTTACATGATTTGTCACAGTTCAGCCAGAGATCAAAAATGCATTCATATAGCACCCCCTTGGGGTAAAATAATAAAATTGCACCAATACTGCTGTGACACTAACAAAACTGTGAGAGCTATAATAAGCCTTTACGTAAGCCGCATTTATGACCTTTCAGTGATGATTCTGTTGTACTTGACCAGCAGGTTTTGATTCAAGGCTTGGAGGTGGTGCTTCACATACACCTCCTTTGGCCCAGAAAGTGGATCTTCAACACACTTCTGAGAAGAAACTGAGTCAACAGGGTTGGACTCCATGAGTCTCATTTTCATGTGGGCCGAAAACTGACACTAACAAAGGGTAGAAGAATTCAAAATGGAGTTTTAATAAAACGAGCATCTACAAACATAGCCTTGTGTATAGGTGATGATAAGCAGTCAAACATGTACCTGAACATTGAGGAATAGCATTACGAGAGGACACACGGCCAGGCTGAAAACCGGCATAATGAAAGTGATCACAGCCAAGGCGCTCAGTATTTCCAAAAGACTCTTAAGCCAGCCATGCAGTTGTTTAGGAAGTTCTTCGTCAATCACCTGCATATCCTGGAAAAGGAAGGATAAAAGATCATGGGTTTGATTCCATACTGATTAAAATGTTCGAAAGCATCACAAGTTGCTTCGGACAAAAGCCTCTGCCAAATGTGAAATGTGAAATGTAATGCAAATGTCCAGGGTATTATGGTATAAGCTGGTCTTCTCAGCAGGGTTGCAATTGTATTGGCTTTGATGTCTAGCAGAGGTAATATAGGATTTAAAGAATGGCATCAGACGAGCCTTTCAAGTAAAATGAAAATGACATTCACCCTAGTAAAGGTCAGCAGTAGCTTTCTGAGATCCACCGTCTGGTCTACACGCACAGGCAGGTGAAGAACATCTGACAGCAGCTCTGCGTGTAGAGTATCAGAAGCCCTGAGAGAGCCGCATGACTGACAGTAAGCAGCACAGCACACAAGCAAGACTAAAACACAAATACAATTATAAACAAAAGCAAACAAACATTAACACACACAGGATCTCAAATCTATAAACGGCCAATAACCTTGCATGAGTCCTAGCAGTGCGTACCAAGCGAGTCGTGAGTCCCGAAGTTCTCTCCACTCCTCCAGACCCTGAACTTCTTTGGCTTCCCTCGTCCAGACGCTCAGAACCACATACTGTGCCAAACACACCGCACACACACTCAGGTAGATCAGCGTGGACGCTGCTGCCCAGTGCCAGCCAAAAGCCTTGAGATATAGCCTGTGGGCCTCTCCATTGCCCTGAAATAACAAACCATGTCACGAGAAGATCGAGAGCAAAAAAGCCTTATTTAACCCATTCAATCATATTTAGTGGTGCATACCTTTTGGAATAGATTGTGATCCTTTCCATCATCAAAATCACAGTGCTTGTCATCTATACACCTGTAAAGAACAAAACAAAGATTTCTCTTCATATACAATAATTTGTATCTCACAAAGAGCCTGAATTGTCCAAATACTTTAAATGCCAGTGCATGCATTAAAGGTGCGTCTGCATTGCACACATCATTGCAGGAAAACCAAAGACAGGGAGGGTGTTGTTTGTTGATGTTGCCAAGCTCAAGAATGCTGGATTAAAAGTCTTCAGCCACGTTTTGTCAGTAACAAAGAAACAAGCTCAAGGTTTTCCTTTCCAACAAAACTGTATCCAACCTTATCATCCTGTGACCAATGGACGTCTTTTCCGGCACGAACCCTTATCGGCCATAACACACTTTAGAAGACGGGAAGAAACCCATGTTCTCACAAACAGATCAGGTGGATATTAAAAGCACAACTAATCTTCTTAAATGCACTGATGTTTGTCTTCGATTAAATCTATTGTAACGTAATTTAAGCTACATCTCTACTGCACGGGACAGCAGTGACCTGGGGGTCAGATCACGGGCAAAACGAAATGTTCTGGACGTAGTATAATCGAATAATGTAACAAAAAAACATGCATTCAATAGGAGGTAACAGTGAAGATTATTCTGGCAGGATCATGCGATGATAGAGCCATGTTGGCATACCAATCTTTTGACCAAATCAGCAGCAGGGCAGATGTGAGATATAACCATTATCTTACAGTCAATATAAAAACACCAGACATCTGTAACACCTGTAAAAAGCAAACCAAAAAATAAAGAACTTGCCTGTCATACTTCTCCTGAAAACTGTCAGGTAAAAGCTTTTCCACAGATCCTGAGAGAGAATGGGAATTTATAAGACTTCTTTATTCACAGAACATTATAACTTCATAGGTAAATATAACTATGTTAGGAGAAACAAAAAACAGACCATCTTCTGTCATACTAGAGCCCTACCTGGATCCTTTGTAAGAAACAACTTCTCCAGGTGGCATAGAGACTGATATGCCTGTGTAGATCATTTTCAGAAAGAAAAACGCAGTAAACATCAATGTATCAAAACTGCAAATTACTTTTATAATGAAAAATATACCACCGACCAAAATAATTGATGTTCCAGTATTGTATAATTAAATATGTCTTTGGTTTAATTAAAATTCTAAGTTTAAGATCATAAGTCTTTATTTGGGGGGCCACAAAGCAATGCGACCCACACAAGGGGGGCCTTATAACAAAAAAGTTTGAGAATTTTTTATATAAATGTCACTTAACACGAATATTACCTGTTCCAGGCCTGAAAATAGCCAACAGAGATCCATCACAGCGGGACGCAGCAATCTGAATACAATGAGTGATGTAAAAATCTGAGAGGCTGTGAGGACGTTTCCATCATCTCCCAGGACAAACACGCCGAGGCTAAAGAACAAAACCTGCATAGACAGAATACAAACAGACGTCCATCTGGTTACATAAGGACTGATGCAGAGATCCACATTGATGCCTGTTCTGATGAGAGTAGCATCATAAGGACCTAGATGTTCCGACCTCAGGTTGTAATCTAAAATACACTTTCAGGTTTTAATCTCAAAGCTCTGTGGATTTGTTTTGCTAGTAAGCCCCTCAGCATCTGGAGTAGGGAGGTTAGGTAATTTGCAGTCAAAATCATTGTGAGGATATTTAAGGTGGAATTTTTAGGTTTGGAAGAGAAATACCCAAACACAAGCTTACAAAAGTAAATACATTTCTGGTAGTAATATTTACAATATCAAGCATTTACCAGGAAAGGCATACAGATGGAGTCAAGCATTGAAAACGCTGTCAGATATCCCAGAATCCTTAGCATCTCAAGCTCCCTGGCCCGTGACTTGGTAACTCTTTGATGGAACCACGGCTCCCACGCAAGAAGCTTTAGCGCCTACACAAAAAGGGATTAAATGGAGAAGATCGAAAATGTATAAAACATATCGGCTTTAAATAGAGGGAATTAATTTTACATTTGTAAATCTGGGCGAGATAGAACTTCTACGTACACTGAAATGTCTGACACTTTGACAATAAATACAATTATCACTAATGTGGAACAGAAAAGACCTGAAATTTATGCAGCATTTCTTTGACTAGCTCTTCAGTATTTTCCCTGATGACCCGTTGGGTTGTCTGAGGGGAAAAACAAAGATATTATGAACCACATCACATCAGAATATTCAGTAAAGCAAATCATCTGTGGGGGGATTAAAGATACAAATAATCTGAATGTAAATATCACATTCCCCCTTGAAAAACAATAGATCTATTGACAAAGTGAATGGTCCTTATCTATTTTTACTGTATTGTAAATATAAATGAACGCACACATCCAGGCAACGCTGCAGGCGACTGTCCCTACTGACCTGAAGATGTTTGACTTTGCGCTGCACTGCTGAGTTGACAGGAATTAGAATCAACATCACGACCACCCCCACCAGCGCACCGGGGCCCAGTTCTCTCCATAGTAAGCCCAGATATAGAGCAACTCTCAGGGGGGAGGACCAGAAACAGGCTAGTGAGACCACCAGCCCCCCAACACACTTAGCCTCCCGTGACGCTAGAGGGACTGTATCTGGGAGGTTGGGCTGCCGCTGAGAACTATGGGAAAGAGAGAATGTCTTTCAAATGTAAAGGAGGGGAAATGGGGGGCATATGAACCATGGAAGACACGGACATGGAAGACACGGACATGGAAGAGGTTTCAGTTTGATAGGATTATATTTAGAATCAGAACAAAGGCTTTGCTGAAAATGTTGTAGATCAGTGCATACTACCTTTCTGTAGAGGACACCGGCCATGACTGTCTGGATATTGGCCGTTGTTACCCCAGCATGTCTCTCAAACTGCTGCCGAGAAACAGCAGAGCAGCAAATTGCACCAAACACCACCAGGGAATACATGTATCCTGCCCAGTCAAACACAGGCTGCCTCTCACAGAACAGGATGATCCACCTGATGTTAAAAGCACCATTCGTGAATTACATTTCTGTTCATTTACATTCAGGCATTTGGCAGATGCTTGAATTCAAAGCAACTAAAAGTGAGGAAAACAACAAAGCGATTCATCTTTGAATATGGAATTCAGAATTCATTAAAATAATGGTCATACCTGAGGGTCAAAGGACCGAGAATGCTTAGAATATCAGTTGTCAATCTCAGAAGCACAACTTTGACAAAGGCTGGACGAAAAGTCATCCATATTGCATAGAGGAGACTGTAACCAGAAGCAGTTTTACTGGAGACCAGCAGCGCCTCTCTTCCAGAATCCTCCAGGTCTGATCCCTGTATTATTTAAATAATAACAGCATTACATTTCAATCACAGCAATCCTTTTATAAAAAGCATGATGAAAAACAAGTAAATCCAGACTCATATCATGTGGAAGACAGACCATACTTAAGAAATGGCATAATGGAGGAGGAAGAATTGCACCGTGATTAATCTAGAAAAATATCTTAATGTCGTTTCAGTTTTTGTTTTGTGGATGATGAGAGATTTGTAAAGGTAAAATGTAGAATCCCACATTTATGTACATGTAGATTTCTTGCATTTTTTTCTCTTTATGGCATTTTGGAAATATGACTAGTATTTTTCTGCTGCAAAAGGTTTGGGCTAGTTTTAGTTTTGCTTCTTTAACGATTGTAGCTTCTTAAAAAGTTTACCCGCACACAGTAAGCTGGGAGATAACCCAGATCAGCTGTGTGGCCATTGTGGAGAAATCTTATTAATCGTATCTTCACCATTACCTCACAGTGTTTGTTGAACTGGTGCTCAAACACTGAACACAGGGTCTCCAGAGAGTCCTTATTATACAGTTTACAGAGATCAGCCCACTGCAGCGGTCCCTTGTGGCCCATGACAGGCCCCCTGCACACATGAAACGATAAGATAATGTATATAAAAAGTAGATAATGTATCAAGGCTTTAACAGACGACTCACCTTTTAACATCCCAGCAGTTTATTCGGCTAAAAACGCTGAATCTTTTCAGCTTTCCATAAAACAATGGGTTTGAAACAAACGAATGTCGTATTATGCATTTTTTTTATTAAACTTGAAATATCGACGGTAATATCGAGTCTCGCGACATTTAGTAAGTTAACTGTAAATGGTAAAAATGTTGTACCTCATTTCAGTTAGACTTGCTGCCGGTGAAACGACGACTCAGTTTTGCGTCTCGTGGCACTCCGCATACGGCTGGAAGAATAACGTTGTAAAAAAACAAATAAAGTACAGTAGAAAATAGATAAAGTAAAGATCATTCTCGTCAGTTAAACTTCACGTCGTCCCCGGTTGCCTGGTAACTCACCCTGTTGTGCGCCTGGCAACAAACACAGTACGCTTTCTCCACAGAAATTAAGCGCATCTGGCGCGTGGAGGAGCGTGAGCTCCTAGCCAATGGAAGAGGCGCCGTATTGCGAGGGGCGTGTCTTGCAGCTGTCAACGTTAGACGTGTATTTCTAGACATTTAAAAGTGATTCAAAAGTGTTAATTTGAGTTTGTTATCTTTAGGACATCATCACATTGACCCTGGGACAACATTTAAATCAACCAATCAGATTTCAGAAATTAATTCACAGTTTATTTGAAGTTTAATCTTCCAACCAGGAATGTTTCACTCATCATTTCCCTCTGATTTTAGGGGTAAGTTATGGTTGGGGTTTGGTGTGGGTTTTATTGATAAAAATGTTGTCCTTAGGTCAACAAAATAAACCAACCACTTGGCCAAATCAGGTCGAGAGTGGTTATATCACCAGGTTACGTAAAGGTAAAAAGATCACTTTTTTAATAAGAGGAAATTAAAAGAAGTAAATACTTTTTTTTTTTTTTTTTTATTACACTATCAACTTTCTCTCACTCTCTCACCCACACACACTGTAAGCACAAGAAGGAAACAATGTAATATGATGATGTTTAAAAGGACACCGCAAGCAAGCGACTGGCTTTCTCAATTGACACGCTCAGTGGTGTTGCTAAGCGACGTGCCACACAAAGTTTTACGTCGTGTTGTGCGTGAAAAGGGGAAGGTTTCTCAAAGCCTATTTAATTTACAGTACCTCGAGAGATATGTTTAAGTCCGTTAAACAGGAAACGACTATAATGATGTCTTCTCAGACAGAGATTTTCCGCAATAAAATTGAACCTGCAGCAAACGAAGAGAGTGATATGAATGACATACTCAATTCAGGTAATTTCCAGGTAACTTATCCTGCATATTTCGAAGCGTAATAAAGCGAGATTGACATTGTATCTGTGTTCAATCAGATTCAGATCGTTCTGGCAGCTCTGGGATTTGTGGACACCTTCTTACTTTCTTTTCATTCCTTCTTATCCTACTTACATTTCCAGTCTCGGTGTGGAGTTGCATGAAGGTAAGACAATGAGATATTTTTATTATAGGTATTTACCTGCTATTTGATCCTATGGAGAATGTCTTTTAACACCAACAGTTGTAACATGAGCACTGGCATAGTGTGAATTAGTAAACTTAGATATACTTTTAATACCTATTTGGAAGTAAAGTTTCAATTAAAAAAATCAAATTAAGATTTCTATGCAGGCAGGCAACTTGGTTGATTAAGTTTTAGTTTTGAATGTATTAATCTAGATCAGATCCAACCAGATTATTATGCAAATTATCACCTTTTAGTCATTTTCTTAAAAGATTGTCCAGGAATATGAGAGAGCGGTTATTTTCCGTTTGGGAAGGCTCCTTGGCGGTGCGAAAGGACCTGGTAAGTAAATTGTTTGGGGACTATTTCACCTTCATTTTATATTCAAACCATTTGTTAATGTTTGTTTGGGAAAAGTGTAACCAGAAGGACTATTTTATTTGTTTGAAAGGTTTGTTCTGGATTATTCCGTGTGTGGACACATTTCGTAAGGTCGATTTGAGGACGGTGTCTTTTGACATTCCTGCTCAAGAAGTGAGTCATTTACCTCAAGCTATGAATCTCAGATACTGCCATTAGTATCTCGGCTACTGCTATCTGATTTATTTCATTTGTGAAAATGGCGTAGTTTGGTAATATCACAACAACACCAAACGTTAACATCAACGCACAATAAATGGCCCGATGTGACCATGTCGGCCAACAAATCACAAAAAAATATCGGATTTAAAAATCAAATATCATTTGAATCCTCATTTACCAGATTTCTGAAATTTCTCCTCAGGTGCTGACCAAAGACTCCGTGACTATTATGGTGGATGCTGTGATCTACTACCGAGTCTTTCACCCCACTGTTTCAATAACCAAAGTAGAGAATGCGACTCATGCCACACAGATGCTGGCACAGACCACTTTAAGAAACATGCTGGGTACCAAAAGCCTAGCAGACATCTTAAAAGACCGCGAGGAGATGTCAGATCAGATGGAGGTAAAAGACTTAACAAAGAATATTTGCCTGTCCCTTTGATTTCGTGCAGTGCCAAAATACAATAGGCCTACGTTTTAAGTAACCAAACGTTCTGAAAATGTATGTGGGAAACTATTTGTTAAACAAAATGCACATGTCTGCTTTTCATATTCTGCCTGACAGGCTATCCTGTATGCTGCATCCAAGAATTGGGGAATCAAAGTGGAAAGGGTAGAGCTGAAGGATGTCAAACTGCCCACAACCCTGCAGAGAGCTATGGCAGCTGAAGCAGAGGCTACCAGAGATGCACGGGCCAAGGTGGGTGTGTCAACGCTGAAAGAATGCTATTACTCATTGACTAGAGTCTATCTGTAATGAGGAATCTGCCAAGTGCAGTCTTATCAGCTTTTCAGCTTTGTGTTGTGTCTGAGAAGAATTGGTGCTCTCTGATTGGAGGGTGAACACCCGCAGCCCCCCGCACACGCTCAATGGGATAGATGGATTGTAAACCCCCCTAATTTCCATATCAAGACCTGCAGACCAAGAAAGCATCCCAGCCTTTGTTTTCAAAATGCCTTATTTTATTGGTTATGATTGATGCATACTGCATACTGCTTATGTAAATGTATTTTTATTGAAATGCTTTTTAATTACTTTAATAAAAAAACTTTTATAGATTATGATTTAATTTTGAATGCTTGTGTTGCTAATGATAACATGATTTCGCATAAGCATTGTTTATATTGTTGACTGGAAACCCAAACTTGCATGCAGTGGAAAAACAAACTGGATATGTTGAATGGAAATTCCAGTAATTAGAAGTGCAAGCCGACTGTGAATTGGAAGCGTGTTTGTGTGAAAAGTGAATGGAAATTCAATTCAGCTGTCCACTGAACGTGTGTTGCCTTTGCAGTTTGAGCACATTTATATTTGTACACGTTTTGATGTGCTCACCTGTAATGTGTGTGATGTTTTTCTTTAAAGGTGATAGCAGCAGAGGGAGAAATGAAAGCCTCTCATGCTCTGAAGGAGGCGGCGAATGTGATGTCAGAGTCTCCATCAGCTCTCCAGCTCCGCTATATGCAGACGCTGACGGAGATCGCCTCAGAAAGGAACTCCACCGTAATCTTTCCTCTTCCTATGGACATTATCTCTCATTTCATGAAGAGGTGACCTCATTGTTAGAGATGAACCATAAAAATGAACAATAAAATGAAACGTTATTTCATTATTTTTATTAATCCCAACGCACACCACACTGTCAAAAATATGTCTGGGGTGCACTATTAGTTTGCTTTGGATAAAAATGTCTGCTAAATGCAAAAATGTAAATGTAATTATTATTGTTTCATTTCTTTAACTTATAAAGTAAAATGAATATGACCGCCTTCAAATAATCAAATAAGCTAATTTGTGTCATGTGAACTGTCCATATTATTTTGTTCATTCATTTCTAGATTATGTGCACTTTGCCTTAAATATCTCACTGTCTACCTCTAATCTGTCTGGACATTTTTATACAAAAGAGTAATCAATAAAAAAAACAAAAAACAAGTGTATTGATGTAATTGTTATTTGAGAAAAACGTTTCTCAACCCGTAGAGGGAAAAACCAAACACAGAAATGAAAACATGCCGGACTGTTCAATGTGAAATACACATAGAAACATAATATGAACTCTTAATGCTGTCATGACAAAAGACTTACTGTTAATCCGCTTGCCTCATACTGGAAAATGGGCTCAACAAGCTTTGATCATTGAGACCTGTAATTGGATTGACAGCATAAGATGCAGGAATGGATAGACAGTTTAGTAGTGTTACTGTAATCTGTCATCTAATCTGTTTTAACCTAACATATACGAGAGCAGTTTCTGTTTTGACCCTGAACCCTAAAGACATACTTTCATAATGCTCCTGTGTCTGCAGCCTCCAAACCATAGAAGAATTCTTGCCACATAAAACCTAAATACTTATATTTAAAATTCTTAGGTGCTTGGGAATATTTCAAGATAAATATCCTCATTGCTGTTTTAGCAGAGCGTTGTTATCCATTCGTATTAATGAGTCATTCCTTAATCAGATAATCTGAAGTGATCTGAATTGATCTGAATACTGGAGGACTGAACATCACCCAGCTATCTTAAACTGCACAACAGTCTATAGAGCAGAGTTATGTTAAGGTTCTTTTGCTTATTTATTTTAAATAGAAGTATTAAAAACAAAAATGATGTCATCTCACACCCAAAGCGTTCACAGAATATTCTGATTAATTTGGCTCAAATATTTTGGATGGTTCTTATTATCATTAAACAGGACACGGGTTTCAAGGCACTCAGCAGGGTATCGGGAGAAGAAATACAAGCTTCCTGGTATAATGAAAACTTATACATATATTGCTCACAGGGTTACAACAAACCACAAGTAATGCCTGGTGTCCTATAAATATCTTCACTGATGTGGGTCTCTCGCAAAATTTGGAAAGTGAACCACTCCTTAACTGACTTTTTGCCCTTGATGTGGAACAGAAAGAATTGAGGGCAGAAACATGCTAAAATGAAAACAAACAAGCAGAAGTATTTAAATAAAAGCTGGAAAAATATTGAAGAATTTTGAAGATGGATATGCTGTTCCACTATCTGATTTAAAGTGTTTCTTCTACTCTTCTGGAAAAACCCATAAGCTTCTCTACTGACTTACCACTCGGCTGTAGTAACCACAGAGTAAACACTATGATCTCGTCCAATCTCCTTTACTCCGCCCATCTTCCATTGCGCCCTCTTTTTTCTTTACTTAAGAGACCTGCTTGTCAGTCTTATCAAAGTTCTCTCCATCTCTCCACCTCTTCATCACTTCCTGTGCTGAGGATGTTACTTTGGCGTTTCCTAGGGTTGGTGAGCATCTTCATGCTCGGTGAAGGTAAGATGGGTCTCTGTTCAATAGATCAGATTAAATGGCTAACTGTCTGATATATTGAGTATATTCTGGTCTGTTGAAGCTGTCTTGTTTTTAGAAAGATGTCTTTTATTTAACTTATGATAAACAAGGGCTGAACCATAATTTTCCAGTCAATTTAATAGGTTGTGAAACAATACTCTCCAGCCAATTGTTCATTTTGATTTGTCTATTTTAATTTATTGCATTTTAATTTATTATTTTATTATTTGCCCATTTTGTAGAATTCAAAGACGCAAGCTTTGAATTAAAAATCGCGTATCATATTCTGCCAATCTCATATTAATCTTGAGTGTCTATACAGTAGTATTGTATATGTTGTATCTTCGAAGAGTATCTAGTTTGATCAAATTTATAAAAGAGAGATATAGCTGTATGATTATTTCTGGAAAACACGAGCTACTAGAGGTGGGACTAGTCGGGAGAGTGGGATGGAACTACAGCAGGAGCAAGCAACACATCATCACATGAATCCCTTCGTGTTTTGTACATTATGCACATACACGCCGATTGCCAACAAAACACAGACGTATGACTTAGTTTGACTTACCGCGTGCAGTTCATGTCCGGCATCTTTTAGCACTGGGGCCGCGCCCTCTATCAGTTTCAAACGATCTCCAAATCGAGCGTTATATCCACCGTTTATATAACATCCATCACTGCAAAACAAGTTGCTGGGGGAGTGTATCAAGTACAGAAATACTACGTCATACATCCAACTACGTCTGCTAAACATACGTCTGCTAAATTACTAAATGTAAATATGTTTTTAAACAAGTTGACCATGTTAAGCATGAGAAGCCAGCACGTTTAACAGTGTAAAGAAGTCAGAATGCATGACATGATACCTGATCTTTAAACAAATTCAAAGAGAAAGAAAAGGTTTATTAAATCAATTTCATTTGATCATTTTTGCATTACATCGTTTGACCCCAAACATGAAGGCAGTAAGAGAACTATGTAATCATTAACTCTTCAGATAGCAGACAAAACACAACAGGAGAAAAAGGGTCAAGGGTCAGACAGTATATACAGTATAGTGGAGGATTGAGGTCAAACATAGTACACCCCATCCACCTTATCTGACTTACAATTATAATCATCTCAGGTCTTTCTATTGGGGAAGAGGGACGGGAAGGAACGCAGGAACATTTGGAGCGGGATGATCTGCCTTTTTTAAGCATGATCCAATTGTGGCTGGGACATGTATGCCAATTATAGCACAGATCACCTCCAGTGTCGGGAAACCTCGGACGTAAAATCTCAGAGGCCGTGTGGTTGATTTTCTACAAAACAATGTCAGGTGGTCAATTGAGACAGGAATTAAGATCTGCCAGAAGACCCAAGAGGAGGTTTTGCAGGTTGATATCAAATCTAAAATCCAAAGCCTAAATCTTTGACAAATGGTAGGAACTAGATGTATAAAAACTGGGTCACTAGCCAGGCTTATTTCACTGCATCAATTAGTGCATCCGAACACAAGCACACAAACTCCTGAATGTGCAAAACATATCAATTATTCTCACATTGCGCAATTGAATAAGTGTATAACTTAAGTTATCACAATACAAACTAGGAATCAAGACAGCAGCTTCATAAAGAACAAGTTACATTTTATTTCTGTGGCACTTTTTACCGTTTTTGTGCATTTACATTTTATAACAAACAGTAGACCTAAAACATTTTGAAAATAAATGAAAAAAGAAACAATAGAAAATTATTAAATTAAATATAAAATAGTTTTTGAATACATATAAAACACCAGTTTAAATGTATTGCAGAAGCAATATAATTTATAGATATACATTAATAAAACCAAACACAAAACTGTATCTAAAAAGACAAATTATAACATACCATAATAATGAATCTTTTAAACAGTATAATCACAATTACCTATAGATACATCAGACGCACACGCCTGGCCCGAAGTTAACTTTCGATCTGGGTTTGGTTATAACATAACAATTTATTTTATATTTAAATTATATTTATATAAATATTTTATTGTATAGTAATTGTATTAAAATTAAATTACAACTACTTATCATTTATAGATTCTTTGCGGAGGTCTACCAGACGTTAACAAAACACAGAAAGTAAACAAAATACTAGAAAGGTCGGTCAGTTTCTTCTCTCTGTCATCTTCTGTCAGGTCAAGACAGTGAATGTGACAACTTCACCGATCTGGATTTCCACGAGTCGTTCATGGGAACCAATCTGTACGTGCGTCTGCTCCTCTACACCCGTGCCAACCTAGACTGCGGTCACAAGCTGTCTCACCATAACTTCACTCTGGAGGCCCTGTTCGATGTGACTAGACCCACTACATTTGTCATACATGGATACAGACCCACCGGAGCATCACCTGTCTGGATCAACCACATCGTTCAACTGCTAGCAGCACAGGAAGATATGAACATACTGGTCGTGGACTGGAACAGAGGGGCAGCGAACCTCAACTACTTCACAGCTGTGGCCAACACGCGCCGGACAGCTGCCAACATCACTGGCTTCATAGAGAGCATGGAGGTGAGCCCGCATACACTCTATTCTGGGATGCGTGACATTTAATGTATGGAGCACTTGGATTGTAAATGATGAATGACCGTGATGTTGGGTTTGTTTCAGAAAGAGGGAACATCTCTTGAATCCATCCACCTGATTGGGGTCAGCCTGGGTGCGCACGTGGCCGGGTTCATCGGTGCGATGCTGGGAGGAAGGGTGGGCAGAATCACAGGTGAGACCTATGAAATGAAAACCTACACTGTAGAAATTACAGTATTACTGACAGCAGTTTGCCAGTAACTTACTGTAGATTTACATTTATGTGATTTACTGGCAACAGTTTGTTCAAAGATCAATTATCATTAAACATTAACAAGTTTTTATCCTTATAGAAAAAAATAAAAATAACAGCCTCATGCAAAGCATTCTGGTAACCAAAATTAGGAAAAAAGCTAGAAAGAGGTTTATGTGGATTCCCAGGATGCTTTGCATGAGGCTGTTAATTGATCGTTTTTCTCTGTAAAGATAAAGATTTGTTCGTGTTTAATGTTCATTTATCTTTGAACAAACTGTTGCCATTAAGTTAGATAAATATACAGTAAGTTACTGGCAACTGGCTGCATAACTACAGCAAAAATGTGTAAATATTGTACTATAAATGTTTTTTCTGGATGACACTAGGTCTGGACCCAGCCGGGCCAATGTTTGCAGGCGTCCCCCCTGAGGAACGTCTCGACCCAACTGATGCCCAGTTTGTAGATGTGCTTCACACAGATATGAATTGTAAGTATTACAGATGTGAAAACACGCTTTGTTATCACACAATAAAATAAGAATTTGTAGTGTGCAGTGTACCACTTGAACCATGAATGTCTCTTGTGACAGCCTTTGGCCTCAGAGGATCTCATGGACATATAGATTTCTATGCCAATGGAGGATTAGATCAGCCTGGCTGTCCAAAGACCATCTTCTCAGGTCAGTATGTTACAAGGAGACTTTGGGATATGGAAACTTGTTAATGCGATCCGATAAATACGGAGGTGGCGCCAACAAACGTTGCCAAAGTCACAATCCCTCTATATACTTGGCTTTGTAATACACGTTCTGTCGTAGTTGAATGATGTAATCTGCACAACGGGATTGATTTCATAACAAGGCTGTGTTCATATGTCACATGCATAAATCTAATCTCATTTGCTCTTTCCTCCATAGGGAAATCTTATTTTGTGTGTGATCACCAGAGGTCTGTTTTTCTGTACCTGTGTGCTTTGAATCACACCTGCAACCTCATAGCATACCCATGTTCCTCTTACGCTGACTTCCTCAATGGCCAGTGTTTGCAATGCGAGACCTTCAAACCCACTTCGTGCCCTGTTTTAGGTAAAAGCAAGTCCCCCAAAACAGATATAAGATTTGTTGTAAAAGTAAAAAAAGCAAAAAGATACTAGACCTTTGATGATTTCAAAACATATTCTTGAACATATTCTCGTGTTTGTTCTTCTTCAGGTTATAACATGAGCATGTGGAGGGATACACTCTTGAGATTGGGGCAAACAAGGGTCTTTTTCTCAACTAGGGCAGAAGCCCCCTTCAGCAGTGAGTTGCACGACCTTTCATTACAGAAGAGATTTCTCAAAGACAGTTTGTGGAATCTATTGATTTCTCACATTCACAGAGACGAGCTACCGAGTGGACATTGTAACCTGGAACCAGTTTCTACGCTGGGGGGTGGTCATACTTCGATTACACAACGGAAAAAATGTAATAGAGTCCAGGATAGACCAGTAAGTCAACTTTTAACCCATTGTCGTTGTTGATGGCATAACGGGTACAGTCCACAAACAAATTTGATTTTTTTATACACAGTAAGCTGTTGCGCTTTGAGCAGTATACATCAACTCGATTACTGGCCCAGTTTGACACGGATCTATATCCAGTTCAGAAAATCTCTTTACGGATAGTCACCGGGAATGTTATCGGACCACGCTACAAGATAAGGCTGCTCCATATTCGGATAACACCGCTGGAAATGCCAGACAGGTGAAAAACCACACGCAACATAAAAATTATAACTATTAGGAACAAACGCTCGATCCTGAAATATCTGTCTTAACGCTCATGTCATCTCTTTCTATCCTCAACAGGCCACTCATGTGCCGATATGACATTATTTTGGAGGAGAATGCTGAGGTGTCCTTCAGACCATTGCCTTGTAATTAATCTCATCTGTGAGAAATCACTTTGAAACACCTGTCACTTTAAAACAGCCATTTAAGTAGGTTTTACAAATTTCAGCTCATCTGAGGTCTGTACTGGAACGGACTATGATGGAACGTACACATACTACTAGAAACATACTTAAAGGGATAGTTCTCCCAAAAAAGATGCCATAATTTACTCAGCCTAAAAACCTGTATAAATGTCATTCTTCTGTTGAAAAAAAAAACAGTTCTGGGGCACCATTGACTACCATAGTAGTTAATTTGCTACTATGGTAGTCAATAGTGACCCAGAACTGCTTGGTTACAAACGTTCTTCCAAAATATGTGTCTTTGTGTTCTGCAGAACAATAAAATTGATACAGGTTTGAAACAACTTGAGGGCGAGTAAATAATGACAGAATTTTAATTTTTTGGTGAACTTTTCCTTAAAGATACTTTTAGTGCCTTTGCTGCGAGATGTTGTTTTTATGGGAAGATGATTTTTTTAAGCCATAAACTAACTACTGGGGGTCTGCTGAAGTCCTCTACGATATAAATCTACTTTCTTGGTTATGGGACAGAGAGCCCACAAAAAAAAAAAATACTGGACCTTGTGTTTTCTACTTTTTGAACAATTTTTGAATAAATTAATAACTCCTATTAGAACTGTTAACTGCATTGTCTGTGTGTGTCTTAAACAGTACAACAAGATGAACCAAATGTTCCATGTAAAATGTTTTAAAATACAATAAACAGCGCAATAAACCATTTTGGCACACAAAGGTTTTATTTAAAGATGACATTATAGTCCGAGTGTTTTTATCAGCATTACAAACATTATATGCATTTAACGTGTCACAATTACAACAATATAACCTGCATGATGTAAAGAAAAACTACTGACAATATGCTATGAAACAAGATATGTACAGTATAGAAAGGACAGATCTTTTTGTATCAACACTATATTTTTTATATTTACCAACAATGTGACAAGCTGGATGAACGGGAAGACAAGGCACTGATATTATTTCTGCAATAGTTCATTAACTGCCACATTATTCATTGTGAAGTACACGTGAATCAAAATAATGTGCCTAAGAAACAGATGTATTACAAATGATAATTATGAACAGTATTGCTGCCACAGACGTGTGTTAAGTGTGTTATATTAAGAGGTTCCAGGATAACAGTCGGAAAAAAGAGACAAACTCTTAATCTTACATCATTCTCATTCATCCTCTTCTCAATCCTCAAAGCATATGAGCTTATGAATGAAAATCATAGTGATTCGAATGTTAAGTACAAAGCCATGTGCAAGCGGCCTCAGAATTAAACAGATCTTTCTCTTGACAAACATGAAACCACCTGCAAGTGCAAAAGATATCTTCATTTGCAACATAACGTTAAAAATACTGAGCAAAAGAATAACTTGAACGGCTACCTATGGATAAAAGATGTTTTAGAAGGTCACATCATTTTCCTCACCTGTTTCAAGTCCTCCGGCCACGTGGTCTGCTGTTGCGATTGAAATTGCCCCTCTGATTGAAGTTTTGTCTGTTAGGGGCTGGTGCTCTTTGACGGGGACCGTTCTGGAGAACCGAAGAGTCATAAACATCACTTGAGCATCTAACTTTTCATAAAAATGATGCATCCCACTTCACTAAAAGCGGACAAAACTCACCCACTGCCTTTCAGGTTGCTGTTCAGACCAGCCAAAGTTTCCTTCTGATCGGTCAGGATTTTCATTCGCATAAGGACGCTCACTTCCTTGGCTTTGAAAAGGAAGCAGTAATTTATATGACATCACTTAGTTTAAAAGGAAATGCGGTTGTAACTTAGCATCCGTTAAATGTGGCTAATGGTGAATAAGTGGCATGCAAACAATTAATTGTCTGAAAGTTTACCTGCTTAAAAAATATTCAAAATGGTCTCCAAGAACAACGCCAACAGACACACATTCAGTTTGTACCTCTTAGGAGCAATTTGATTGAAGCTGCCCCCAGCGATGGTGATCTTCACGCCCTCAAGTCTCTGCTGTCTTCTGCGCTCCAGGTCATATCTGAGGTCACCAGGGTCAGGCACAAGCTGCTGCGTTTGAGGCTGGAGAAAAAAAACTAATTATTAAACATTAAAACTCATTTTTTTAAGTATTTTTTTTACTGATAAACATCTACTTACAGGCTCTGCGCCTATCTTACAGAAGATCTGTGTTTCTGATAAAGGCCCTCCTAACTGCCTGAAGTGTACAAAACACAAAGGTATAATTAGACCTTTCAAAACAGACTTTAAAATTAATTGTCCAAAAAATGAACAAGCCATACTCTTTAAACTAAATCATTAGGACTCGCTGCACAAATATGCACGAACAAATAAATTATATATTGCCAGTGGTGATGCATTTGTACCGGTTCATGACTGGCCGGAGACTTTCCACCTCTTCATCCTCTTCGTCCTTAAACTCATCCTGAAGTGAATAATACTGTTCACTTGCAAACCGTTCACTTAGTGTAATGCCTTGACCCTTAAAGTAATTTTCTGCAAAAGAAAAATAGATATTCTTATAATAGCATTTATATTTGATACAAAATATGCAACCAAGCAAAATCAATTAGTACCTTTGACCTGATGCACAAGCGTGATGATCTCCTGTGCAAATGTCCCAGAATGCACTGCTGATTCCCTATACGACCCAGAATGCTCCAGCATAGGCAGGAAGTCAAGGCGCTGTCGACCCACATTGACCAAGTCCAGGGATAACTGCCTATCTGAAGAATATCCTAAATAGCTGAAAATATGGGTAACATGATATAAAAAACAATTTCAGCTTTAAAATTCTCCATTAAAAATTCATAAGACTTAATATTCTAAAAAAGCGCATTATGTTTACTCGCCCTGTGGAATAATGAATAAAGCTTCAAAGAATAATATTACAATCTGTAAACATACAATTAAAACAAATTTCATTGTTTTTTAATTAAAAGCATTAACCACTTCTCACTACATTGTTACCAGCCCACTTACATAAACTCAAGACATCTACCCAAGGGAAATTAAAGGTGTTACCCTTAAGCGAAAAACAACCTTATCGACTGCAAAAACGGTTGGTTTACCATGACGCAGTAAATAATAAAAAAAAACTCAAGATACTTCAATATAAATGTGTTCCTGTAGCTCAATTGGTACAGCATTGTGTTAGCGTCATGAGTTTAATGTCCAGGGAACACGCATACTAATGTAACTATATCATATCAAATATTACATACGGAAAGCTGTAACTCATAGATGGAATGTACTGCAAGTCGCTGTGGTTAAGTATCTTACAAACGCATAAACGTAAAATCATAATAATTCAAAACTTAAATCTGGGTCTTCAAAATGGCACTAAAACGAACATTTTCCTTTCACAAGTGATTTTCCGGTATTCACTTTTAAATACCACGACGTAATATCAAATAACGGTGAATAAATATGGCAGGTCAAAGTTCATGCCTCTCCTCTCACTGTCATTAGGTGTTTCCATCCATCAAAAATCTTCACCCGTACCAGCAAACAATCTACAGGTGTTATAACCAAACTGGTTGCATTGTAAAATCTTGATTGGGGATCTTGAGAAATCTGTGAGAAAAGCACGAGATGCTCTTAACCACACGATCAATGTAGCGAGTGTTTTCCCAATGGTTTGTCAAAGTAGAGGTAAGCCTGATTCCACAGTTCCTGACTCTTGTAAGGTGTCCTGACTCCGGGTGCAAGTACCTTAACAGCACCCCCTGTTTTTTGATGAATGAAATCTCCAATCTTTACATTCATTTGAAATCACAAACCTTGCCTTGGTACTTTTTAAACCACTTGTTCTTCTGTTGCCAACGGATGAAACAGCCAAAAGGCACATACCCTCTGCAAACAGTTCTGTACAGTACAAATCGTACACGTTAGCTGAACATCCATCCTTATATTGTGAAATCTGACAATGCAGTTTGATGTCCTCCATGTTCTCCAGTAATGCGTTTGCTCCCACCTTCAAATCCAGCTGGTGACAGCAATAAACAACTAGTCATGAACCATAGCCACATAACACGGCCATTTCAAATGGATCTTTCATCATTCAGTATATTGAGATGACGTGGATTCATCAAATCCTAATGGAAATATAAGACTCCCAACATGCCAGTTGCTGCATTATTTGAGAGCATTTTGGAAACAAGCAGGTTGTGCTGTCATGCAATGGAAATGATGCTGTACGTTTCCTCTTCACCAAAAGGATCTTTGCCACATTCAACAAACCTTGTTCAAACCGCTGTCGATCAGTGTGTTGCAATGAAACTCACATCTGTGTCTGCGTGGAATTTGCACACGACATGTGTGTCGCAGATAATGCTGAAGAGTAAAATTCAGGGGCATCCATGAACCTTCCAGAAGTAAGTTGCCAAGACTGAGGACCACATTTCTTTCATCCATCCAATATTCTTTCTTCCCATTTCCTCATACAATGATTTTAAATTTCCTCTTCTGGCTTCTTTCTGCTATAATTCTTGTCAAAATGAAAATCACCATCTGAAGTTAATAATATCCATTTTGAAGAATGTGGACATGGGAAACATGCGCAGACCTTTTTGACTTCATTGTGTTGTTAATAATTCAATGGTGACTTACCTTTAGTCAACAAAGAAAGGGAAAATCAGAACTTTGACCCTGTGGGGCACTGGTATTTTGGTGGAGACATTGTCCGAAAAAGCAGAGAAGTGGCTGTAAATAACTTTTAGCAGACAGAGACTGAGCCTTTTGCCCAAGTTGCCTCGATGGAGCCATTCTCCTCAAATACAATTCAAGATCCAAGTGCCGTGTCTTGATTTTACAAAAATACAATGATTGATATGAAGCCAAGTAGGAGACCTTACTTTCAGTCTGGTTATTTAGACAGCATCATGAACTCTTCAAATGAAGTAGTGAATCCAAAGAGCAAATGAAAGCACGTCCTCCCCTGAAGATCTACTGTCCCAACGCATGTCTGACACAGAAGATCCAACTCCCAGATCGATGAAGAATAACATTCTGTATCTTGCTTCAATATCTTCGCCGGGCTTAAATCGTCTTCTAAAATCATCTGTGGTTTTCCCAGTGTTTTTAGGTTCAAAAGCCGCACTTCTTGGTTTAATAGAACTTCAGTGTTTTAAAAGCAGAACTTGGTTATTCAGTTTTCACTTCAGTTGGTGTACTAGCCATGGATGGACGTCAGAGCTTTGAAGTCCACCTCATAAATTGGGAGCTTGGCTGGTGGCTTTTGAGTCAAAAGATTTCCCATGGACTGACATGCAGATTTTTGTCAACACAAAACCCAGAGTCAGATCTATACAGAAGAAGAGTCAGGTTCATCTTTATTCCATTACTTGCTCCGTTGGGTATCATGGTTGACTGAACTCCAAAGAATGTATATTTAGAAACTGTAACTCCTTTATTCAACACAAATAGGATTTCTCCTGAAGAAACTAAGAATGCAATCATTCCATCAGATGAATAAAGCAGGGCGCAGTCCATTCTTGCGGTAAACTTATCCTGGTGTGGTCTTCAACACCCATGCGTATTATAATGTGTAATAACATCTCCACGACCATTGCTCTTCATTGGATTTTCTAGATGCACTGTCACTCTTCTTGATGTTCTTCATTTTCCTAGACTTTAGGTTTCTCTTCAGGATGTAGAGACAGTGGACAGAAAAAGAGGCATGAACATTTGACCAGAACCAGAAGTTGCACAGCAATGATACTATACCTGCTATTCCCGATGTGACGACTCATGTCCACCTTGATCTTCAGGGTCTCCTGTTCACCAAAATCCATTCTAGACACATCACCACCCTTAGTGTTTGGATTCCTTTGATACTGAGCTCTTTGAAGAACCTCTGTTTGTTCCATCATTCGCCTATTATTCCCTTGAAATTCCTCAGCGTCCCAATCACGTTCTCTTTCTCTGCGACTCCTTTCGGTTCGCAAATCAATATCATTTATGTCGTCCGCCTCCGTTTCCCGTCGTCCATCCAAATCTCTTGAGTGTGACTCCGTTCTGGAACGATCCATGTGACGTGAGCTGTCTCTCACTTGACTTTCTCCTACATACGATGCGAAGTGTCTTCTTGAGTCTTCTCGGACATCACTGTTTGGTGCTTTGCTGTGCCTACCTTGTAAGGTATGTGCGTGATGACCTTGATCTCTCCTATCTCGTTGAGGTTCCCGGTTTCTCTGGGCTTCATTTCTCCTGGGTGGATCTCTGCTCCTTGGACGGTCATTCGTTCTTGGAGGATCTCGGACCTGGTTTCTTGGCTGACGTTTTGAAATTCCGTGATCATGCTCCACGATGACAGGTGGACGACGTGGGCTTAAGCCCCTGTGATCTTCACTGTACTCTTTTGTATTCTGCTGACCCAAGTGCGTAAAACTTTGAGAAGACAGTTGATGCTCCCTAAAATCGGACTTTGACGACCTGTTTAAGAAAGCAAGTCACATTTGTTCAAGATCAGAATGAAATGACATTACAACCTAGTAAGTAGCCAAAACATTGCAATTATTAGCAAGTAGAAAAATACAATGTACTTTTTCAAAATGCAAATGACAACACACACAAACTACCTTTAAAGAATAAAAAAATTATCATTAATAAGTTACTGAATTACTTAATTGACTAAATAACTAAATTACTGACTGCCACATGCTTTACAACGAAGCTACACCAGCAAATGAAAACGCATTTAGAAAATTTGTATCCGTGATGGAGAAAGTGATGGAATCTTCTCTTCTTCGTTCTCTCCTTTCCATATCAGGTGTATAGCATGCACGACATTCTTGTACCTCTCTGAAAAGGAGCCTCTTTCATGAAACTGATTGCCATGTTCTTCATCACAAAACTTATATTCTGTCCTGTCGTATTTTCTTGCTTCTGAATGTCCCGGATGGGACCTGTCTCTCGATTCTCTTTGGTTCTGCTGTAAACTGTGCTCATGCCTGCCAAGATGTTTTTCTGATTGTTCACTCCTGTTCCAGCCTGGTGTTCCTGACGTCCTGTAACGCTCATCCATATCAAAACGTGCATGATCAGGCGAAGGTAACCTCTCCCTAGGCAGTCTTCTTGGAGAACTGGGTGGCCTTTCTTCGTTACCCTGCATGTGGGGTGTAGACATAGGCAAAGCCTCTCTTTGTTGAGCATGCTCTATCGCATCGATAAATTTGGCCCAGTGGTCAACGTGCTGGTCTCCCTGAAATGAATCTTTGTTCCATTGTGTGTTACTTTCAGCTCTGTTGTCATACTCGGTGTTTCTCCATGCATCTGACGCTACTGATGAATGTATCTGGCCACCAAAGAATCCATCCGCTCTTCTACCATGAAGGGTTGGTATTCTGTTGATATTCAAGAGGTTTAGGAAGCTGTTAATAACTACGACTGGAAAACACAACTTAATTAACTTTTGAAGTGCAACATCAACTTAAATGGCTGGAATACCTTGAATATACTGGAGATCTCGATCGTGGACGTGACATTGTCCCCTTAAAAAACAAGAAACTGTTAGCGCTACTGAAGTCTTTGATTTAATTTACAATAGGTGTTATTATGTAATAACACTTGTTTTTCCTATGGCTACAATCATGATACAACAATGTTGGTATTTCTTAAAGTAGCCTGGCTATACACAATAACACACGCACACTGAATAATTTATATAATCAATTATGAAACGTTGTAATAATGTATTTACTGTACAACTGCTTTGAAATTACGCCAAATTGTTAAATAATTAAATTAGAATTGAACCAAGTTAAGAAGTAATGGCATCAAAACGACTACAAACAATCCTTGGGGAATAAGCCATGATTTTATTATAATAAAAGTGTAGTGACCATGTTTACTTTTTGTGTGGTATTACTCTAAATAAAACAAAAAACAATTGATACTAAAGTTAAACCGTGGTTCATTTTCATAAGAGCATTGATGCATTAAAACTGCAATATACTGGAAGTATGTTCAACTAAAGACGATATAGGGAGAGGGGGGGGGGGGACTTCTATATGGAATGAATGCTCATATCAAATAAAATGAGTTATCAAAACGTCTGAACCTTTAACAGAAACTCATTTGCACACGTCCACTAATAATTAATCTTCTTTAGCAACTCCGCGCAAGGCCTGTGCAACACGACAAGCATGAAAGATATTATTCAAGAGCTCGTAGAAATCAATATACATTTCAAACATCACGTTCACATTCTAAACAAATTTGATAAAGTAAAAGTGATAAAAAAATATATGATTTACGTAATCTGGACATACCTACGCGACGGCCTCCCCACACTGCTAGACAACGCGTCCACCAAAATACCAGTTTTTCTCAAAAGGAAGGGCACTTCAAAATGAATTATATCACAGATTAAATGTCTGTGAAAATCTATGCGATGAATCAAATATTAATAAACCAATGATAATTTTGTTATTTCAACCGTCCAACTTGACCCAGCGCGTCGTACACAAGAGCGATCCGGAAGTAAATCATCGTAAGATTCTTCAGTTACAGCTGCGTCGCTACCAATGCGCGTCACTGCCCCCTACAGGCCATCTCTATACTGTCGGATTATTTCAGCATTGATTCCAATCAAATTATGCGTTTATACGTGCAAATATGCATAAACATATTATAATAAAATAAATGTCTTACATATTCATATATAGAACTTTATGATGTTAATACAAGCAAACATTGTACAAGTATTAAAGATACTCATTATGTGAAACAGAATGCCATTTCAAGTTATAAATGGGATTTTTGGATATATTAGACTTTTGACAGCCTATCAAACAAAAAACATTAGGTGATTTGCATTATCAAGCAAGTTATTAAAATACAGATATTTATTGTATATAACATGGTGGATGGTAAACTGTACAATTATGGATACAGAGACATTATTCTATTCCACATATATTTTCTGCGCAGTTAAGATTTTTATACTAAAATATTTTAAATATAATTTTTATGACTGGCCACACAGACAAATAAAAATGTATATACTTTATAGATACATAAGTTTGTAATTAACATGTCGCATTTAAAAAGGTCATTTTATTTTTTTTTAACACTAAAGGATAATAAATAAAACAAATAAAAACTTTATATCCATATATGCTGCCCATCAAAACAACTAGCAAAGCAACTCTTTAGACTGCCATTCCTGCAGAACGCCGCAGCTAGTCTTCTGACTGCCACAAAAAAAAGGGAACGCATTACCCCGGTCTCTCCACTGGCTTTCAGTCAAGTATAGGATTGATTTTAACATGTTATCATGGGTTTCAAAGCGTTACACAACTTGTCCCCAAACTATATTAGATCTCTAAGGGTCTTATACACCAGCCAGGTCACTTAGTTCAGGAAATCAGTCGTTGTTGACTGTCCATCAGTCAAAAAAGAAGTCAAAAGGTGACCGAGCCTTTTCAATAGTAGGGCCACAGTTATGGAACAGTCTTCCCCTGTATATTCGGCAGGCCCGGAGGTTTTTAAGTCCCAGCTGAAGACACATTTCTTCAGTCTGGCCTTTGATGTAGGGAAAGTTTCACAAATGCTGTCATCATGCATGTTGTTTATATGTGTATTTTATTGGATTTAAAATTTCATTGAATGACTCAAGCTCAGGTTATGATACATCTTTTATTGTCATGTCAATAGTTCAGGGTTCTGCAATTTCAAAGCAACTGATTCATGCACCTTCTCTCAAATGTTATTTTGAAGTGCTGAATTAGCAACTCATCGCCCCGTTTCACCTCAAATGTGATCGATTACCCAAGGTTTGTGACAGACCGGTCCTGAACCAATCCAGTGCATCAGGAGTTTACACAACAGCATCTACTACATGCCATTGAGACCACTAAAGAACACCAGTACTGACATTATAAATAAATTGAACTGAGCTCACATGCAATGCTCACCAGCACCCTGAGTATACAAGATGGTCTTTTTTTCTCACAAGGTAAGCAGATGGGATTATGATCGGCCATATTCGGCAAGTACAGATCTTGAGTCGATAGTTTCTGAAACGCCGTCCTTTTTGTTACATTATTAGAATTTACGGTTGCTTAGTTTTCTGCATAGAGCACTGTGCAATGGTGATATAGCCATAATAGTGAACAAAACAATAGTCAATGAAGAATTAAAAGCACGATACTATGTAAACACAAAGAAGTGCTGCACTTTTTAACTTGCACACACATTTCTTTAGAAGTGCAGGCTTTTTATGTGTACACGCCCACAACTTCTAAATGCGTTGACTAATAATACAACGATGCCAGTTTAACAGTGTTATGATAGAATAACATCACACTTTACATCTGTACTAAATATTCATATCCACTTTCACACTGCAAAGCTCTTTGCTCAGACAGTGTAAAGATGTCATAGACTTATACAATATACCGTTTGCACACCCCAGCCATATAATACAGCACATTTAGAAGACTCAGCACATATCTGCTTGGTTTGCTGGACATTTACGCAACCCAAAACAATTTACACAATGGAGCTGCTACAACTGTCACGGCGTATCACTCATCAATGCTACAGGTGTGAAAGACAGGATTAAGAAGACCACTAAGAGTGCGCAAATACACTTGCTTTGTCTGGTGATAATACAGTAAAATCGTGTGATATATATCAGGCAAAACTTTCTTTTATGTGTAAGAAAAAATCCTCGGTCCCTTATTGACACATTTTAACATTCAGTGTGTGTTCTCCTGTCGAGAAGAAGTTGGGGAGGAGGAGCAAGCTAATGAAGAAGCTCTACAGAGATTGGACTGAGGCACACAGGGTTGGTTTCAGCATTCAATTCATCGATTCAGTCCGGCCCCACTCTCCAGCAGCGTCTGAAATAGACAATAATATTAATATTAATAATATTAAGACAATAATAATCAATTTAACACATTTGGGCTGTGTTTTGTATTTCTTAAATCCATTTTTAGCGAATCCAGTGTTATGTTTCGAGGGATGAAATGAGATGCATTTGGTCAGACAGAGTCAATATAAACATTGAAGTATATCAGAAATGGTAGCCGTAGGTTTTTTCTTTATTTCTACAATATTCACCTTAGATGTTGAGCTTGTCTGAGGTTGTTCTAAGACTATGAAAAAGCGATGAGTCAATAGCGGCGCTGCTGCAGTCATGGATCAGGTTCTTGTTGCAATCACCGAATGCTGGAGCAGCCGAGACTTTGGGATGTGAGACCTGCCCGGTCAGAACAAGGAAATCACCCAAAGCCACAGAACTCACGCTGTTCTGTGACGTCTCGCTGACGGGGGAATATTCTGCAACGGAGAGGAGCTCATCTCTGGAGACAGGACTGCAAGGAAAAGTGTTACAGCGTATTTTAGGGATTGCCAGAATTTCAGTAATGCTGCATGCGCTCTAATGTTCTCCTATCGGTTATACTGTAAGTGGAGCATTTGTGTTTGTATTTCACACAAAGATGGCATGACTGGCTAACCTGACATCCATGGACTGGACCCCATCAGAAAGATCATCTGCTCCATTTCCCTTTGTCTCCAGGGGCTCAAGGCATATGACTGGAGATTCAGACATTGCCTTTGATGGAACACCTGTTGAGCAAGGTACAAAAACCTTTCAAGTATTTTTATAAATGCTTAAGACACCCTTTTTATGTTGAAGAGAGACAGTTCTTAACTACACCACATGATGGCGCTTTTTCATCATTTCCAAAACATTATGTACAGTCCACATGCTGAGTCATTTAGCAACAACAACAGTGTGTGTGTGTGTGTGTTGTGCGTTTATCCAATGAAAAGAAAGGTTAAGTGTTTATATATTAAGACATCCCCAATGTAGAACTGGTGATGAGTCAATACCTCCAGTTCCCAAGGAAGACGGTGAGACAGAAATGTGGGGTGGAGCGTCTGTTGAGGGCTCCTCATTCTATCCAAAACAAGACATGCAACACTATTTTCTAGAGTCTGTGAATCTTTGTCATCTGATATTAAAATCGGTCGGTCAGTTATTTAGTTTCAACGGACTGTATCAGACTTACCTTTGATTCTCCGTCTGGTTTCCTTGTTCTTTTCATTATCTCTTCAATACGCTGACGAAATCACCAATGCAAACAACAACATTCAGTTTAATGACAAAACATTACATTGACTTACCCTATAATCATAATTACCACTAATCTGTCCTCTCTTACAATGCACATTACACATAATTGAATCCTTTGATACTACATGTTTTATTTGTTGTTCGATTCTGATTAATAAACAGACAGAAAGAGATCAACCTTCTTCCTCTGCAGCCTCTCCTGCTCCTCCTGAATTTTCAGCATCTCCCTCTCCTGACTCTTGCGTTCGGCCTCCCTGTGAACCCTCTGCACGGCCTCCTCTCTCTGCCAGACACCATGACACATCACATCTCTATCCACACACATTCACAAGTCCAGAAGGACAAATTTGTGCTGCACGTGCATTAGCGACTGGATAGATAATTGTTCTAAATGCGCTTTTATGAGTCCTGTGTGTCATATTGTCCTTTTTGTATTTATATAAGTATGTACTTTGTGTCATTTCTGCTTTTTTATACAATGGAATCCAAAGGGAGCATATGTGGTATGTTTCCTTTTGCATTCCAGCTGGCATGGATGACACTATTTTGAGCGAAATGGCCATTCGTTCGACTATACAGAATGTTTTTCTTTTCATCAGGACACCATTAAAGAGACACATCTAGGACTCTTGGTGTCCTTCTCCTTGTAAAACTATTTTCATGAATAAATGATTGCACATCCCCTCTGACCTGTCTCTCCAGATCATCCTGGAGCTCCTTCCAGCGTTGCTCCTTTTGATGTTTATCCTCTTGCTCTTTCTGGCAGCGCTCCGCCTCCTGCCTCTGCCTTTTCTCCTCCGCCACTCGAGCCGCCTGCTCCTGCCACTGTCTCTCCTCTTCCTGCTGTCTCTGGAGCTCCTCAGCCCTGAGTCTGAGATCAATGGAGAAGATGATGTATGATTCAGCAGCACACATAAAGATGACGCGGTGGAGACATTGAGCATCTGTACCGCTCCTCTTCCTGTCGTTGCTTCTCCTCCTGGTCCTTCTGTACTCTGGCCAGGCGTCGTCTCTCAGCCAGCAGCCTGGAGGCCTCTTCAGCATCAGTGGTACCTGCTTTACCAGTGGGTGTCACTGGAGACTCTAGGGACCGAAAACATGGTCATTTCATATTTGTCTAATACTGTAATGATCTTATTTGGCAAATCTTCAGTCTTTAATAAAGGTGCTTCATGATGTGATAGATAGAAGAGCCTTTTTGGCTGAATGGTTCTATAAAGAACGTTTAACATCCGAAGAACCTTTTGTGAAAGTTTTTATGCAAGCAAAATTAGCATGGGTCACCTTTGAATGAATCGTTCTTCTCTGGCATCACTGTGAAGAACCTTTTTAATATATTTTTTTAAAGAATATTTTTAGAATATTTTAAGTGCTTTGAGGAATCACATTTTCCTTTGAGATAAAAAGATGATCCTGTATCACAAGGAATACAATTTTCCTTGATCTATTAGGATAAGTGTCCATTGTACTAGCTTTCAGAATTCAAAACTTGCTTCCCAAAAACACATTTAAATGAAGCTGTATATTAGCCATCTGAAATCCTATGGTTTCCTATAAGACAGCTTATAACCAGACATATTTGACCATAGGAAACAATACAATGGTAGTCAAAAGTGCCCCAGAACTGTTTGCTGTCCTACATTCTTCAAAATGTCTTTTGTGTTCAACAGAACGAAGTAATTTTTCCCACTAAGGAAGTCAATGGGGGGCAATATCTGTTTGGTTATAAGCATTCTTCCAAATATATTTTATACATATATTTCTTTTTCATCAGAAGAAATACATTTATACAGATTTGGAAGAACTGGAAGCCAAGGTGAGTAAATGATGACAGAATTATCATTATTGGGTGAAGTATCCCTTTAAGCACAAACAACTTCAACATTATTATGCAATACCTTCTGACATCATTAGTTGATTTCAAGGGGAAAATGTAATGCATGACATACGATCTCTAATACTAGAACTTCTCATTACCTGCATTGTGTCCCAGTTCCTTGCTTGCAGATTTTGGCATTCTCTCTGTTCTGGAGGTCTTTTTCTCCAAAGTGCTGGTGCCTTTGCTCTCCAGAGAGCCTTTCTCCTCTCCTTCCCACATTTTGTTTTCTTTGCATGGAGTGGTAGCTCTGTGCCTCATTGGGGATGGGGGGTATTGCCCCGGAGAGGCCGGGGATTGGATACGGCTCTTACATGACCTTGATCTGAATTACAAGAGGAAGTCATAAAGCAGGTGTCAACCTCTAAATTCGACTAAATGACAACATCCAGCTGTTTTTTATATAACACAATAGTAAAACCTTTTCGGCGTGCTTAGGTTCTTGCAAGCAGGGGAACTTCGGGTGGGTGTTGTTGGAGACTCAAGTTTTTTCATCGGGGAGTCAACCAAGGTTTGGAGGATGCTCTTTTCTATTATCTAAATATCAAAACAGAGATCAAATTTTGATTTTTTCTTTGGATTCTTTAGGTTCTTTATGAAACTATGCAACCAAATATGGTTCTTCTAAGGCATCGTCTACCATCTTTATTTTTGTGTCCCCTGTAAATTATAATGTATCAAAGTTAGATTCTTTGAAGTATTACAAAAAATAATACTATTTTTAGTAACACCATATATAAAATAGAAGTAAAGTATATAAAGTAGTAGTATATAGATTAGAAATATAAAATCTCATGTTTTAATAAACTTTATAGACCCTGGGTTGAAAAATCTATGACAAGACCTGGACAACTGCACAGATTGAAAAAAATCTGTGTTGCTAGGAGACCAGCTCCTCTAAGGGCTGTGTCCCACAGTGCTGTGCACCAAAAATAAATGTCTGAGCTATCTAACGAAATTAATATCGACAAAAATGTTCATCACATCCATGCAGACCTGAGGGGTTTTCACAGTTGTGGCTACTCCTCTAGAATCATCCAGCGGTCCACAGAATGATGCGCTAACCTTCTTCCGTTCAGCTCTACTAGGAGATGCTCTGTAAGGAGACCTATGAGGGCTGGTGGGGGCTAATCGAGAACAAAGACAAGAGACTGATGGTCGGAGGTCACAGGAAGACAAAGGAGCAAATAGGGGCGGGGCAAAAAGTGGAACGAATTAAATAGCCAAGATAAATGCAAGTACACTTGCCTTTTTCTGTCATATTGGATAAAGTAACAGATGAAAAATTCCTGCTCAGGGAGTCTGGAGACTCGGGCTGAATCATAAAATCTTCGACTGCAGTGAAATGCATTTTGAGAGGTTCCAGGAAGAGATAAAACACAGGATACATGAACAAGCGTTTAGACAAGATGGAAATGATGGACATTAACCAACAGAGATACAGATACACTGCTTGAAACACTCTATAACTACATTTTGACGATCACAACCAGAGGCTTTTTTTCTACTTAATAATCCGTGCCCATTTGGGTATTACTATTTTAAATGATTAAAAACTGAATTCGTTAATCTCAGTACAGATTAAATAATGTATGAATGTAGGTGTGTGTTTTTGCATTTGCCTGAGAGTTTGCTAAACTCAGATGTGGACCTGCATATCAAATCAGGTAACAGATGACACCCTCCTGTGCATTCTTTAGGGGGTGTAATGCAGCTCCGGGCTGATGCTGATTACAGATGCTACCCTAATGTGCATCCGGATGCCTTACTGTGAGGAAAAGAATAAGACTCCCCGGATGATAAATGTAACTCTATGTCCTGTTATGGGACCTGTGATAGAATCGAAATCCAAACACCGTTTTCCTAAAAGAAGACCAACTAAACTGTATTCATTGTTTTCAAGAAAATCTATTTGCCTATGGGTAATGCTATACCAGGGCATTGCTATATGGCTGCTATAGTGTTCAAGGGTTTTTATTGCATTGCTATGTTGTTCTTAAAGGAACGGTTCACCTTCAAAATGTGAAAACCTTCATTATTTACTTGCCCTCTTGTCATTTCAAACCTGTAAGACTCTCTTTCTTCTGCAGAACACAAAAGAAGATATGAATTTGAAGAATGTTAATAAAAGAAAACAGTTGGTTCGTGTCCATATAGTCAATGGGGAACTTTTTTCAAAATATCTTCTTTTGTGTTTTCCAGAAGAAAGAAAATCACACTATTTTAAAAATATTTTGAGTGTGAACTATTCCTTTAAAGGTTCTGAGTTGTTGCTTATAGACAAATATCAAGAATCGTAAATAGTGTCACATTAATAATATTCTCTTAAAGGGGTTGTTTTTAGGTGTGGCACCTTCAGTTTTTTATTCTCAAATGTCAAAATGAGCCCACCCCAAGTCACTAAGATATGGCTTGAGTCCTACTTTAATGCAACTATGGGATTTAGTTTTATTGCTTACCTTGCAAAAAATGTGCAGAACACCATCGATTAATTACTCAATTTTATGTGTCAATAATATCGACATAACATACAATGCAGGGAAGTTACATGGTAAAGTGGATACCAGACAAACTATTTAAAAAACCTGGAAAAAACTGCTTTCGGGAGGCAGGCAACCAATTCACAACCTCATGCACATGCAAAACATCACAACATTATAATCACTGTCATGAAATCTTTAGGGAAGTGAAAGGGATGACAAACAAAGCTGCAGGATGTCAATACCGTTCTTAGATTTGCTTGCAGAAGGGAGAGCAGCAGGATCATTGGCTAAGGAGACAGAAGCAGGAGGAGAGGGCGGGGCTATCTTAGGATCGCCTGCACGACAGGTGATGCAAAGCAGAGAGAGGATAAGTATTTCACAAGATCACAGACAGTACAATCTAAAAAACGCCTCAAAACATTGTGTCCCTGTGAAATACTGATATACTAAGTCAGCAGCTTCGGTTTGATGGGGACAAGCATTATTTCCAGCAGGGAGTTAAAAAATGAAATAAGTTGTGCTAATAAAAGCTGGATGGAAATATGAACCGCTGAAAGATGAAATAACCCAGAGCGCAGCATGCAGCTGATGACCGTGCTCATATCAGGTTCTCGGAAAGCCTTACGCTCTCCAAGGGCAGATATAAACCGATCCTTAATCCCACGCCCTAACCCGCCACACAAAATCAAAGTGTATTGTGCAATTTTTCTAACCAGACATGTTATTAATATAGTCTGGAAAGGGTCTGAAACATGATTAGAGGGGTGCCGTCCTGCTCTCTGACGGTGTAAATAATAGATGTAGTAGAATCTGGGTAGTGATTTTGCATGTCATTTTGGCCAAAAACAAGCCAATCTATCTGAATACCAGATTTAATTCCCTAGAGGACTGTTATAGACTCATATAATTAAAAGGATGAAAAAAACACATTGAATACAGCATTGACACAGCAGAATGCATCTACGTAGCAAGCAAACAGTAGCAGCACAGTTCATGGTGTTTGTTTCCAGCTAAAACAGCCCGATTTGCCCCTCGCTCCAAGCGACAGAGATATTGCCCGGACGATTTATAGACCCTCTGGGTCTTTGATACATATCAGTCAGCACTAACCTTGAGACTAAGCTTCCTTGCAGCTGGGGCGACTCCTTTAGCCACCCACCCCAGTCAGGCAGATAACAGCAACAGAACGACGCCTTTGTGACACTGCAGTGGCCACAAGCAGCATCTGCATCTAATACAGGTTTTCATCTCATACCGTACATCCCTCGCCCCACTGCTGTTGTCAATATCTGTCCCTTTTTTTAACAAAAGGGCTGCAATGCAGTTTCCACACCCTGTTTCTCTTCATCTAATTCCCCTCGCCTCTGAGAACTCACACAAGGGACCATTTCACACCCGCCCAGCGTCTCTCCACAACTCACCCTCGCAGACTCCAGGAGGTCCGCCCCAAGTCCAGCGTTTGGGCCTGTTGTCCGCCTGCAGGCTGCGCTCCACGGAACGTCGCATCAGGGCCTCCAGCCGCTCCTGTTCGTTGCGTTCCAAAACAGGGAAGAAAAGAGACTCTCTGACCGAGCTGTCGCTACGTCGCCGAGAGGATGGGGATGAGGCTGGCTGCTCCATGGCGACCACCTCGCCTATCCGTGTCTGACTCCCTCTCTCTCCCTGTTATCCTCCTCGTATGCGTGCAAGCAAAATAAGAGGGCCTCTCTTGCACTCAGTGACTCTCTCTCTCTCTCTCGCCATCTCTGTTTCTCTGCTTCTCCCAGGTGACTCTGGGTTTTAGAGCATATAGCCAGACGGAGGAGAGAACGGTCCGATCTAACTCCACCCACACCCTCCCCCCATCCGCTGACACAACTGGGTGAGCACACGCACACACAGTGAGTATTGTAATGATACAGGTTGCATCATTATATCAGGAAGCTTTCATACAATTTTCCTTCCGCTTGCTCTCTTTTTCCCGCCCCATTTTCTCCTTCGTTCTCCTCTCTCCATCTCTTCTACAACCTGTACAGGTTTCTGTCTGATGTAACATCTTGATTGATTCAAGATAAATAGACTTAACCCTTTAAACCCTAAAGTGTTGATGTTTACAAATGAAAATTACAAAGCTTCCCAGAATGCAACAAATCTATATGAGCAAGCGAAATAACACAATCACTACGGCTCACAGAAATACTTGATTCTGATTGGCCATTCGCCTCATTCTGCAGTCAAATATTTGTATATAAGATCAGTTAAGCTGTTATTTGAAACAATTATGTTTGCATTTAATATTTATGTTTGCTTTTATTTATATAACGCTTTTCCAAACGATAAGGGTCACTTTTCAATAAAATATAAGCCATTAAATTAGGGATGCACCGATATGTAATTTAGGTCGATAAGCAATAATTCTTTAACATTGGTAGCCAATAACGCCGATAAACAGTATCTAAATATTCAAATCAAAATCCCTCAGACTGAAACAAAAGTGGACAGCTGCTTTTATTTGAAAACATTCAATGCAGAAAACAAGGTAACCATTAGTTCTTTTTTTTCCCCTGAGAACCATGTGCTAACCCTACTTTACACTAGTTAATGATTCTTTAACCTTCAAGCGTATCTGGTATATTTTTGATCTAATAAACAAACTATAGATGTTCTTCCAGAGCAACCCAGAAAAATGTCTACCAGGTCTCAAGACAGAAAACATTCAGACAGCAGTCAGATTCAAACAAAATGCTTTTGTTCCTATAATGTACATATTCATAAACACTATCTACATCAACAATGTTTTGGTAATAGTGAATAATCACGACAGAAAGACAGTACTATACTGTATTTTAACTGTAAGCAGCGTGCAGCTGAAGTTTAACCAGAGGAAATTATTTTATATGCTATAATATATCGGCCTAAATTCTATTATCCGCCATTACCGATAACTTTAAAAATGACCATTTATCGGTCGATACCGATATGGCCGATCATTTATCGTGCATCCTTAAGTTAAATACAAAAGTGATCAATTCAGTAACAATTTACATTAAGGTTTAATTTGTTAACAGTTTGTTAATGCCTTCGCTAGCATGACCTAACACTGCATAATCCTTGTTAGTCCATGTTAATTTCACTGTTTACTAATACATTTTTAAATCAAACGTTGTAACTGTTAACATTAGTTATGCATGCTGAACTATAAAATGAACAATTGTACTGAACTTTAAGGTGCTGTGTGTTATTCTTTGGAGGATCAATTGACAGAAATGCAATATAATATACATACTGTAACTGTCTTCAGTATCCCTAAAACTGCTCTACAGAGCACATCTCGTAAATACATTATTTCCTTCGGCAAAGAAGTGAAAACGTAACGACATCTTAGTTCTGTGTCAGCCACCGTAGTGTTTCGAAAGGGAGGGGTGTAGTTTTAATAGTGTACGACAATAAATGTACAATAATGTAGGCTGCAACCGTTTAGGTGCCATAACACCAACAGATCTTGCTCATAATAAAAGTAGCTTTGTCGTAAGCTGGATACTATGTTGTCATTATTGCAAAATAAGACAGCCATCTCTCACATCTCATTATTTTCTTATCTGAACAATCTGATGAAAAGATTTAGCTGAAGGTGATAAATGGTTTCACAGCTGAGAGTATGCTTCTTCATAAAAGAGGCTTACACTGCAAACTGTCTGTGGGTGGATGTAAGGATGGCAGGCTGATCCACATTTGATTTACTGCAGATACAGAGGCGCAGAATTCATTTAAATCCAGCACCAGCCAAGAACAGAGTCATTTAAGGTAAGGCTAGACATTATGGAGGCAGCACTTACAAGGGGATATGAATCAAGAGCATTGACACATGGCATACAACCACACCCTGCACACAAAATCCTCATCCATTGCTTAACAGCAGCATCTTAATGACAGCATTACGCAGCATAATGACAGTTCCATTTTGGCTTCCTTATATACACCATTACTATGAAACACTGTCTTTGACAAGGTAATTTGATTTAGAATGGATATCGGGAATTGTGAGGTCCTTCGACCACCCCAGAGAGAGTCACCAATCATTACAGCATCTGAACGGGGGAAGCTAGTTTACAATCAATATGGGCAAAGACTTTTCTTTCCTGTTGAGAAAAGGCTAAATCTTATAAAGGTAGGAAGTCTAGGAGGCTAATTTCCACACATGCACAAATCACTAAAACCTCCTTTAATTCAAAAAGACACAGTATCCAACCACACTGTGTGGTAATGGCATTGTCAAATATACATTAATGCATCTGATTTGTCATTGTCAGCATCATGCTCTACCATTTGAGCTACAGGAATACTTATGTATCACCCAGTATGATGACACCAAAAATAACAGGACATCTAAAGGAAAAATAAGCAGCTACTGCCTGCCTTTATTAAAAAAAGTGATGATATTAGATAGTACAATATACACCACTCATGCCATGGATGACATCAGCCTTAAAAGTTAAAGTCATTTCATACTGTATATGTAGTACAGCAAGACCAGGAATCTCCAGTAAATAGGGGCACATTTGACTTAATGTTGACTTGAAAATCTAAACAAACAATAAATGCTTCATATCTGTGCAAATGATGGACACTCCAAGAAACGTAAAGGTCTGGAGTGGGATTTCTAGCAGCCACTAGCTGTTAGTTTGAGAATCGCAACCCTCAGTCCAAACACGACGGTGGCCACCAAAGAACAATAAGATGTCGTTGGATTGTAAAGATAAAAAGAAGGATAAAAGTCAGGCAGGAGGTAGTTAATATTATAAAGACTTTCCAGCAGGGATGCGTTAGGACCCGCAGTACTTAGTTTTTAGCGGAGATACTCGGAGATATCTATGGAGATACTTTCCAACAGAGACGTTAGAGAGAAAGATCGTCTAAAAATCACCCCTGAGGAGATTGCTTTGATTGAGTCTTACAGCAAGATAGCAGTTAGGATTAATTTAGTAGACGTTTCCTTTGCAAAGTCAGGGACAACCGGACTACGTACCGCAGGGTAGAGGGAAAGGAAAAGCGCTTTGTAGAGCTGTTTGTCCTTTTAGGGCTACTGTACAAAACATGGCGGCTAATTCGATGTATGCAGGCCCGCTCTGCATGTAGATAGCAATAGCTTAATGGTAATACAAACATAACGGTTCGTTACGTAAGGTCTGTATACAACTCTGAAGAAATAGTTTTATATTTGATATTACATTTCTGTCAAAAGATCCTCGTAAAAAACCCACATTGCTCCTTTAACAAGGCTTCACCCACAAATGAAAATTCTGTCATCATTTAGGCCACTCACCCTCAGATTGTTCCTAACCTGTATAAATGTCTTTGTTCTGCTGAACGCAACGAAAGATATTTGGAAGAATGTCGAGCAACCAAACAGATCTCATCCACCATTTACAGCCATAGTAGGGAAAATAAATGCTTTGGGAGTCAATGGGGGATAAGATCTGTTCGGTTGCTTCCAAATATCTTCCTTTGTGTTCAGCAGAACAGAGAAATGTATACAGGTTTGGAAAATCTGAGGGTTGACGATGACAGAATTGAACTATTCGTTTTAGTTTGGTTGTAACCCCTGACCTTTTCATCCTCCTCACGCTGCCTCCTTTTCTCCTCCACTGCAGAGCGGCGGAGCATCTCTTTTTGCCGCTGCTCCTCCAGACGCCTGCCTCGCTCCTCCACCGAGCGCACATACTGCTGCTGGGCGCGTCTTTGCTTCTCCCCAAGAGCTTGTTCGCGCACAGCTAGAGACATATAGTGGGGGATGGACATGAATGACTCTAAAGATTGGCCTGATACTGTAAAGGCCAAGCCATTCCCTGTCTGCTGACAATACTGATTTTGTTACACTAAGCTCTTGGACGTATTATAAGTAGTATGCTGTCCAAGTGCCATTGGATTCAGTGATGTATGAGCCTGCAGTCTATTGCCCTTGAACAACCCCATTCTTTGAACTTATCCAGCAGGAAGTGTCAGGGAAATCACTTACAACTGTAATGCAAGCAATGTTTTTTTTACAGATTTCACAGGCAGCTTACCTTTGCTCTTGTCTTTTTCCTCTCTCCTTTCTTTGGCCAGTCGAAGTCGGTCCTTCTTTGAACAGCCATCTTGCATGAGAAAGGAAATGACATTTTAAAAGTGCATAAATATGAAGACACCCTAAACATGTGTGCAGTCATATCACAAGTCGAGGTACCGAGCGAAAGTGAAGACTGAAGGGACAAAAATGAGAATGTAAAAAAATGTCTTTAAATCATTTGTTTTAATTGTGTAATGGTATGCAAATACATGCAAAGTCGAAATGCTTGAGGAAACACCATCCTCTGATTTTCTGCATTCATGGTGGAGCCTACGGCACAGACTGTCCACACAAATCTACATCTAAAGCTGTTTTAATGTAGCTGTTGGCAAAAACGATGAATAGATGTCATACATATTTATAGAAAACATCCTAATATTTATAGCAGACGGCAGACTATGTGTGGTAAAATCTTAAACAATGATCATGATATCATAAGGGAGATAAATATTGCCTGACCACAAAGAGGGCTAAATCAGATGCAAATCCAAAAAGGTAAACATATAAACATATTAAAAGTCATACAGAATAAAAAGAACAATGCAATAACAAAACATTTCACTGCACCAGTTTGTTTTAATGGGTGGGCATAGATGTTGGCGGCACCATTACTTGTTGTGGATGGTGATATATCATTGGGTATTCAGATAAACTGCTTTATAAATCATAAATAAAATATAATTATATAACAAAATATAGATTTCCTTTTAAATGTGCAGCTTTGGTCACCTGCACAGGTCCGTTTTGGTTTACCCACCCTCCTCTCACCTCAGTTTCCATGCCAACGGCTTAAGATGCTCGTTTATCCCCATTTTTCAACCCTGTGATTTCTGTGTGAAATTGACAAAAGCAGAAATATGACAAAACCTACCTGTCAGGTTTTCCACGACTGTTGCCATCTCCACGTTCTGCATGATGTAGTCCAATAAAAATCAATGTCCAGATAACATTCCGACTCCACGACAAACGGTTGCAGGATCAAACACAGACTGCATGAAAATCAAAAACGCGATGAGGGATGAAAATCCGCTCAGCCTCAAATGTATCTCACCAATGTGTTTTAAGCATACCGACAGGGCAGAACCAAAAGAGCGCAAGCTTCAAACGTGCAGAGCGCAAGCGCGTGTAAGCAATGCGCCTACGAGCAATGCATTACGTCATTGTGTATACAGTTCTATATATGGAAACAGGGCAGCTACCCACGTGATGAAATTATATCATTTACACTGGCTAGAGACGTTCAATTAAATGAGCAATGCTTAGAGATGTAAAAAAAGTTAGCCTTGCTGCATGTGTAAATACAGAATAAAATAAATGTCATTGTCAGCATAACATAATGAGTTTGGCAAATCAATTTCATTGTGGTCTTTATAATTTACATGTTGTTTATAATCTTCAAACAACTAACTAAATTGTATTAACTCCACATGAACATTAAAACGTTTTTATGAGATTAATTTTATACTTGGAGATACACAAATATGATTTGGTTCATAATGCACAATACAGCTGTTCTTATATGCAATATAAGCTGTATATATGCAATATAACAGCTGGATATGCATCCAGCTGTTCTATGCAAGGATTACAGTGCTTATGCTGTAGCTTTTAACAACAAACCAAGAAAAAATGCTATACAGGACCCGTGGGCTATTCTCCACACCACTGTTACTCCAAATCCTGTAAACATCTGTCTGAGCAGGCTACCATTATTTTTCAAACAGAAACACACGTGAAGGAGATTGAAAGATACACGGACAAAGTTTGTCAGGCCAGTGGCTAGAGAAACACACACATACTTACTGTAATTATACCACTTTTTTGCTTGTCATAACCTGGAGTTTTCAACATAATTGTAATTAAACAATTTCGGAAAATTGCAGATTTTCCAAGGTTTACAATACAGATATTTGGAAGTTTGGCTTGAAATGTTTGATTTATTTTCAAAATCACAGGTTTCTGATCAGGAGCAGCAAAGGACAAAAGCAAGAGCAACCTTCATTATTTGCTCACCAAAATAATATATGTTAAATGAACCAACTTTAACCATCAACTGCTTTGCAGCTAAGTAGCAGTTTAGTGAGAATACAATTTCTAAGCTCTCTTAATTCTTGCATTGGTCTGTCAATTTGCATACAAAAATACTTCCTGGTTAATTGCTTTGTGAGCTATCATATCCGAAAGTAAGTTTTCATTTTAATTTTACAAACATTTCTGGCCCTGAAAAACGTTCATAAATTCTGCAGCCCTGTAAAATGATAAGTATTCATTCATTATTTTAAGTAGGCTAAAACAAAAAAACTATAACAGGATGGATTTGTTTAAAAAAAACACAGTTAAAGGAACAAGGAGCTAACAAGAGAGACTTCAAGAACAACAGATGCATTGGCTAATGCAATATTGTGTGATCGGTAAATTATTAATGGTGATTTGGGAGAAAAAAAACATTTAGAAAGACAGAGGCATTTAGTATTAGCTCCCCCACTGAGTTTCAAACATTTCTATTAGGATACAGACTGCAAGACCAAAAATAAAATTGGTTATCTTTTTATTGCGAATCCAAAGATTCTGTTGTAGCTAAATTCCACTTGATGTGAAATCAATATAAATACATTAAAAGATAACAAAATGAATTGAAGATGACAATGCAGTCATGTGGTCAAGTCAAAGAAACCTAAAACTTGAACCTCCGTGTACATATTGTTGGAGATGCGGCTTCGGGGATGCTGCAGGCTGAGAAACGGTTTCTTCTCAGCATCATATTAGATCTGGAGAAGGGATGAAGCATTGTTGACAACACGCATTACCACAACATTCATCAACACTTAACTCATATCCTTGCTGGTGAGGAAAACTCAAATTTAGCCTCCAAAGTTCTCTGAAAAATACACACCCTCTTCAAACGTCACATAGAGGTTTAAGCACTTACATCATCAATGTCCTCATCATCGTCACCAATGTCATCAAACTGAATCTCATCATCATCACCAGGCCCGAAGGTATCAGTCTCGTTGATTTTGGCTGCAAGGTGCCAACAGTAAGAATTTAAAGTGACATGACATTTAATTCAGCGCAGCAAAAAGACTCACATTTTGCAAGCCAAGAACTATCGTTCATTAGGAATTGTCTATTGCAAGTAACGTTTCCCAGATAGGGATCAAATATACTGACCGTGTTCTGGAAGCTCTCCATAGGCTTTCAGACTCCGAGCCTCATCAGCATTATACTTCAAAATTACATCTGCTTTGTTATCCTGACAATAAAGTTCATAATTGAATCACATAATTGAACATTTGTTGTTTCAGAAACAGCATTACTTTAAAATTTTAAGACTAACGGTTTTGAGTCACACTGTAAATTGTGTCTAGGCAAACAAAAGAATATAAATCTTTCGAATTTACATAGAAGTAAAACAGCAATTTGTAAGAAATATTTAATAGACAAACCTGGTAATCTCGTAATCCAATGAGTATAATGTCTGATGTGTTAATCCAAACCTACATTTACAAAAAGGTAAAAAGTGTTAAAATAATATTTCTTATAACCAATAAAAAAATATTTCTTAATTTCAGAGCTTTGTTCTGCCCTATGCAGAACATACTTAATAGAAAAATGTAGTGTTAACATTAATTACATCAGTTAATTAGTTTCATCAGATGATATTGAATAACTGGTCTAAAACCTTCCAATCACTCTCTTAAAAAACACGATTCAGCCCATTCACATAATGGATCACAAAATGCTGAATCTGCATTCAGCCTGGAGCTTTACAGAGGGGAGCTGTAAATTGCACCTTTTTCCGGAGCTTTCCTCGAATGTGACAAAGCCGCTTGACTCCATCGAAACACATAGCCTCTAATCTTCCATTTCCCAACATCTTAATGACCTGAGCATATTCTAGGAGATAAAACAAACAACAGATTGCAAGGTGAAATATGTTTGAGATAACTGTCCTACATCAAGAAGGTTTTGATTAGTAGATGTCTCATTATGTACCTTGTCCATCCTCTTTAAACACCAGCTCCCTCTTCTCCGATTCATTTTCATTCTTACCACGTCGCCGATTCTTTCCTCCCTTACCTGTACACACAGGAATATTGGATAAGACACCATACACATTTACATAATCAAGGGGATAATCTTAAATAAACAAAACGACCATGAAATAATTGTATGCAGGAATATCCAAAATTAGTATGAATGATGTTCAACTACTTGCCACAAAACATGTTTCTTAAGTTTGTTTAAGGTGACATTACACTATTGTTATCCAATTGTTACAGCAGCCTTAGGCTAGAGATTCTTTCCCTTTAAACATTTACTGTCATACAAAGTGAATAAAAAAATGTAGTAAGCCCGGTTCATTGTAACCTATTGAGTGAGCAAAATACATCCATCCAGAAAATAATAATGTCACTTTATTCTGTTAGTTCAGTAAGTCGAACAGACTAAAATGTTGAACCTTTAAAAATGAGCTGTAACTGTTACGTCAATACAATGAACCCCATAACGTGCCATACTGCGTAACATAATGCAGAAGCGGACAACATCCATTTCTACATCTGTATTTAGTATTTCTACAACTTATAAGCGACAAGTCATGTTTAAAAGTTAACTTATCAAATGTGAAAATAAAATAGCTGCTATCCTATTCCTTAATATCCCCCTCACCAGCTCACGTTACCCTGTTTGCTAAATCCGAGGCTAACATCGCACACGCTTGTCATTAAACAACAGCTTACCTTTGTTTTTCGGCATTATCTTTTCTGTGAGTCGACTACTCTATGGTATTGCTGAGCAATCACAGTGAATTATAACCATATGTTAAATATTTCACTTCTTAAACGAGCAGCTGTGAGCTGACCAAAGCCGCTAGACCGAAAAGCTGCGACGGAGACATGCGCAAATCGCCACATTCAATATCACAAAACTTTATTCGCAACCAATACAAGAACAAAACTGATCGAAAACGTTCAATTATATGCTTCTGTAAACATTATTTGTCATTTTAAACAAAATTATATTCAACGACGTATACTACGTTTTATAGTAATACGTTTAAATGACAACTGTATTGAATATAGCTATATAAACAGCAAACAATGATAGGTTAAATAATTACCTAAAAGAAAAGTCGAAGAGTTACACAATATTTAACATATTTAAATGTATTTATGTTAAAACATAATGCATTTTATTTATTCGGACCGCTTCTATGTCCTCCTATACAATAGGGGGCGCCAAATGCTTTACTAACATGTGTTACATCAGAAGAAGATAACATAGGGAATTGTTTTGTCTTCAGCTTGTTAAGTATAGCTATATAAACAGCAAACAATGATAGGTTAAATAATTACCTCAAAGAAAAGTTGAAGAGTTACACAATATTTAACATATTTAAATGTGTTTATGTTAAAACATAATGCATTTTATTTATTTGGACCGCTTCTATATCCTCCCATACAATAGGGGGCGCCAAATGCTTTACTAACATCTGTTACATCAGAAGAAGACAACATAGGGAATTGTTTTGTCTTCAGCTTGTTTGCCTGAATTAAGTATTTTATTTAAAACGTTAGATTTTCTAGTCTGATCAACCCACCAAGTGGAAATTAGTTAACATTTAACGTACTAAGTAAATATACATACATTGAATACAAAGCACAGGTTGTTACATCGCAAACAAAATGCTACATAAATGTGCCGTTGGCGGTTGTCCTAACAGATCGGACACGATTATACATTATATTTTACCCGAGGATCCAAAAAGACGCAGCGCATGGATGAAGTTTATGGAAGACGCTAAAGCAAATGGGGAAAACGTGTCGTCTTTATGTCGTGTGTGCGGTGATCATTTCTCTGAGGACTGCTACTTCAAAATGGATCTGGGTTACACCATTTGCAAGATATTAAGCGTGGACGCTGTGCCTACAATCCACTCTGTTAATCGATCATGTGAGAAGGTAAACAGCATACAGAACGAGGTAAGACGGTTGTAAAAAAGCATTTGCTGTGACTACAGTTGTGCACTTTGTTGATCCCTGTGTTGCTTTATTTGACAGGAGACCGATGACACATGTGCAATCACCATTGCTGAGACCATTTCACTTGCGTGTGTCAAAGAGGAACCTCTTGAATTTGATTTGAATTGCAGCATGACACCCCAAGATGACCAAAACTCGTCGCTGGAGGATAGTGTTAAATGTGAGGAAAGTGAGCTATCCATTACTGAAGATATGGACATAAAGAATCCTGACCAAGGTCAAGATGTGAAAGTAAAGAAAGTTAAAAAAGGTGGTAGACTCAGGTCTTTCAACTGTTTAGCTTGTGGGCAAGTTTCGCGGTAGGGGTGCACTTATGCAGCATCAACGGGAAAAACACGTGAAGCAAAAAAGCGAATCAGTGACTCAAGAGAACAAGATTATTGTTCGTTCAACTCCTGCTGAAAAGCTTCCTAAAATGGGTCTCTCTATGCAACATAGTGCTACACACACTGCTATAGACACTGAAGGGAATTCTGATAAAAAACACTTGTGTGATCAGTGTGGAAAGCGCTTTGCTTATGAAAGTTTTCTGAAAGCTCATCAGAAAGTTCACGAGTATGGTGAGTCCATACTGCCATATGTTTGCCACTTATGTCCCAGACGCTTTGGCTACAAAGTAGCCCTCGTCGCTCATCTTAGACAACACGTGCGGAAAACTGGAAGCCCTTGCCCAGTCTGTGAAAAGAGCTTCCCGTCCAAGAGTTTCCTCGCTCAGCACATCAAAGCATCTCATGCTACGAAAAAACTATTTTGTAAGACTTGCAATGGTAGTTTCAAGCTCAACGGCTATATGAAACACATGGACATGCACAACAAGGTGACCCCTTACTACTGTGAAATCTGCAAGATCTATTTCACGCAGAAAGACCACCCAGGGCACATGCTCATCCATGAAAAAAACAGTGTGTCTGAAGAGCCTGTCGTCTCCTCCAAAAACATACCAAGAAGAGGCAGAAAGAAGCGTGCATGTGTATCAGAACAACACAACAACTCCGAAGAAGGTTCAGCGCCTGGAATCGGGTCAGACAGCGAGCCTGTAACCGTCAGGCAGGAGGAGGCCGAAATGGAACTGTCTGGTGAAGCCAACATTCTGGATAAGAGTTTAGCAGATCCATCAGAAGGCGGTGGAATCTGAAGAGGCTCAGATTGTTCTGGAAAAGGAACTTACCCAAGATAATCATGAAGAGGAGAAAAGTATGGATGATGCTCTTACTCAACGAGCCAATGAGATATCAGTTTATTTACATCATCATTTACAAACATACTTTATGAAAGGTTAAAATGTCTTTTTACAGTTTGAACTTTAGTTTTTTTATTAAGGTTGTTTCTGTACTCCATTTGAACACTGTTTGTCTTTAGGCAGATTTGTAGATGAACCTTAAATTGCTCTGTCAAGTGAACTAAATATTGCATATTTTAGGTAGACTTCTGTTTGTTACAGAACACATCGTGTATACATACATTATGTCTTTTTTATTCATGGTAAGAAAGGTAGTGTTAGTATTATGTTGCAGAGTTTAAAGATAAATGTGTGCATTGAAAGAGGCATTTCATAAAAAGAATAAAAATTATGTATTTTTATCACTGTAATGTCTTATGGTTGCGTTTCATTTCCCTCGTAAGATACAAAAATTAAAAAGGCAGATGCATTCGGGTAATAATGGATAAAAATCCATTCTCTGATATATCAGTCTAGATATCTACATCTTAAAGGAACAGTTTACCCCAAAATAAAAATTCTGTCATAATTTACTAGGAGGGGAAATTACAATGGTAGTCAAAAACAGCCAAGAACTGTTTGGTTACAAGCATTCTTCCAAATATCTGTATCTGTGTTCACCAGAACAAAGAAATTTACACAGATTTGGAACAACTTGAGGGTGAGTAAATGATGACAGAATTTTCTATTTTTGGGTGAACTGTTCCTTTAAAGTCGCCATGAAATTAAAAACGATCATTCTAATTGTTTTACACCGTGGTGAAGTATTTATTTAAAATGATTTATCAGTGCACATCATCATTAAAAAAATAAATTTGCACCTGTAATCTTTAATCAAAAAGATGAGGTTGTTGCTAGAAGTGGTGCAAAATCTCGCCATAAAATTACAATAAAATTACATTAGCTACCTACACCTACACCTACCACAACCATAAACCTAACCGTACAATAATAAAAAAATTATACAAAAATTATACGGTATTGAAGTGCGCGTGCCCAGTGGAGGAAGCTGTAACGACCTCTTTTCACTTCTGGTCACGAGGAAGGGCGCGAGGGCGGTGCTGCAATGACTGACGGATTGCAAACTGGGGTTCAAATCTTTCACCTTAAACGATCCAAATCAGTTGTCAGTGGATGAAATCAAGTGCCACCCACATTTTTTTCTCATTTCACTCTTGGATACCCCACGATACGGAAAAAACACAATCCCTACTTCCGTTTTAATATCACATTAGCTGCGTCCCAAATCGCGCACTTATGCAGTATTCTACGCCATTTTGTAGTATAAACAGTGTGAGTAGTGCACTGTAAAAAAAGAAGTGCACTGTAAGTACCCGGATAATTTTTTCGACCGAAAATATGAAGTGAATATGGCGCGACGTACTTCCGGTTAGTATAAAACCGTTTAGTATTCCATTTGGGACGATACTACTCTTCTGAAATCCATATACTAGATGGTTGAGTGCAATGTGGATAGTTTAAGTGCATACTGTATAGTAGCCTATGTCATTTGGGACACAGCTATTATTTGTACTGTGCCATTACCTCCTAAACCAACACAATACACCAAAGTTATTAAATCTAAAAGGACGGTAGATTCGCAAATATATATTTTGTAAAAATGGCAAACCTTTATTTTCTACCTGTACAAAAAGAAAGAACAGGATAGCAGCTCGCTTACATGGACAGCAACACTTTTCCAGCACTCTTCCGAGACAACTTGAGATGAAAAGAAAATGTACAGCAATGAAACAAATTGAAACTTGCTCAGGAAAAACAACTGTAAACCTGCAAGGAATAAGTGGTTCAAAAAGAAGGGAAAAAACATCCTCAATCATGCTCACTTCCACAGCGCTAGTAGCTAATATAGCATCTTGCCCATGCACATTTATAAAAAAAATTGTCAAGGCTATAAGTAGTCACCTGATAGTCACTACATATCTCTGAGCAATTCAATACTTTTCTACGTACAACAATTACACAGGTCAGCAGGTAATAGGTGCGGGGATGCAGCTGTATATATATATATATCCCAGGTTATGGTTTGTTTTGTATTGCATTTCACCTGAGTTCTCAGTTAGACATTCTGTGCAGCTTATATATGGGCCTCCACTGCAATGTTGTGCTTTGGACCTCTTTCACATGTAAATGTGTGTAAAGAATGTAGGGCTAACACTAGCAGCTACGATACAACCATTAAAACCATTTAGACGTCAGCGGTTGCTCTCATAACCTTGTATGAGGTTTTTTTCAGATGGTTCCCAGTTAAGAATGACTGAAAACAATTCCCAGGTTTGCTGAAAGAAGCTAGTATGGTTCAGTGTGGGATATCTTTGTACAACATCAGCGTGTGATGTTGGTGGCTTTCCAGAGTTTAGATAAGGGGATAAGTGCAAAAGATTTAAGTTAAGAACACAATCACATTTTAACATTCAGTGTTGACCTGAAATCACAGAACTTATATGTTATGTAACACCCCCATACAACTGGAGCTTTATTCAACTAGATGCACACTAAAAAGTGTGTCAAAGATCCCCCACATTTCCTAAATGCACAGATTTCCTAGCTTTACATAACAATTGAGATACAGTATGTATACAGGTTTACTTTCACGCATCATACTGTATACTCAAAAGTGTTTGATGCTCATTCTTCAGCCGTTTGTGTTTGGAGACAGCAATGATTGTACTGGTGTTCAACGTTTTCGGTGGCCCATGTAGAGAAAGAAGATTTTCATTGTCCACCAGGGGTCCTCAGAATCAACGCTTGGCTCCGGGGCCTTGACGCTAGGTGGGCAGCAAGCAAACCGAGGGTGTGCTCGAACCAAGCTGGAGGTCACAGGGTTGGAGGTGGCAGGTATGTGCTCATAGAGCAGTGGAGGTCAGTTTTTTCACCCCTCTGCGCTGAGCAAGAATAGAACAACCCACGGGTTCCAGTACTGGTGGAATATTCCGATTCAAGGCAGAGTAGGTAGCAGCCATCGCCCCCTGCAGGAGAATAAAATAAAGTAACACAAACTTTGCGGAATTGAATGATATAAATCGGTAATATTTAGAAATAACAGATAAAACACAACTTGAATAGCAGTGTAAGATATATCACATAGCCACAATTATATGAACATCCTCTTGAAATCGAAAGGAATGCAATCATTCTAGACAATTGATATTTGTGGCAACAGTTTCAACAAGACCCTGTGTAGTATTTAGGATTATCAGGACCCAACCTTAACCAGATGAGGGGCGTCCTGTCTATTGAGCTGGTATTTGGGGAGATGCTCTTTGTGAACAATCCAGGGATGTCTTAACACCTGTGCAGCTGTTAATCTCTGATGGGGGTCTACGTGCAACATCTTAGACACCAAGTCCTGAGAAAAACATAAACAGTTGCGTGATTCCACAATTTGATCTTTTTCTTCAGCCCTCAAGGAGATGGTCCATGGTGAGAGTCAAGTGGTGAAAACGCGAACATTTGCAAGCCATTCACTTACAGTATATTCTTATATATATAAACACTGTTTTAGTTTTTCTGACCTGCAAATTTATTTGATGTATTATATAATACATAATTATATGATGACACGATTTTTGACCTTTTGTGAGCCGGTCTGAAAAAGGAGTAGGTCGAATTTTGAACTAGTGATTTGTTTATGTAACATAGTGACACATCATATCCTGTTAGTTGTGGCGTCTACAATTATTTTGCATGTTCAATCTGCCGAAACGGCTTAAACATTTTGGCTGCTCTTGATGTAGTTCCACACACACCTTGGCTTCAGATGAAACTGAATTCCAGTATCCTCCTGTCACGGAAAACTTCCCACTGCCAATCCGAGCCAGAATCTCCTCAGGTGTGTCCTCTGGTCCGTTAGCGAATGGAGTAAATCTGAGAAAAAAGCTCAGCATCAAAAACTTGAACACGTTTTGAAAACTCCCAAAGTCAGACCGAACGTACGTAAATACTCACCCAGTTAACATTGTGTACAGTAGAACACCTAAACTCCAGATGTCACAGGCAGCATCATAACCTTGTTTCTTCAACACCTAAAGACCAAAGCGATTCGCATGAGACTGAAGAATCTGCTTTTAGAGAACTGTGACATCATTACATGAAAAGCAGAAAACTACCTCTGGAGCCACAAAGTTAGCAGTGTAACAGGGCGTCATCAGTAGACCGTTTTCTGCTCTCAGCTGCTTGGCGAAGCCGAAGTCACAGATTCGGATGGATTCTGGATTCCCGGATTCATCGACGTAAAGAATGTTACTGGGCTTCAGATCCCTGTGAACCACCTGATGAGGAGAGACAAAGAATGACGCTGAATCTTAATTTTATATCTTGAAATGCCGGTCTCCACCACAGAAGGTTACTTACGCCTTGAGCATGCAGGTATTCCACAGTTTTCGTGATGGTATAAAGCACAGCGCTGGCTTCTCGCTCGGAGAAAAAATTCTGTCGGAGAATCTTATCCAATAGCTCTCCGCCCTTTAGCAGCTCTGTCACCAGATAGACCGAGCGCCCATCACCGTAAACCTGCAAACATTGCCATAGGGAATAGAGAGTTAGTATAATAATGCTATCGTAATGCTACCATACGTGGATGTTCAAGTTTGTGATGAGATGCATTTTGTATCCAAGCCCAATCAATACGGCCAAGGAACATGGATGCTTTTCTTTAATGCAATCATTTCTAATGTATGGAAACTCAAAACCAATACAGCGCTAAATGAATAGCAATGATGGACATCCTGTTCAGAGTCATTTTCAAAAGACAATAACAGCAGGAACTTATTAGGGTATTTGCTCATTCTAACAATGGAATCGGTTTCAGGTCAACACATCGATGCTCTTTAGAAAGAACAAGACATTACGTTAATATAATTGTGTTCAGCCAAAAGGACACTGGCAGCACACAATGTGGTCCGTCGTCCTTAAATAGTTGCACATATAATATTGCATACACCTTCGGATGTTTGATGAACCTTAAAATATAAGAAGCATCATAACAATTGCATTTATTTAGTCGTGTCCCGAATAAGCTATTCAACAGATGTCACATACATGCTGGAAAACTTTATACTGCAGCCTGTGTCGTACCAAGAGGATTTTTCTTAAAAACATCAAACACCTTCACCGCCCCAGACAAACCGAGGTTTCATGCACAATCATTTTCAAAATATAAATGTTGATCATGGAAAAACACGCATTATTTATACCAAAGGCGGTGTGATTATTGAAATAGCTTGTTTCTGGTAAATGCATTTTTTGTGATCCCTCTTGAAGTCTCTGTAGATGTATATGAACGTGACTGTGACCATGTTTGAAATGACTCACGTCTTTCAGTGTGATTATATTCGGATGTTGTCCATAGCGTAACAGAATTTCCACCTCCTCCGTTGGGTCCCTTTTAGCTTTATTGATTATCTGTACATCACATAAATATAGATACATCACGGGCTTCCAGGAAATTCACAGGACAAAAAAATCTGCAACACAATTATCCTAGCAAATGCAAGAGACTGTCAAGTTAAGGTTGAACATATGCGCTCAAAGTGAAACTTAATATAAGATTGGAAACGAAAACTACCCTAGATTTTTTCATTTTCTAAAGGAAATAGATGTCAATCCGGGGTGTTAGGCCCAAGACAGCCAACTCTAATCCTCGATGATGTTCAGGGGGCAAGATATGATTTGGCCCTTCCTTATGATTCCTCCCATAGACTTAATGTGACTCCATCCTCACCTTCACTGCATACTCCATGCCCGTGCTCTTCTGTATACAGCGTTTGCAGACCGAATATGAGCCAACTCCGATATCCTCCCTCACCTCGTACGCATCATTGAACTGATTCACATTTCTGTGAAGCTGCTATAAGATAGAGAGTGAAAATATGTAATGCTGATATAAATCCTGACCAACAGACATTGGTAAAGCAGCATGCATTATGTGGAAGGACGCTTAATCTGCAGTTTAAATGCATTAACAATGGGTTTGGGTTATACGGTGCATATACCTGAACTATTGAAGCCATACTGTTGCTCTGCAGGGGCTGAGACTCCTCTTCTGAGCTGATAGCAACAAAACTGAAACCTCTGAAGAGTTGATTGGCATTGGCACTGGGGGGGACACCTGGCGAGTCTAGACAAATACACACTCAGTGTTTTTGATCTCGTCATTAAACACACCCTCAAATAATCGAACCCAGATTTCAAAAAGGCCTAGCGGCATTTAATTAAACAGGTTTTCTATTCAGCAGGCATTTAATTCAATTGGCACATTGTGTGTTCGTCTGAAAGGGGATTAGTGAGGAAGAGCCAGTGATGTCTACCTGATCTAAAATCAGACAGAACCGTAGGTGGCTGATGTACCTTTGGGAGTTTTTGCTGTGAATTCTGGGTCGAAGTAGAATGTGTCATCTGGTCTGCCAGAGGCTGGTTTAAAGGGTGGATAAATCTCTCTTCTGAACAATTTCTTCAAGAAAGAGGGCATAAAGAACATGTTTCAACTAGCGTGTAATGATTAACTCTAATCGCTATATTGAGAATGAATGTTTATTTGCATACTCACGTTCCAATCAATGGTAGCATAAAAGGGATGTCTCTTAATCTCTTCAACTCCATCTGAACCAGCACCTGCGGTTAGCATTTTGAAAATGTTTCATTTAAAACAAATAAGTCAATATACAAAAAGCATTCATTTAGACTTGCGTGTGTGTTTTCTGCTTACCAAATCTATTGGAAGGATTTCGTTTGAAAAGACTCCTGAGGAGACTCTGAGCGTCTGCACTTAGGAACTGTGGCATTCCAAGCTTGGCCCTACAAGAGAAGAGGTCAAGAATAAAGTTTGATGTCGCTCAGCTTCATTCGGGACTAACAGTTGACATGCCATCAAAATGGCAAGCCCTAATTGTTTTATTTGATTTGATTTTATTGGTGTCAGGGTGCACCGGTTTTTATCAGTCTGCAAGAAAACACAGTCATGTTAACAAGAAATAACTGATTTTTGATTTTCTTAAATTTGCGAGGCTTGTAACATTAACTGTTTCAAAGTATTAAAAGACATTTGATTTGAGAAACAATAAGAATTTACAATATTAAGTAAATGACAAACGTGTTTTTACACACAAGTCAAAGGACTGTAGGAGTGTGGAGCTACACGGCACTACAAAAATGCTATTATCTTCAACCCAGCGTTGGGTCAAAAAGGGAAGAACCTAACCACTGGGTAAAATTAACCCAGAAAATGTTTAGGTTTGACCCAACAAGGATCCCAGCATTTTTAGGGCGCTACTTCACAAGTTATGTTGAAATAAATTCATTATTAACCCTCTGCTTATCGCATTGAAAATTAAAAGCATGGAAGGCAGATTAGCATTCAATTACACCAATCAAAACATAACAAATCTGAATAATAAAAATGAAATGAAACTGAAAAAAAGAATCCAGGAAAATTAAAACAAAACACAAATTTGCAAAAGCGAAAGAATTTGAGAAAAAATTAAACAGAATTTGAGAAAAATTAAACAGAATTTGAGAACAAATAAAACTGATTTCTAGTGACCAATACATTGCTCCGGTCAATATTAATAGCCAATATTTTCATTCATTTTTAAATTTCAGCTAATGCCAATGAATCCTTATGTTTGGCGGATAAATCTTTACATTTGGTAATCATCATTCAAGGTTTTAACGTGATATTTTTATCCATTTTAATTCATTATCTACCTTATTTAACTGTCCACAATTAAAGGGAAAGTTCACCCAAAATTGAAAATTATGACTCTCTAGTTAGTCTAAACCTGGATACATTTCTTTGTTTGGTTGAACACAGAGAAAGATATTCTGGACGACTGCTTGAAACCATACTGTACCTGGACACCATTGACTACCATAGTAGGACAAAATACAATAGTAGTCAAAAGTGTCCCAGAACGGTTTGCTCTCCTACATTCTTCAAAATATCTTCTTTTGTGTTCAACAGAACAAAAAAAATATATCATTTCTCCTATGGTAGTCAATGGGGTCCAAGAACTGTTTGGTTACAAGCATTCTTCCAAATATCTTTCTCTGTGTTCATCAGAACAAAGAAGAGTATACAGATTTGGAACAAATCGAGGGTGAGTAAATGATAACAGAATTTATATTTTTAGGTGAACTATCCCTTTAACATAATATCATATGCGTACTGTATATGTCAACATGCATGCCAAGCTAGATGCAGCTAACTAAGCACAAACATAATGCACATTAAATGCTCATTTAGTTTCATCGACTTTCTTTAACGGTGATTACTTTTACATTACATCAACCTCATATAAGACCATCAGGTTAATTCCTTTCTTTAAAATCTATATTGGCCATTAAAAAACTCCTATCGGTGGACCACTACAAATTTCATAGAGCCATTGTCATGCCAAATGTAAAAAATCTCTCTACACAAGTGTAAAGGTTAGATAACAGAGGGGCAAAGACCACATCAGTTATTGTTGTCTACACTGATGTCTCTGGCCATGGCACAGCCCTTATCAGCCACTCCAGAAGCCTCAAATGACCCGTGTCGACAATTACAGTGTTCAAACTCTCATCTCGTCTGGGCTCTGAAGTACAGTAGTCCATTGAAACCACATTACCACAGCTTATCAAAGCTGTCACAGTCTATGCAGATCTTTGATTATAATCATCCACCACTGAGGAACGCCAGGCTTTATTCACGGCACAGCAGGCTGTTTTATGACATGAAGTGTTTTGTGTGGTTCCTTGTTTGCCCAATGGTTAAGTCTTAAAGCTCAATAGCACTGTCAGCTGAACCAAGGGCACATCCTAATCGCTACGGCACTTACAGCATCCAGAGGTTTTGCAGACCTACTCCGCAAGCTCTTCTAACTGTGTTTAGATTATAGAGCGAGGTGAAAGCCGAAGGATCAGGACCTCATGCTTACTTTAGAATCATGGTCATGGTTTCCTTGCGGTCCTTGCCTTGGAAGGGCAGCGTTCCGGTTAGCATTTCAAACTGAGAAAACAAAACAGATTTTCATGAGGCTGGTTCTTTGTATTTAAAGGTACGGTTCAGCTAAAAATGTCTTTATTTCTCGAACGTTTTTAACTTATTAACTTTGGATTGACACGAGGATTATAAACAGGTTTTATGTTTAGCTAAAATATACATCTACTGGAAATAATGGAGAACGATCAATGAATTATCTCACCATAAGCACACCATAGGACCACCAGTCAGCGCTGTATGTATGTCCTCTCCGGTTCACCACCTCTGGGGCCATATACTCTACCGTCCCGCAGAAAGAGTATGCTTTGTTTTCATGATCGATCGACTCCTTACTGAGTCCAAAATCTGCACAAAATACAAAGCAAAACTTCCTATCACACACGTTCGTTCTGTGCACGTCAGCCTGTCATACATTAAAGTGTAGTTTACACGGTCATAAACCTCCACAGAGGGAAGGTTAAATCGTCCGTCTGGCCTCCCATGAGGCTGCAGCCAAACGGCATCGACACAAAATCCTAAACGGTCAAGGTGGCACAATGCTGATGCTGCTATTCCAACAATATGAAATTACCTACCTGTCAGCTTTATGTGGCCTTCCTCGTCCAGGAGTATGCTGAAATGATATAGATCCTCAGCATTAGAAAGACATTAAACAGAGCATGAATACAGTCACACAAGGGTCTTCCTGCTGTCTGAAACACATGGACGTTTCTGTCTTCTGTTACCACTACAATCATTATTTCCTAATTCTCTCCAGACATAAATGTGATTCACGGATGTCCTAAATACCATCGGCGTGGAAAGATGACGTGTGACGGAAACAGTGTGATGATAAATTGAGAGCCCCATACTGAACATACAGATAAAATACACGTTTATATTAGGGCTGTCGAAAGATTAATCGCGATTAATCACATCCAGAATAAAAGTTTGTGTTTACATAATACATATCTGTGTGCTGTGCATAATCATTTTGTATTTATTAACACATACACATTCATGCATATATTTAAGAAAAATCTAAAAATGATTAAACATTTATATATAATTTCAATTGTTGGTAAATATAAATAAATACATGTAAACATTTCCTAAATATGTATATATGTGTATGTGTTTGTATTTATAAAAACATAATTAATATGCACAGTACATAGACCTATATTATGTAAACACAAACTTTTATTCTGGATGCGATTAATCGCGATTAATCTTTTGACAGCTCTAGTTTATATATGTTCGTTTAAGTAGTACAGTATATACTGTAATGCAACATATATTCACATAAATCTTCATTAATTAACTATAATTGTATTTATTTGAATTAGGGTAAATTCACCTCAATTGCAACACTTTGAGTGTTCATTGAGATCAATGTCAAAAGAGTTTTATTAAACCTGAATTCACACTACATATCTGATGTAACACCATGCCCATAATCTATAATACAGAGGTCATATGTCCTTCTGTAATCTGACTGTGTTTTAAAATGTACTCTAAATTGGGTTTATATTGGGAACATTCTGTACTTCTCTGGTTTCAGATCTCTGTAGATGATGCCGAGTCCATGCAGATGGTCCAAAGCCAGAGCAAGTTCAGCCAAATAAAACTTCACATCCTCTTCTGTGAACATCACCTGAGGGGGGGACACAACATGCTTACTGCGTGATCCACAAAGTCACACATACACAGGTCCCTTGAATTACCCAAAGATGTATGAAACAACCAAATGGCTTTCGGGTAAAAAAATAATAATAATTGAGGACAATTTTATTAATTTTTTTAATTACCTAAAAGAAAAACAATAGAGATGTCTTAAAATAATTATAAACAAACGTCTGGAAACGTTCTATTTGCGGAGACTCTGCCAGGACACTTCATCCATCTAAAACAGTAACCTTGGGATCAGATAGTTTATAAAAAGTTTGTAATAAAAAAACAGACACATTTACCTCTTTTGACAAGCGAGTGAAAAGATCCCCTCCTCTTAAAAAGTCCAAAATCAGATAGAGCTTTCCTTCGGTCTGGAATGCTGCGAGAGAGAGGGAATTGTGGGTAATTAGTCTACAGGACGTTAAAATGACAGCTGTTCTCAAATCTGATTGGCTGACAACCAGCACTCACCATAGTGTAGCTTCACGATAAAGGGATGGTTAACCTCCACCAAAATATCTCTCTCCATCTTAGTTCTGACCCGATCCCGTACTAAAAACACACACGTAAATAAGAGCACACAAGTAAACAGCATTTCTATTTAGATTACATTAACTGAGTTCAATAACAACACTTTCTCTCCTCTCCAACAACACACCCCCCGCCAAGAAATCTGGCACGACAAAATCACGCAGATGGCAGCGAATGACTAATTAAATAAAGAGGGAAAAATGCAGTGCAAAAGAGGCAAGCATGTTCACTCGTGTGGACATAGATGTGTTTATTATACAGAGGAAGTGTTTTCTCATTGCTGAATCGATCTACATTTAAAACAGCTACATCTGGGAATTAAATAACCAAAATACTGGAATACACGGATGTGGTTACTGTGGAAAGAGTGAATGCATGGGGAAGATTTCCGAGTCATTTGGAGTAAATATCTTGCGCTCGCACACCTGCAAAACTTCCTGTCAAGGGCAAAAACAATTTGTTCGCTATTTCGGCTACAGGACTCAAGCCAAAGAAAATGAAAACCATACTGATGTAAACATCAAGCCATGTTTCTCTCCTGTGTTTTGACACAAAGGTTAGTCTTAGACCGACTAATATAACAACATAGTTTGCGAGCACCAGTGGAAGAATATGTCTAGGTTTTAGTGCCATTTTAAATAAAAGCAATGTTATACTGTATATCACAATTTAAAATGATTCCTGGCATATTCAACCCAAATATCCTTAAAATATTACATAACAATCGATTTTTGGATAATCCAATAAATAATAATAAAAAAATATTTGATGAATTCCTTTTTATTAGGATAACAGATCCTGCATATTTTACAAGAAAACTTGGTCTAATATTTTGTATCAAGTACTTTGGTCTGATATTAAATTCAACTGTTAAGTTAACTGTGTTCCCTGCCTGTCTATGTCACTGGATTTCCGGTAAGGGAACATAGTGAGCATGGATGCTCCCTGACCTTTGCGTTGCATTGTGGGAATTTATAGGGAACGTAATCAGTGCACTGGAAGGATTTTGCGAATGAGACAGTCCTTAAAATGGCCGACTCCCTGATCAGTGCCCTGACTACTAAACAAGGGAGCTGACTGAGACGCACCACCAGATCTCTGTTTGTTGTTGTATGCTACTGTCACACTTCCCAGTCATCCATAACTTGATACCTTTCAGGGTGGCTTTCTTCAGCACTTTCATTGCATACAGCTGTCCTGCATCAGGGCCTACTGTTTTCTTCACCAGAAATACCTGTAAGGGTACCAGAGAAAAACAAAATCAAGGCTTTGTCAACAACATTAAAACCCGTTTGAAACAGGATGTACTTCTCCTCAAGTCTTCCTGAAAACACAATTAGTGGATTTGTTATACCAAGCAGAGCTGATGTAACTATAGTTACCGTGACCTATGAGTGTTCTATGTGTAATTTTACAAAGATTGTCCTTGGAACATGAATGACTGTCTTGTGCACCGCCACCAACATTTACTTACATCTGCACATGACTCAAGCTTTGTGGGCTTGTGCTGATTACAAGCTTGAAAAACACCTGAGCCACCATCTAAAACCTAGCACGCTGACTACGGAGGCAGTGTTTAAAAATATCGTAGGCACGCTCCTTACACAAACACTGTTCTAACAGCTCTGAATTTTACTTCTGCATCCCGAGACACCTAATTTGGGGAAATTATAGGGATACAATTTGATGTATTTTTATATATAAAGGTACAAAAAAGTAGTATAGACGGTTTCTAAGTGACAACATAAACAAACTTTACTGCGCATGCAAGCGTTCATAGACTGCCCTTAACTGCCGGTACACATTTGCAAACAATAGAGTGCCTGTAGACTATTTCTGATAACTATCAAACGTTACTTGGCTAAACTTGTCTCTCCAATATTTTGCATTTAGACTGCAATACCAAGCTCAACCGCTAGATGTAAATGTACCACACGGTTTCTTTAAATGCGACCGAACTACAGGACCCTTTCGACAAATTGTTTTTTAAATAAAATGTACATTTAATCACATATTTAATAAAATTATTATACGATAAAATAATAATATGAATGAATATTAACATCCATTAAATTAAATATAAACAGTTATATTATAAGACACTAGCCAAACACAGACCAGATGTTAACTGCAGTCCACTTGCGCGCGTCCAATGAAACGGTCTAGGGGAACCAAAACTTAAAAAAAATGGAAAAACTATCAGAAAATTAGCACGTGCAAGAAATAAAATAGCATAATTAGGTATCACATCTTTACAAAATTGAGTGTCTTGTGCGCCTCATCCGTCGAGTTATATTTGACAGCACAAAGTTACTGTCCATGTGAAATGTTTCTATTTGATTAAGAATGCTAGGAAGACGCGTATGTAGCACACCAGGTTTTGGAAGAGAGCTTAAATGTAGCATACCTTTCCGAAAGAGCCCTGTCCGAGCACCTTACGGAGCTCAAACTGTTCTGGGTCTGCCTTTTCTGAGCCCTCTTTAACAAGATGTGTGATGCTGATCTCTTTGACAGACACTTCTTCCTGGAAAAGAGATCAAAACAAAAAATTACTTCAACAAGACTCGTGCGAAACCTAAAGTGCAGTAACATGCAAACAAACATAGTCCGAAGGAGGTGCTTCAGATACATTGTACAAGCCTAAACTTGTAAGCCTGTAAACACACCATAAAAGTACACATTTTCTGCATGCAAACGGTGATCTCCAAAGGGGTCGCAAACGCATCACTCTCACCCACGCCACGCACATCACAGCAGCACCCGGTTTCGTCCCACGTGCGCCCTGGCTTGACCTGGGGCTTGGCGCCCTGCTCCATGCCTGAGGGAGGAGGGGTTGAGCCCCAGCGATCCCCCCGCAGCACACGCCTGCTGCTGGGTTTGTGATAGAGACAGCAATACCACAGTCTGTAGAAAGCTTACGTGATGGACAGCTTCCCACATGGTTGCCATGACGCCACCCCCAATCCTCCTGCTCCATCACAGTATCGGTAGGCGTGGAGATGGGTGACTAAAGACTCAATGCTCCTCGTTCCTCACTCTCTTCCTCCTACTCTCTCTCTTTCCATCCATTTCACTTTGTCTCCCCCTCTAATCCTTCAGTTTCCTATCTCTATATTGTGAGATGATGTCATCCTACGTTGGCTTGCCGACCAAGTGGCTCGAAAGTGATGAAAGTTTATGGGCACAGACACACACAGTCCTTCAATGCTCAACGTACAACTGAGAATGAAAATAAAGAGTCCTCACGTGTTTGTAGATTCTGCAAAAAGTGACAAGCAAAATTGTCTGTTCACAATGAATGTAGAACCAATGTAGGACGTGACACACTCACAGCGTTACGTGAAGGGGACTGATACGCTTTAAAAAGGGGCGGGGCTAACTGGTGTGACACTGCAGAAATAGAAGATATCAACAAATTGTTTGGTCACCATTGACTACCATAGGAGGAATTATTACAATGGTTGTCAGAGTGCCACAGAATTGTTGGCTTTCCTACATTCTTCAAAACATTTTCTTTTGTGTTCAACAGAACAAATACATTTTTCATACAATGGTAGTCAATGGTGGCCAAGAACTGTTGGTTACAAGCATTCTTCCAAATATCTGTCTCCACAAAGAAAAGTAAACAGATTAAGAACAACTCGATGGTGAGTAAATGATGACAGAATTGTCATTTTTGATTGAACTGTCTGTGTTTTTGTTTTAGATAATTTAAGGGATAGTTCATTCGAAAATGAAAATTCTTTCATCATTCACTCACCCATGCCATTTCAAAACTGTATGACTTTTTTATTTTCGGCAGAACCCGAAAGAAGATATTTTGAAGAAAGTTGGTAATTAAACAACGCTGGACCCTATTGACTTCTATTATATGGATAAACAGAGAGACATTTCTCAACACAAAAAGAAAAAGAGTCATATTTGGAAGCACGCAAGGGTGAATAAATAATGACTGAATGATTTTGATACTTTTTGGGTGAACTAGAAAAACATTTTTTTTTTTTTAAAGAAAACATGTTCAAATTTTCTGCACGAAATAGCTAAACAACATTCTGTTAAATTCCACAATGCAATAAATTCCTTTTGTGATCTTGACCTTCTTCATGGCTGATTTGGTTAGATTTCCAAAATTCAGAACCTTCTTATTAAATTATTTTTAAGGCAAGTGAAACATACAGTACTATGTTGTTGCAAACTACATTGTTTACAGCACGTAGTATGTTAGTAATCCACTCCAAACTACAATTCCTCGTCTAAAGGTCATCGATGTAAAGATCTCTGAAGTCCACCTGCATTAGAATTACGATCAACAGTACACGTGGATCCCCATTGTCCCTCCCACCAATCACCAGTGTTATCTCTACGGTAAATCCGACAGAACCATAAATACCTCAGGGTCCCATGAAAAGTGACGTGGAACCGAGGCCAGCGAACAATCCACCATCATGGTCCAGCCGAAATCAGTCTGGCATTTTTTCAGTCTGGGCTCTCTCAGAGCAGAAAGCATCCCGCCAAGAGGTGCTAGATCAACCCAGGCAGTGTTTCTAACTCTCCAATCACTTCCTGAAGCCCTGATGGTAGGTCTAACATACGACAGTGTATCTGCCTCGATCCAGCCCAGTCTGACGAGTTTCTAGTACGCGATCTACAGAAACATGGTTCTGTTGAGGCAGACCAGGAAACAACGAAACCAGTTGCCCTGCACATCCAGAGCCGTCACGCAGAGAGAGCTTCTGAACCAAAAGCAAGAGGAGAGAAAAGCAAGGATGATCTACTGATCACCTGCCGCACATTAAGCACATACGTAAATGCAAGCAGAAGCCCATCCCCGCCTCTCTCCTCAGCACCCGCGCTGAGCACAATTCACACCTCATCTCAACGTCACCAAGAATGGAAACGGAGTCTTCCAAATTAAACGAGGCTCTTACGCTACTGGGTTTAGTTGAACGTCAGCGGAAGAAACAAGACGAGAGACTTGGTCTGGATGGTGATCAATATTTATATTCATAAAATATTAGTGCAAAATAGAACTAAACAGTTAAATGGATAAAAGCGTCTGCTAAATGACTAAATGTTAATGTGTAAAGGCCAGATCGTAAAGTTCAAGTTCACTGTGTGAGAGCAGAGTGTGCATTATTCTGTCTGATGGAGATCTGAAGTCCAGTGTGTGTGTGTGTGTGTGTGTGTGTGTGTAGTGGCGGAGGTGTTTGTGGTGGTATTTTTGAGACTGTGATTCAGAGTGCAGATGGTGGTGAAACAGGATGAACATGAAATCACCCATCTAAAAAGCACCTTTATACACCTTAAAAATGAATAACATCTTTACTAAAAAGCAAAAGATTTAAAGCTGTATCTTTATTTTCACATTTTTACATCTTTAATGCATACCTATAACACAACATGGCAGACTATGTGTAATGCCTACCTTAATTAAGCAACACGTATCACAACTTGTGATCTAGGCCTAGTCTAAGTTTTATAGTGCATACTACTAGTAGTATAGTGCATACTAATAGAGTTAAAGGCATAGTTCACCCAAAAAAAGGAAAATTGGATCATCATTTATTCACCTTCAACACCTGTATATGACAGAAGAAATAAAGTCATACAGGTTTGGCATGATGGTGAGTAAATGATTAAAGAATTGTCACTTTTCATCCTAAATGTTTTTTTCATAAATGTGAGGCACCAATAGCAACTCAGTTACTTTAAACAGAAATCGAATGAAAATCGCCAAAGGATGATCGACACGCTGACATCTCAGAAAGTTCCCCAGACAATTCACATCGGAAAAATCTTCATTTAATCACGCGATACAATGCCATAGATTACAGCGTTGGTCTACGGATCTTGAATATTTATTCAGACTGGAAGAAAAAGAGAAACCCGAGATGCAAATTAAAAGCACCATTATGTAATACCCTACAGGACGAACAAATAACGAAACCCCTCCAACAATAATAATCCTTCTCTGTTGTCCACAGCCCCAGTGGCTTCACATGCCGTGCAGTGAGTGAGTGTCTAATACATGCCTTCCGGAGATACACGTCAGCTTTAGAGCCAAGCGGAAACCCGATCACCATCCACGGTGCGGTACTCACAGTTTTAAAGGGGAATCTTTCCGGCTGCCTTTGAAAGAGCCTCCGCAGAACCTTCAGCCTACGCCGTAGCGCCCGGATCACTGGCTCACCGAAAACCAGCGTCCAGGCCTTGGTAGCCGCCATACCTCTCTGATGCCCGACTTCTGCCTCCGATCTGGAAGAGCGCTATTCAAGTGCGTGTTTGTGCCAGGATGTGCAAAATGCTGTGTGGAGTGAGTGTCAGGGGGATGCCCAGTTCTGAAGGAGTGCAAACCCTTACTGGGAGTCCCCTCTACGAACCCACCAATCGCTCAGTACAGATTCCTGAAAATCCCTACACACTCCTACAGCTGACCACTCACAGAGAAACACATACACTCTGACAGAGCCTCGCTTCAGGATGTCAGGCTGCAGATGAGATTAACAACACCTGTTGTGTGAAGTTTGTAATGCAATGCAAGAACCGTCCATACGAGATCATAGGTGTGCAGAACACAATGAACTTCCGCTGAACTTCATAAACACATACGCATGCTTACATTATAACAACGGTCAACCAGTTATGGGTTTTTCATTGCCATACGTAGATCAGGGTGGTCACCATAATGTTGGGGTGTTGTGGGTATTTCCAGTGCTAAAATTGCCCGAAATTCACCGGGGGGAGTCTAGGTGGGGGACGTTTTATATATTTTTAAATTTGCCACTTTATGTAAGTATGAAATGCATCGCATTTAGAGTTTTTTTATGCATAATGATGGAAATCCTCTACATGTCCCCCCTTAAAATTCCCACGTACTGCCCCCATTTCCAACTCTGGGTATTTCCCAGGATTATGCAATGGATAAACAGTATGGGATTATTTGGGCCATTTTTATCATCCAAAGGTCCAAAGCTTCACATGTAAGAAATCCAGATGTCCAAAATAATTAAAAAATCTAATTAAATGTTATTTAATTATATAATTAACAATACATATATTATTTATTTATAGTTGTATAATAAATAAAAATATATACATTATAAATATAATATAATATTCTCAAAATTCATGATTTTATTGTGCATTCCAAGTAATATCAATCAAACTGCAGTTGGGTTTTGATTAAGTCGTACAAAAAAATTATAATATATGTAATTAATGTAAAAATAATAAAATTGATCCATTCCAAAAAATTACTCAAAATGTACTTATTTTTTATAACAACAGAAAATGTTCCATATCCATAGGCAAGGTCAGTAGATTTAGAAATTTACACAACCAAATCCAAGTGGTTAACCACTGCCCAGCGTTAAAAAAATGGCCAAATATAATTGATATCATCTGATGTATTAGTTTGTCTCTACTTTAAATTACAGTCAATTTCCTGATTACATCACTGATTACTAGAGAGGACATTGCTAAGGAACAATACGGCCTCTAAAGAGGAACACACAATCCCACCCTAATTGTATTTTCCACCTCTTCATGCTGACAGATCCGCCCGGACTGAATTCTGGGACAGGGCTGTATTAAAGCCACTTGCGCAACACAATTAACAGCTCGACTGCCCAGGCTGTGAGGTCCTTGAGTCAGAATGTAAACTCAAGCTATGCTCAATTAACCGGATGCCACACTCCCTATTTCAGGGTCCCCAAAAGAGATTATTATCAGACGAGGAGAGGATCCTGTAACAATAAGTCAGGTGCTTACAAACGGAAACAAAGTGCGGCGAACTCTGTCTGATTTGGACTGTTTGAGTTTTGTGTACGTGTGCCAGTGAGTTATGCAACTCAACAGAGGAGATGTGTGACCTCACAGAGCAGCTGTGTGGCCTTTAAAGATCCAGTTTCTCTCTTTGTACTGATGAATTTCAAAGTCAGTTGGGGTTAAGGATTCATATGTGAATCCGACACTCCATTCTAGAACATACCAATCAGACATTTTGCCCACAACTGTCTTAAAACGCAAACACATCAGAGGTCAGGTGCATTACGGGAGTTTGAAGGAGGTCCAACCAAATGCTGCTTTGGAGCCAAATAAAGCACAGCGTGACAGTCTGAGCATTTCAGACCTCTAGCAGTTAGCATACATGCTCACACACATTTAACTCTGGTGATGGAGTACACATACTACACATTACTTATTTAAAATTATTAAAAGGTAAAAACAAAATTCTAAAATTACAGGAAATATTGTAAACGTAAAGCTTCAAGCTTAACAGACATTAAATGCACTACATGATCTTCGACAGGAACCAATATGCTTAAACGAAAACAAAGTGTGCGCTTTTATTGGAGGCTGAAAGAACTCAACATGGACGCAAATGGAAAAGAGATGGAGGCATAATTTATTCATTCATTTCCGAGGAGAGACAGGAAGATCAATAGAGCTAATCAATTATAAGTGGGCTAGTGTACTGTCCTCCACACGGTCCGACTCTGTACCTCATAGACTGTACTCTCAGTTTTTGCAATTGAGCATAACATTGAATAGCAGAACATCTTATCCGTTTGAGGACCTCCTAAGCTAGGACCCACTAGTTTCTGTGGTCTAATTAAACAAGATTTCGAACCAGACTCTGTGCCTAATATACAATCGAGTAAATCAATTAAATAAAACTGAACTATTTGCATATTTTATTTTTGTTTGTCCTTTTATAATTCACATGTTTCAACTAGCACTCTTAAGTAAAGGGAACTTAAATATATCTATTTACAAACTATAGTTAATCTTATTTTGTTTGAATCCCTCATTTTTAAAGCTACAATCCGCGATCATTTTGAAATCAATTATTGAGTCAATAAATACATAGACGGATCAGTGTTCAAAACTTGTATCAATTTCACATTTCAGGCCGGGTCCATTGCAGAACACTCACAAACACAGAAGGACGAGCTGACCACAGCACAAGCCTTTCCGATTTTACACTTATTAAATTAATTTGTACACTTATTATAATTATAATATTACACAGCAATATTCAGGATTGTATTTTTCAGCACAATAGTAATCTCTTGAAAAAAACAACATAACAAAATCTCTTTTAATAACCATCAGAACAGAATACTAAACATAAATAAGTCTCCTCCTTTTGTCTTGATTAAAAAACACTTTAATTAAACATTTACTCGTATTATTCAGTCCCAAAGCATTCTGGTTACTCGAAATCCTCTGCACAATCATGTCTTTGCAACAGTAAAATCTGATTAGTCTTATTAATAAATTTAACATAAATAGTATCGTACAGACCTAAAAAGTCTTGCCAAGTTTACTCAAAAGGTGTGTGCAACCACAGATATTAGGTTACTTAAAATACACATTTTTTTTTTTACATTTACCGAGTCATTTTTACAGGTGAAGTCACAAACGAAAACCTGATCATCTGGTTTTAAGGCACCTCCGGGTCATACGGAGTTAACACAGGCTATTTTTAAAACGTTTCCTCTTTACTTTGCGTCCGACTCAACAATCAAAACAAATTAAACTTCCTTTTGATTTCAGTCCCCTTGTGAACTTAAATCGTAAGAGAGCAAAAGTAAAGGTTAGAACAACACAGACCATGAAAACAATAAAGGCAAAAAACGGATGAAGAAAACAAACCGAGCAGTCACAAGACCTGACCAACACACAAAACCAAACGACTCATAGTGCATATAATACTGGGTCTTAACCACAAATGCACGTGTGATGCACTCATTCCTTTTGTGTAGACAGAATTATTGTCCTCATTGTCAAATCGTCTAATTATGAATTTCAGAACGTTTCATACTTTCTGTCTAAACAGCCAAAAGTCATCGCTCATTCAAGAAGGAAAGAGATGACAAAACATTTGAAACGACATTAAAAAACTTGCAAAGAACAGAAACAATGACAAGTATGTGCAGATCATGTATTAGGGAGATTCCTAACAGGTTCAACATTCAACTCCAAAAGCATTCTTGTGAAAATAAAAGTTTCTTTGATGTGGTTCTTCCCTCTGAGAGTGCAGAAAAGCGAAAAGATTCCTATAATCTAAACTACGTCGACAGCTTGCAAACGACTCCTTTAGCTCCGTAATTCTTTTACAAAACATCTCTCTCTATAAACGGTAAACTTGAACAGACACTAGTTTTTATTACAGCTGTAATTCACTTTTAGACAAGATTTCTGATCTACATACTAAACCTGTATCTACACGAATATGTCAAGGTTTACCGTACGCCCCTAATATTACAAGCTCACAGTTCCTACCCGTGTGTTTCTCTGCTTGATTCGCAGAGGAAACATTTTCAGCATGGTCCCGTCGGCATGTCAGCCCCTCCACGCTATGGACGACTAAACCAGGAGTGGTCACTTAGGCGGTCTGACCGTGGTGTGGTCATACATACAAAAGAGCAGCGGAGGAAACGCCTGCCCAGGAAGGGCCTACAGCTGCAGGTCAGCACGAGATTAGAACATGTCCTGCTCTGGTTTCCCTGGCGACACCTGCATAGGAAGAGGTCCATCTTTCCAAAGAGATCATCTCTGATATACGCCACATGCACACAGACCCCCATTTTTATCCTCCTTACACACATATATTTGTTTTCACAAGAAACTAAGTGACGGATAACTCATTCTAGTAAAGTTTGTTGTCATAAACAGAAGAGGTAAATCTTCTAAAATAAGGTATACACATTTTCTGAGCTGAAGTTTGTCGAGTGGCGCCAAATGGAGTTCAAAGGTGGGGTATTATTTTTTCATCTGCCTCACTTGACTTCCTGTGCTGAATGACAGAGCCGGAACCCTCCCATCAGCCCCCTGTTCTTGGACAGCTCTCAGGAAGCGAGGGGCATTACATCACCCTCAGATCCTGACCTCACAAAGATCTAAATTCCTCCTCTCACACACGGAAGAGAGCCAAGACTTCCTCCCAAATGTGGAAACATACTGTCCGTCTTCTCACACTGGGAAATGTAAAATCAACAACAATGTTTTCCTTTCTAACTTTGTAAATGTTAAGGAGAACCGACCGCAGGCATGTGGGCGTGACATGTTGCAGGGGGGTGGGGCCTGTCCTAAAACTCTTGCCCTCGAAGTGCCTGATGATCTTCTCTATACTGCACCCTTCATTACAGCGCAGTAGATAACACTTACTCATCCTTACACAGCACAGACTTCACAGTTCACACCGCAGAAAATATCAGCATTTTCTCACCCATTCTCTCCTGCTGTTTTCCAAAAGCTCATGTCGTATCAAAACACTCTCTGGAGTCAAACACAATTATTGTTGTTGTGGCACCGATGTATAGGAGATGGAGGGCGTTTTAACTGCGAGTGCTGGTGATGGAGACATTTGCATTCAGTCGGCAGAGACAAGATTAATGGATTCTTCTCTCGCGATCTCAATACTATTAGAACAACCACTTCCCTCTGCAATCTCTCTCATAAAACGCCTCTATTCTTCTGCCTTCAATTTCCTCTCTGGTTGCCATTTTTCCGCTTCATGTTTTTTCACTTTCCTTTGTTTTGTGTTCATCCTGGCAGGACAGTGGAGCCCTGCAGAGGATGGCCCTACCTTTTGGGGGCCAGATGACAACGTCACACGTCCTGACAGAGCATCCTTGCGTTTCAGGGATCTTCTGTTCATCACGCAACACGTGTTTATAAGCCATTCAAAAGTGATGAGTCTGATGTAAAGAATTTGTAACAAATCAGTAATGTGGTAATTGAACAAATTCATGGCTTCTGAAGGGATAGTTCACCCAAACCTGTATGGCTTTCTTTCTTCTGCAGAACCGATTGACTTGCATTGGTATTGTGTCTATGCAATAGAAGTAAATAGGTGCCGGTGTTGTTCGGTTACCAACTTTCTTTAAAAGATCTTCTTCCGTGTTCTGCAGAAGAAAATGTCATAGGTTTGAAATGACTAGAGGGTGAGTAAAAGAAGACAGAATTTTGCGGTAGGGTTCTGGATGGACACTGCAGGTCTCATGATTCGATTACGATTATGTCAGTGATTCGATCTGATATCCCGATGCATCACGATGCGTTGCGTCATCAATTTTAAAGTCTGTCTACCTCGCACGCGAGCGGCGCTGTGCCACATGACAGAAACCATTAAGAGCAATGCGTTTGTCGCATAGCATTCAGTGGAGATGGAATTTCTGTATGTAATAGGTTCGATACTCTTTTGTCACGTCGCACCGTGAGATCGCGCCGAAACTACAGTCTGAAAGATGCTTTTTGTAAAAAGCTAAATTTTCATACAAGAATAAGATAAGACATAACAACACTTTCTGTTAACAATAAAACAGTAACCACTGGCACATCCATCCATATCCATGCTTGTGGGTCTGCGCCTATCTCAGGAGTCAATCATACATATCTGCACTCTACGGACAATGAGATGCGCATGTCTTGGACAGTGCGTCTTCGATCTGGCGACCACTGACTCGATTATAATCGAAGCAGTAATCGTTCACATCTGCATCGCGATGCCACGTAAAATCGATTATTTTTGACAGCCCTATTTGTGGGTAACATATATCTTAAAAAAAATAGAATATTCTAAACGTAAGACATTGCATTTTAATGACATTTATATTGTCATTAATACAGCTACAGTCTGTATGTTGCCAAAGTGTTTGGAACATAAAATTGCAGGTTACATCAAGTCAAACATCAAACTAACATTCTTTGCAAAATTATAAGCATGCATCTTGAACGAAAATATGAATTATTATTATTATTATATTATACGCCGTTGTGAATCATGGCAAACCAAGGAGACAGTTTTTATGCACTATTTTTTGTTTGTCTATTTTTAACCAAACAGTTATTGGTTGCAGCTTTAAAAATGTTTCGGAAAATCAAAGGCAAATTATTTTAATGGTGGGGCCGGTAAAAAGGCAAGTGCCAGAAGCAGAACAAATAAAAACCGGATGTACCAGGCCAGCAGAAGAAAAAACCTCATTGTTGAGCCCTGCAGACTGAAGCTTTGTTGCACAATGTCGCCTCTTCATCACCCCAGAGATCTAGAAAGACCTTCCGAGTCCTGACCGACCTCAACCCCCCTTTTCTGAGGCTCTGAAGCTGTTGTACTAATGAGAGTTTGTCCTTGTAGCACTTTGGTGGAAAAGGATGATGAATCAACTCTCCCACACTTATTCAGGTCAGAACAATACACAGAGAGTTTAACCAACATGAATTCCGAGGGTCTCAGACCCTTCCACAGTCACACGCCGTATCTCTGACACACACCCACACTTGTTCTCTTACACATACACGGTGCTGTCACAACACTTTTGTGGTCAGGTTAAGTAGGACGTTAAAGGAAAGCGATTCACAATGAGAGCTTCACAGGACGCCTTTATTGAGAATTAATGCCATTACTCAGTATACCCTGTGTGCGCTCAAAAATGAGCCTCTGTGTATGTATTACAGAGACCAGGGGTTTGTTTCAGAAAGGAGGTTTAGTGAAAACTAGTATATTAACCCTGAATTGAGGGAAAATCTGGGTATGCGAGGTATGTTGAACCCGAGAAAGCGGGGTAACTCAAGCCGTTTCTAAAAGAGAGGTAACTTATACTCAGTAACCGTAGTAACCTACTCCGTGAACCTAACCTGCAGAGTTTCTTTCCATCTTCCCCCCTTTTAAAGCGCAAGTGGTGTCCCTCATTCATTCATTCAATAGAGTCATTCATTGCACACATTTTGATCACACAGAGACCATGTCGGTGACTAAGATGTCATGTGCTTTTATAGAGGACCCTGTATGTGAAGAGGCTGCAGTAATTCATAGGGATGTACTTTGATTTCAGGAGAGCAATTTAGGAGCCGAGTGATATTTTGTCTTTCTCTGTGCATTTTTATTAAAACCGTACCATTTTTTCTTTGCAGTGGAATAGATATATCAAAACACATCATCCATCCTTACATCAATAACATCCGCCATCGTGGCCGTGCATTTCAGATTCTTTCACTTACATTTTCTCACAAATTGTAGTTTTCTATGGCTTAATAAAGTGTAACAATAAAGTGCACGAATAAAGAAATGAATAAATATAGACATAAATGCAAGTAATTTGGACGTGCAGCCATTCTTACCCAAATCTGCTCCGAGTAGGGTACAAAACGCTGATCTGTCGATTTTGACACAAAAGTCTGACACCCTAACAAGTGTCCTATACACCTTACGACTCACACTCATCACTAGAGCACTGATGGGGAGTGAGAACATCATATTGTTTATTATTTCTCATTTATTTCTGTTGTTTCATTCATTTACTGATTCATTTGTTTGTTTATTGGTACATTTATCTATTTATTAATTTAAACAAGTCATTTCAGCACATTAGTAAATCCACTGTATGCAGAGCAGAAAGTGTTCCTCGCTCTCAAGCGCTTTCTGCCGCCGTGTTGCTTTTTTTGGTGCCGTTACCATGGAGAATCGTCATATCGGAGCTCCATTGATCATGGCTTGTCGTAGTTGTGGCGCAAGCGCTTAACTCAAGGTAAGTCTACCCAGAGTTGATAGAACTAACTCAAATGCGCTGTTCTGAAACTCAAAGTTTAGCATCTCGGTGTAGATCAACTCACATTTTAACTCGGTGTTAGTTGAACCTCCCTATTGAAACAGACCCCTGAGCTGAGGAAATCATTTAGCTTTCATTTCTATTTCTATTTAATTTCTTTTAGCTTTTTATTTTTATTTTTGGTTTATTTTAGCCTTACTTTGAGCCTAACAATCTTTTTTTATTTATAATTTACAAACTAAAAGTTAACAGAACAAGAAATATAGTGAAAAAGTAAATTTGTCAAGTTTTAAAGGAAAAAACCATGAGGCTGCACTGCAGTAATTTAAACAAGGTTCATAGGTCAAATCAGAACATTTAATTTGTGTTCATCTTAATTTAAAATTACTTTATTTTATCAAAAATATCTGCCATTTGTAACTTTTTCCTCTATATTTTCCATCTATACTGACCCAACTTGCAAATTAAGTTGAACAAAGTCAGGCTGTGTCAGCATATATATATATATATATATATATATGGACTGTAATGAATTATTATTATTTTAAAACATTACACTGAAACCATTTTTTTACAGTGTACTGTACATGGGTTGAAAGCAAATGACGTCAAACTGACATTTCCTGCAAAATTGTACCAGACAGCTCATCATGTAAATCATTATTATAAGATAACCATTGTGAATCAGGGTAAAGTACTTATACAGATTATAAAGTACTTATACAGTACTTATAAGCTGACTTTTTATTTTCTTGCACAGTAACGTTTTTTTTACCAAATAAAATTACGTACGTATCGCACCTTTAATTTAACATTAGTTTAGTGTTATTTAAATAACAGCACTCAACCAATAAGCACACATATTCAGACACAGATCTACAGTCCTATCAGACTCACAAAACAGACAGAGAAACCCATCGCCCCCAGCGTGCTCCATTGATCCTGAAGCCAGCTGTGACCTATCACGACGCTGCTGGGACTGAGGCTAGGTTGGTTGAGAGGGATTGTGACTGCATGGACTCTCAAGCTGGTCATGCATCGGCACCACACGAGTTACAGGTCCTAACAGACCCATCAGTAAACAGGACCATGTTTTCATCAATTCAGAGAGCATTATGGGTATTGTATAATGCTGGGTGTAGGATCACACGGCCTTTGAAGATGGATGCATGGATTCCGGTGGGAAGCAGGAAGAAACTCTACAGAGGAATGTAAATCTTAAAAGCCGAAGGTTTACAGAACATATACAAACACAGTTCACTTAACAGACATACAGTTTGTCATTTCTCAAACTATATGCGCGGTAACATCAAGAAAATCTCCACCCATTTTACCAAAAACAGTAAATCTGACTGCTTAGAAAAGCAATAGCACACATCCATCAGGTATCAGTCATATACGTTACACAATTTAAACAGTGCTACGTGTCAAAGTTTGATACTTAGTGGTTGTTCATGTCAATATGGATATAGCATTGCTTGCCTTGGCAAAGATGACAGATTTTGCTAATTGGCATGTGAGCTCTTTTCAAGAAAAACACACTCAAGTTTGCTAACCACAGCCGGACAAGTGCTATGAATCAGGTGTGCAGGGCCATGCTGGAGGAGTGAGTCAGAGTAGATAAAAGACAGCATGATGCCTCGCCACTCTTACACAAATGACCGCGGAAAAAACACAGAGAAAGAGAGACGGAGAGAGAGGTAAAGAAGAGTGGGTGTCCGCAAAGAGAAAGAAAGTCAGTCCAGATGGTCAGAGAAGATTAAATACCATCTGCCAGAGAGATCTGGAGACATAGCCAAACATTAGCACAAACAAGGACAGCACACCCCACACGCCTAATGCTGTACACATGCATAACCCTGAAACGAGACAGTACATCAGTGTCTCTCAGGGTCTCTGATTGGAAAATTAAGAATCGGTGTTATCTGATTAGGAAAGATCACACAGAAATAAAGCGAAGTCAAATGAACTTTTCAGTGATATCGAATCACGTCGACTGCTCATTTTCATCGTGAGATTAAGGCTTCATCGGTCCCTGTTGTGTCCTCTTGTCTGATGGAGCGGTATTGGTTGAAAATAAAAGTGGTACGTTTGTAGGTGGTGATTTAATGGCCGGTTTTCTATATTCGTCAAAGTTAAGTTCTGCCAATAAACGTTTTCAGGTTTGAGCCGCAGCAGGTTATGAGCAAACATCGCCGTTTCGCAGAGTCACAGTTACTTGTTTCTGTAAGTGACTGAATAAGCGTAATTGCAATTAATGTCAATTTAATTGAGATGAGGAACAAGCACTCACCAGGGGGAGCCACTGAGCTCACTGAGAGTGAGAGTTTACATAGAATGATAAAAACTCTAAAATGGCTTCCAGGTAAAGTTAATTGGCTGAGTGCAAACTAAATATAACAAACACATTTCCTCTCTTCTTCCTCTTTTATTGTTCCGTCACAGCTATTCTAAGACCATTTAACCGAGCACATGACTAATGCATTCACACACTCTCCAGCTCATTGACTCTCATTAGGCTATTGAAATACTGTTTAACCGTAACGCACCCCATTAAACAGGGATCGGAACATGGCCAGGTTAGGGCACATACATTAACCAACACACAAACACAACAGCATTCATTACATTCAGATCCCTTTGAATGCAATGACCAACAGAAGTAGTAATGCGTACTGATCAGATTTTGAGAGGTCTTCTGTATTCGGATGAATCTCGGTATAAATCTCTGAGAATATATTTCAACCTAAATAAACAAATAATATTTTGCTTTAAGAAAATTAAGCATATTTATAGACCATTAACACTTGCTTTTCCACATTTGTATTGATTATTTTAAATATTATTTCCTCTTAATCAGTTCTCACTTCTGTAATGCGACAAATGAATCGTATTTTAAAGGTCCAATGTGTCATACTTTTGAGGATCTATTGACATAAATGCAATATAATATACATTTTATACATAACTATGTGCTTTGAAAGGGAGGGGAGAGGGGCGGAGTGAGCCGTTGGATGCAATTCACAACCTCACCACTAGATGCTTCTAGAAATTACACAATTGTTCTTTAATTTATCTTATGATGTATATTATTACTTACTACAAAAAACAAGGTAACATTTGGTCATGGCTGATGATATACCATTTGATAGGGACGAAAATATATGTAAAATATTGATACACTGTGGCAAATTGGATAAAAAAAATAAAAATAAACACAAATAAACACAAATATTAAGAGTAATGGGAATTACAAAAAACTAAATGTCAGGACAATTTCTTTTTTGAGTAGTTTTAAACTTCATTGTGAAAAAATTATTTCACCACACAAAAGAAATGAATGGTCTTTATTTCACAATGCAAAATCCCATTCAAATTTTTCCATTTTGAGGTTAAATATGACTTTTCCCTGGACCAAGCAGTGATGAAAAAATAGTGAACTACTTCTAATCCAAATCTAGCCACCAAAATTGCAAAGCAGCAGCATTCAGAAACTTTACATCTGAACATGTGCTCATGTGTGGGGGGGAGTTCAGAGGGGAAACAAATCCTCAAGAGAATGTTTTAATGACGGGCCAGCTTTCCTCGCAAACAAGATCCATAGGTCCATCTGCCCTGCATTTAAAAATCAATGCTCCTCGGCAACAGCTAGCGAGGAAGTCGAGGGAGTGTTTTAGTGGGAGAGGAGACCTAAAAAGTCTGCTTTGCTGTTTCCTGTATGAGGTCAGACTTTATGATGTCACAATGGTGCAGATACATGTTACAATAACTCATTAATGCCATCTGAAAGAGTGTAGGAAGAAGCTTCCCTGAACTAGAACAACCATTAGCTCTTATACAGAAATGCTCCCGCAAACCAAAACAATGAGCACTTTGTTGTCCGGCCTGGAATGCTGGCCCCCACACAATGAGGATGGTACATTCTAGACTGTACAATGTCGTTCAAAGGGCGCCTGTGTAATGTGCTGGATTTCTAGTTTCCCCGGCATGCATACGACAATCGCAGGCCTAATCAATAACTTCATCAATAACTTAGATTCATCACAAGATCCCCTTCACAGGAACACACGCACATGTTGAGGAGGTGGTACCACCATCTCTAGTGTACCACGTCCAAAGAAGAGCCTCTTGTGCTGCACCTTTGAGACTAAGCTTGTGAGAATCCTTGACGAAATGTCAAGTGTTACAAAACACCGAACAGCAATAAAATAAGGAGATCAAAGCCCATGAGAAGACATGTCTTGAAATGATGAGAGGTAGCGGGATAGAAAGAGAGACACAGAAAAGTGTAACAGAGGGGGAAACACTGCACTCACTTGACAAGATAGGTTTTCATCTTCTCCTGTAGAGTCCTCCAAGACGTGTTGAGGCTCTGTCTGTCATGCAAAAGAAACGTGAATACGGAAAATAAGTGTCTCAGGCACAGCTAGGCAAACCATTGTGGATAGAAAAGACTATATGTGTTAACAGTCTGAGGTACTCTGTACATTGTCTTGCGTATTTAGACCTTTGACTACCAGCATGAGGTTTGGACACACTGCAGCTTATTCTGGCCAAATACCGCCAATTTAGGCAAGAAGAGATTATCTGACTAATGGTGTAAGCAAACAACCACACGTTTTATTTTTATGGTCTGTTTAAAGCCAAATTAGTCTGACACTGATGATACCACAAGAAAACAGATTTTATGTATGCTATACTTGTTCATTTCTTCTGTACAATCAGAAGCGGTTCAGTCTGAGGCTGAGACCACACTGAGACTATACTGATACCATCACTACATCTGTGTTATGAGTTTCTAGAATGACGTAGCAGTGTACCCTAAGACTTGATTACTACAGCAGACTCGTGCCAATATAAATGGTGCTTCTCTGCACCAAATGACAGTGGTGGAACGTCTTGGTCAGACAGCGCCTGCAGGCTGTGCTGTCATTGACTGTTTAGGGTTAATTAGTTAGGGTGGGGACACAGACGGACTAATCTGTCAATGCATAGAAGTGAAAATGACAGATAACCCTGCCGCTCGTTCAGTGTCGTAATAACATCTCGACGGGTTTTACGGCATACTTTATTACATATGGATCAATGGGGTTTCAATGAGCTGTAATGTCTGAACATTGTGTCATATCAGAAAAGATGACGGAGCAGTCTGGAGTACAATTTATGAGTGACTCGCTAGATGATGATGTCATTTACATGTGTGTGATCGATTGCATGGTAACGTAATCCCTGTCTTAGATCTGTTCTGGGAGCGAAAAGGTCAAAGTTAAGGTTATTACATTTCTTGAAAATCTGTAGTGATGTATCCGCCAAGACAACAAATGCATGGATGGTAAGAGAGGAAGAATCAGGTGTAAAAAATGTAAATGTTATTATGTAATTAAGACCCTTTAATTGTTTAACAGACCCCCAAGCCTAAAAAACCCCCAGAACAAAACAGTTTCGCAAGCAAACGTATTTTACAATCCATGATGGATTTATGTAGAATTCTTTGGATTTTTAATCTAAAATTATGAAATTCCACGTTTAATATTTTGTTTCAGCTCCAAGTAAACTCTCTGCCATCATGACTCAAACACTGTTTGCATCAATTCATCTTAATTGACACTCTACAGCTTCCCATATATAAATCGAGTTTAACTCCATCATCAAAGTGTCATCGCCTTCATCATCATCATCATCATCACCGTCACAGCACCGGTATGAATCAGAGGCTCAGGGATTCTTACGCACTGTCTGATTCACACATTTCACAGTGTTTCATTAAAACTTCAGCCTTCATTAACAAAAAAAAGAAACTGATCAAGCTGCATATTCTTTTTCCAGTATTAACACATTCAACTTTAAAATGCAAAAATGCCTTTTACAAAAGGATCATTTGAAAAGTACGCACAGCCGTAACGCAGGTCGTTCTCTTTAACGGGTAATCCCCTAATATCGGATGTTCAGATAAAGATCTGGAACAGGTTGTTCTCTGGGAGAATACAGAAACGCACTTTAAAAATAAAACTAATGCTGCTGTATTTAACATATCATGTTAGGTACGCTGGAGACTCACCTCGCTCGCCGCGCTGCCGATTGCCATCTTTCGCCAAGGGTCAACTAGTTGTGCCAGTGGCATCTCCACTTTTTGGAGGTTCTCTTCTTGAGAAATCAGCTTCACAACGAATGAGAGCTACTTCGTATATACTGTGCCTGATTGTTTTCGCGATCTTGACATAGAGGAATGAAGATGGGAACCCAGGGCTCGTGCGCGTAACGCATCCAAATACGCCGCCACCTTTTCCTCCACTCACCTCTGTCAGTCAGCGCGGCGTTTCCATAGAAATACAATGACCGTGCCCCTGATCTCACGCCACTCGCCCTCTCTCTCTTCGCCTTCCCCTTTGATAGAAAAAACACGTTCACGCTCTATTCACTTCCGCTTCTCGAGGTATGACACATCGGATTGGCGGATCTACGGGTCAGTCATATAACGCGGGCGGGGCTGAAGCTGCGGACTCGGAGCTCACAGACGGACAGGTGAGAGCACGTCTGGTCTGTGATAATCTTGTATTCATTTGTGCCTGTATATTATATATAGGGAAATATATATATTTACATTTTGTATTATTTAATAATGCATTTATTTATTTATGTCTATATATTATAGGCCAATATGCATAAATATAAACCTTTGTATATTTTATTATTTAATAATGCATTTATATATATATTTTTTTTTCCCACTATTTTCATTGTCCCAGACATATCTAATGTGCCTCAGATACATTTGTATCTAACTTGTAAACTCTGGTTTGATGCTTGGTTCAGGCAGGTGGACAGCGCGACGTCTGCTGGTTAGTGTATGGTAATACGTGTGGTGTGTTTCAGTGACGTCTACTGTACGCCCATAAGATGGTAACCACTTCATATTAATAAAAATAATAAAACATACATAAGCTAAATTATAGCATTATTAATTTATTTTGGTGAATAATAGAAGGGTTGTCTAGATTGGAGTTGATCCTAGAACAGTTGATCACTTGAAAAAATTGTCAAGGCTCTGAGATGGACTGTCAAGGTTGCACATTTCCAACACAGAAATGATTCATTTAAAAACCACAAGTATTTTTTTTAAAACCAATGTAATGTCGCATGGCTACATTCTTTCCAGGTAAAATAAATGGTACACTATTTTAAAATCCAAACTGATAATGCCTCCAGTAGTTTGTTTGTGTGTATGGTTGTTGCTCATGCAGTCCTTCAGCAAAGTGATGGGATCACTATCTAAGCTTAATATTTCCTGGAAAAGAAACAGGATGATGGAAGGGTAGTGACGAGGATAAAGTTTTAAAAACACCGAGAAGGGTTGAGGAAAGGTTGAAGGGTAATCTCACATGACATCAGGATCGCTCATGCTGTGCCCATGGAAACGATATGTCTGGAGTTCCATTAGTACAGGGCACTGGGCAAGTAGAAAAGGCGAGTACCGGGTCATCATTTAGTGAAGTCAGCAAACATGCTGATGTCACTACTTTGAAGCCCCGAAGAAGAGAACACGAAACATGACAATCAAACATTTGGTTTAATGTCAATTATACAGCACAAACAGTCACTTGGGAATTAAAGGTTGTGATAAACATATGAGATTATAGTTACTCTGATATATAAAAAATGGCTAAATATGCCAGGCTGAAATCCAGACAAACCTCTAAGGTATTATCTCTGACACTGTTTGGGCAACCTATGAGAGAAATCAAAAGAGAAAAGAGGAAGACATTATATAGGGTGATAGTAAAGGTAGTAGCTAACACACTAAATAACACACTTAACTAAAGACAGAAACAATTAATTCCAACAGTTTGAGAGCAGAATTGCACAAATACTGCATTTGCATTTACAATAAACTATCTACAAATTTGCATTTAATATAAACCATTGACAAGGTTGATGAAACTGAGGTTTAGTTGAGCCTCCTCATTTAATGCCTATAAACTACAAAGAGCTTGAACCAGCCTCTTTAAAGGTAAAAAAACCCATTGAAACATACTGTATGATACATTTATTCTCCGAATTTTTTTATAAAAGTTATATTAAAGTAATAACATATGATATTTGTTGGAATAACAAATTGTGGACATTTGTGTCTAAAAATAATAAATATAATAAAATATTCAAACTGAAAATACGAAAGGCCACATTTTGTTTACTCCATCTATCAGAATTTTGAAAAAACCTGTTTGCTCTGGTATGATAAAAGAACTTTTATTTTGATGACAACGCAAACTGCGGTAAAAGTAATTGTATGAAACGGACGAGCGCCCCCTGGCGGTAATGTGCGATTGGACAAAAATTTTTCTGGATTTAAAAGAATGGTTATTGATAAATCTATATACTATCTATATTCTACTTATAAGCATTACCTGTTTGATAGTATGTCCCACTTCTTGTGAATACAAAACAATACTTGTATCGTTGCCTAATGTGTTTGTAATGACATATTAAATCATTTTTGTACAGCTAAACATATAAAACACGCAATTTTTAGTAGCAAAGAGTCATAAACCGGTATCACCGTTGGGATAAACTATACAACGTATAAAAGTATGTATAAAAGAAGTATTAAGGTGTTTAAAAAAAGGCTTATTAACATCACATGAATTACATATTCGTTTAATTATTAAAAGATAACTAAATAACGAACATGATTACAAATGATAATGACATGATTTTTGTCCCTAGTTGTATGACACAATTATAATTTATGATACCGTTATCATTCATGGTACTTAACAAAAAAAATAAAAAAATCATCGTAACATAACAAAAACTACATTTCTTATACATTTCCTAAATTACACATTTTCCTAATGTTATCTAACTTTATCTATTCTATTCTTTGGGTGATAAACCAGGCGCACGTCTCCTCTCTTGACGTCACCGGCGGAAGGTCAGCGCTCAAACGGAAGTGAGAGTCAGAGCCCATCCGCCATTGTGGAGTAGAGCAGGGGTAATATTCTCTCCAAATATAACACAGGGTGTGAATGTTTCGGACTTACTTAAACACACCGCACGGCCACCGATCTCCTCAGCCGTTTGACACACGCTGTCTCCGCCGCCCGAGAGAACCGCTGCCGATCATCTGAGACCGGGGGAGGAGATCAACGCCTGCGATTATAGGGCCAACTCGGAGAGAGGAGAAATAACGTGAACCCGCAGAGGTGGCAGGAGAGATCGCGGACCGTCATATCAACGATCAGTTCGGGTTCCCGGAGGATGTCTGCGACAACTGTCGATCAGGTACACGAGGCGGATCGTCTTTATGTACATAACAGATGAACGTGATGGTGCGCGCACTGACTGTGGATCTGTCTCAAAACCTAGTGAGCTTTCTACCTAGACGGCATGTTTTCGGCAGCGTTGGAAACATTCAAGGTTCCGAAACGAAAACACGTTCGAAGGAACGTGCCAAACGTGCGTAAGATGCCTACAAATGCTGTCTAGAAAGGCAGCTCACTCGGGTTGAGACACAGCCAATGTAGTATATAAAGCTATATATTTAAAGGCTTGACGTGCAGGGCAGAATCCTGGGCAAAATGCCCACAAATGTTGTCTTGTACTAAGGCCACTTACTCTGTTTTGAGACACAGCCAGTCTAGCCCATAGAGTTGAGAGTCTTGTGTATTTGATATCTGTTTTTGTCGGCCAGAATCAATTCATGATTTGTAATATGCTTTAAAAATATTTATGTATATCAAGAAAAAGCTCTTTGTAGATCGGTGACACTGAGGCTTGTTTTGCTTTGTTCATATTGTGAATTTTCTCTCTTTGACATCCGGTTGCACACTTTGAACACAACACTAGAGACCTAAAGGACAAGGAAACAAAGGTAAGTTAAGTGTTGCATTGACGCATTTTCTTTAGGCATGTCCACTTTCTTATGTCAGTGTTAAAACTTGTACCTGTCAGTGTGTTTTCTCAATGAATTGTAACCCGTATGGAAAACTTCACTCGACAAATAAATATTCGGTCATCATTTATTCAGCCTCATGAGATTCAAAACGTGTTTTATGTGACTCTTTCTTCTGTGGAACACGAAAGAAGATATTTTGAGAAATTTCTCGGTGGTTTTGTGTCCACACGGTGGAAGTTAATGGGGTCCAATGCTGTTTGGGTACCAACATTCTTCAAAATGTCTTCTGTTGTGTTCTGAAGAAAAAATGAAATCATACCGGTTTGGAACGACACGAGGGTGGGTAAATGATGACACCATTTTTTTCCATTTGGGCGCCTTTTATTGTATCAACAACGTTATCAATTATCACAAGTATGACTTTATTTACAAACGGCAAACCTCTTTAAATCTGTAGATTTATGAGTTGTCACTTCTGAAAATTATGTTTATAGTAAGGTATAGGTAGGTACAGTGTTCATGTTAATATGAGACTTGACATTTTTTGTGTTTAATTATAATAAATAACCTACAAAGTGAAGAAATGTTGAACATTAACTGACTGAAATATGTAAACAACTGAGCTGCAAAATGTTAGAGGGAAAAAGGAGTCGTCAAAATAAACTGACAGACTGTCTGTCTTGCTTCGGTTAATTTTGTTTAGTGCAAAACGGTTCGATGCATCAGAAGGATGCTGTGAATGATGATGACTTTGACAATTACCTGAGCAGCCAGACAAATCAGGTGAGTTCTCTCTGTGGGCTGTCATATTAGATGTCTATTCTCCAAAAATAAAATCCATATCATTTGGATTATTCCATTTCAATATAATGCTACTTTACAACATAGACTCGATCTATATGAGACGGCATTGTGAATGAAAATTGCTTTGAGCCTAAACACATTACAGTATCTGTTTGTGTATAAATAACTTTCACATTTGGTTTTATTGGTTTTTAGTAGAAAACGGTAGACATGAAACCTAATCATTACTGACTTATTTTTAATTACCTTCAACAGAGTAATAGCTACCAACCAATGTCTGATCCCTACATGCCCAGTTATTATGCCCCCTCCATCGGATTCCCTTACTCCTTGGGAGAGGCTGCTTGGTCCACCGGAGGAGACCCCCCTATGCCCTACCTGACCACCTATGGACAGATGAGCAATGGCGAACCTCACTTCATTCCAGATGGAGTCTTTAGCCAGCCTGGTGCTTTAGGCAACACGCCCCCTTTCCTCAGCCAACATGGATTTAACTTCTTTCCCGGAAATGCAGACTTTTCCACCTGGGGCACCAGTGGTTCTCAGGGACAGTCTACGCAGAGCTATGGGTATCCCCCCAGCTCACTGGGTCGGGCCATAGCTGACGGACAGGGATTTGGCAGTGACACACAACTCAGTAAAGTTCCGGGGCTCAGCAGCATCGATCAGGGTATGGGCGGGCTCAAGCTCGGTTCCGACATGTCGGCTGTTACGAAAACGGTGGGGTCTCCTTTAGGAGGGACGGCAGGTATGGGCGGCATGGGCGCTAACAGCATGCCGACCGTGAGCTCCTCCGCGCCCAACCCCAACTCTTGGGCTGCCGTCGCAAGGAAACCTGCGAAACCCCAGCCCAAGCTGAAGCTGAAACCCAACATGGGTTTGGGGGGTGGGGCGACAATCCCTCCTCCACCAATAAAGCATAACATGAACATTGGAACATGGGATGACAAAGGCTCCCTCACCAAGCCTCCTCATGCTCAACAGATGTTGCCCCCGCAGCAGCTGGTGCAGCAGCAACTCTTGGCCCAACCTCAACCCATGTTGCAGAATCCGTTGCCTCATCAACACCAGCAGCTCCACCTACAGTCTCCACAGCCCCACCAGCAGCTGCCCCCAGGTCCCCCCCACCCTCATCACCACTCGCAACCTGGTCCCCCCCAGCCCCTGCACCCATTGCAGCAGAACCCACCGCCCCAAAACCGCTGGGTGGCCCCTCGAAACCGAGGAGCGGCCTTCAACCAGAACAGCGGAATGGAGAACTTTGGCCTCGGGACTGGAATCCCCATGAGCTCGTTGCCGTCTTCCGGCGAGGTTCACCCCGTCCTGGAGAAGCTCAAGGCCCTCAATAACTACAACCTCAAAGACTTCGACTGGAACTTGAAAAACGGACGGGTCTTTATTATCAAGAGCTACTCGGAGGACGACATCCATCGCTCCATTAAGTACTCCATCTGGTGCAGCACAGAGCACGGAAACAAGCGCCTGGATAGTGCCTACCGTTCGCTTGGTGCCAAAGGTCCGCTCTACCTACTTTTCAGCGTCAACGGCAGTGGACACTTCTGCGGCGTGGCTGAAATGAAGTCCACCGTGGACTATAACGCCTACGCCGGCGTCTGGTCCCAGGATAAGTGGAAGGGCAAGTTCGAGGTGAAATGGATCTTTGTTAAGGACGTGCCCAATAACCAGCTGAGGCACATCCGTTTAGAGAACAATGATAACAAGCCTGTCACCAACTCCAGGGACACTCAGGAAGTGCCCCTAGAGAAGGCAAAGCAAGTGCTTAAAATTATTGCAACTTTCAAGCATACCACCTCAATCTTTGATGATTTTGCACATTACGAAAAGCGGCAGGAGGAAGAGGAAGCCATGCGACGGGTAAGTGCTGCTTTCTGCCACTCTTGGACCATAGCAGAAAGCAGGCACTGCAACTTTTAGATCGAACCAATCCTAGTTCTTATACATTAGAATAAAATGTGGTTTTAATAGCAACTTAGAATAGTGTTTCTCTTACATCTGAACGTAGGCAGAACCAAGCATTGTTATTTGTCACATAATGTTAAAAGTGCCGTCGGTCTTCCTTAGGAATGCACTTTTTGATGCGTTATCCATTCGTTTATAATAACATGGCTTGAGCAATAAAAGAAATCCCGGCCATCTATTGACATATGACTGGTGTTGAGCAGTGACGCCAATCAAACAGCAGGCAGATGTCCCGTGAATAGATTTGACTTGCATCATTTCCTGCCACACAACACAAATAATTGATGCCTGTGCTTGTTACCTCGGCACCAGCTGCTTTGACTTTGTCTGCGAGTTATGTTGTGATTGCACAACATTTTAGATCATATTTCACGTGATTATGTATCGGGCGCAAAAGGAAGGATGTGAATTTAGCATCTAGGCATATATCATGCTTTGCCATTTAAACTATAGTTTGGTCCATGTATTGGGTTGTATTTCTGTTTTTACAGTGCCTTTGTAGAGTGCCTAATACAGTTATGTTCATACAGTTCAGTTATGAAAACGTACTGTACATAACTGTAACCGCTTCCATTAAAGGGACAGTTCACCCAAAATGAAAATTCGTCATCGTTTACTCAGAACACCAAAGAATATATATGGTGCCATAACAAAACCGCAGAGATGTCAACATGTTTTAAATGACATGAGGGAGAAAAAATAATGACAATTATTATTTTTTGGGTGAATTATCCCTTTAAAAAATTAACTAAATTAACCACAAACTGAATTGTAGTTTTATTTAACACAGTTATTTACATCTTACACTAAAATAGAGACATATTTAGACATTCATAAACAGGATGATGTCGGTGTCATCCTTGTTGGTAAATACATTGTCATAAACCGTAATCATGAACTAGCCACTGACTTGACTTGCACTGCAATCCTATTAGCAGGTGTAGTCATGCATGTACTCCCACCTTTGACTTGTGTCCACTCCAGTTACTTGTTTGTAAAAAACAATATACAGTAGGTTTGCCAAGAACATACATAAAGTCTAAATACTCTTATCATTGTCAGTGGATCTGTAATAGATTGCAGTTTTGTAATTTACTTATTTTAACTTAATTTCTTCACATAGAAAACGTCACAATAAATGTATATTCAGAATCTTATGTCAGTTTGGTTGTCTTGCCAATCCGTTGCCATAGTGAAATGTCTATGTATGTTTAAATATATTTTTGACTTTGTAACAAGGCTTAGTTCTCTCAAAAATGAATAAATGTTTTGGAAAAAAAGGACGGTGCCCAAATGATAACTGAACTATTAGCTCTAAGATTGTTTGCCACTGTTAAGTTAAAAGGGCACTAATGCATTTTTTATCAGAAATGAGGTCATGATTTATAATCTTTGTGTCAGCCTATGTCATTTTAAAGTCTTACTCACCAAAGGTTCATTTTGTTTTTTCAAAAAAATGCAGTAAACACTTTTTAATAGAATCACTTGCGCCCCTCAAGTTTTGTCCAGTCCATTAAAGCACTTTACCTGAATATGGTTTTATTTTGTTTGTAAAGTTTAATAGTGCAGACATATGGTAGTGGTTGAGGAGACCCCCCCCTTCGATGAAAAGCGATTTGAGTACCCAGAAAAGCGCTATATAAATAAAATGAATTATATTATTATGTTATGTATTTGGGCATATGTGTCTTATAATCTAGCTAGCTATGTACACTTTGTCTGTGAAAAGAATTTGAGGTAAGCATGAGGGTTTTGCAGAATATAAGATTAAGGAAAAAACATGATTTTTGGTTAGTCAAGTTGAAACTAAGTAGGTTGATACCAATACCAAGTGGAATTTCAAAAATGATTGAAAATTGGGTTATTTTACAAAAGTACAAATAAACAGCAAACCCATACATATAACTTATTTATATGTATTATACATATGGACATTTATGCATAATATATGCATTTATTTGACCCATTATTGCATTTAACAGCCATTGAGAAACTATTAAAGAGTAGTTCACTATAAATAATGTCATTAAAATGTCATATTTATTCTATCGAAAACAAATTGAAGCTTTGAGGAAAGCTTTCCGGTGTTCTTGATCTTATCCATATAATGCACATGATGGGGGCTGTTGGTCCAAATATCAGTTTCATCGCAGCTTCAAAAGGCTCTACGACACCAGCCGATAAATAAGGGTGTTGTCTAGCGACACGATTAGTCATTTTCCAAGAAACAAAAAATTATATACTTTTTAAACATAAAAATATATCTTGCACTGCCTCGGAGGTCCTCCAGAATGCGCGTTCACGACTTGCGTATTACGCAATCACGTTGGAAAGGTTACGCCCCCCGTTTAAGTGCATTATTCGGATAAGAACCCTGGAAAGCTTTTTTTGTTTTCGACAGAAGAGATAAACACACAGACGGCTTATATGACATGTTGGTAAGTGAATTATCATGAATTGAAATTTCAAAGTGAACTACTCCTTTAATGTAATATGGCCAAAATTGCAAGACAGACTTGTACTATGTTTGCACATTTAATTGGTTACCGGCTGATGTAAAAACTTTTAACAGTTTAGTGTGTTAATCTAAATTCCCTTTTTGTCTCATTTGCTAATAATAAAATGTATTAATATTTTATAATCGGCCACTGGCCTCCATGACATTTTGGGGCTAAAACTAAATTTGTGCATCTTTAAAGGTTTAAGAGTTTTTTATGTAGGCCTATGTCAGAAAGATCGAATCAGTTACCGCTGTTTTGAAACCACTATCTGTCTCAGCAGGTCACATACTGTACATCGTTTTACTGTTGCATGCATAAATATTGCATGCAGTTGTTAGACCCACACCTTCAGTTAACCGAAGACATTTGAAACCTTGTTTTGTCTGAAAAATGATCAACATTATACAACTGCCTCATTTTCTTAGTGGCAGTAGCTGACCTTGTTCCACGTTCAATAATTGTATGCCCTCTGATGCAAAAGATCACAAAAAACACTTATTAGATGTCGTTTTTGTATCCCATCTTGTCACATGGCGTGATGATATCTGGTCAATTTCTGCGCAGTTATGCATCTTTGGCACGTTTCAGCTTCAGGGAAATGTCAAATGTGCTTGTTTAGGGGAAAAAGAGTAGACCATGATTATATTGCTTTCCTGAGCAACTAACAAGGAAACCACAAGTGTATTTAAAGAAAGTGTATTGCAAATAAAAACCCATCCAGGTTTGGCTTTGATACAAGACTAAGATGTTGATATTTGTTCATTTTTTGGTCTATTCAAATATATCTGATTTTGTCTTTCTCTTTTCTTTTTTTACAGGAGCGAAATAGAAATAAACAGTAGGTTTACAGAGATCTCCCACGTAGGATGTCAACACTAATGACGTAGAACCTTAAATATTGCATAACCTCAGAGGAAGAATGGGGTTCTGGTGTATTTTCTGCTGAAGATGATGTATGAACACTTGTCAAGTGGACTTTCCTGTGTCAACCTCTGACGGATCTGCCCATTTGCTCAAGTCACGCACGAAATGGACAGAAATCACAAGTAAACTGTATCTTAAAGCACTTTCAGCCCTTCTAAAAGCTTCTACCGGTTCCCTTAACTGTCAATGGACATCTGTTCGGTATTAACTGACTAACCGTTGTAGTTGGTCCTGCGGATATTTCAAATGTATTTGTAGTCTTATTGTTTTGTCTAGATCTGTTTGTTTTGTTTTTGTAACTCCTTCAAATTTTAGCGTTTTTGAACACACTCAGAGGAGAAACTATTTGTCTACAGAAAGAAAACTTGAATCTACATGAAGCTGTAAAAACCGTAATCGTGGCGCAGACCAAGTTTGCGTCCCACCTGACAAGTCGGAATAATCACGTCTGTTTATTGCAGACTGACTCCACGGTAGCCCTCTCACCCCTTCTGTATCAGCATATATATTTCTGTGTACCTAAAGATGATAATTATGCAGCTTGGTGGCGATTGACACCAGCCAATGCACATTTTGATTTGTTTTCTCCTGCAATTTTGTCGTTCAGAAAGTGCATTTGTCTAAGGAGAAACCTGCTCAGAAACACCACACGTCTACTCAAGTCCGTGTTCTTTGAGTCAGAATCTGTAATGCATCTGCTGCTATCCGGAATTTGGCAAGAACGTGACAGTTTTCTCCTATAGGTGACTCACTAGCTAAAATAAACATGATCCATGTTTAGCGATCCCACGTTTTGAGTTTTTACTTTCAGAATGTCCCCTTATTTTAATGGCGTGAAACATAATCCGTATTGTCCAAATTCGTATTGCATGAGAACTTTCGGTTTTGCTGTTTGCAACTATATAGGCTACTGAGCATTATTCTGAGGCCATGCAAATGAAACTATATAGGTCTTGATTATTTTGATTGAATGGTAAAGTTATATTATTGCTATGGACTGACCTTACGGTCCAAATGTACCCTGTTGGGGTCCGGTGCCACGGGCTAGTGTCTGAGATCAAACCCTCCCAAAAGATCTACACTTCTCAAACATCTGCGAGTAATGCAAAGCAATTACAGTCTCTGCTATTTCCTGTTTGTTCACTGGAAGCTGCCTTCTCCACAAACCACGTAAGGCTGCTCTTGCTTCGTTAGACTGTGGGTATGAATCGGCCCCGCTGGCGGAACGGGCAGGAGATTTGGGTGAGCCATCTACGAAATCAGCTGCAATGAGAGACACCTTTCTCCCCTTCCTCTGTGTGCTTTGATTCAGGCCATGTTTGTATGGGTTACTGTAAATCGATGCTTCTCAATGATGCTGATGCTAATCGAGGTATGATGTGATTGATTAATCTGATTTGAAAAATAAATATAGATTTATGGAAACTTTTTGATTGCGAAAATTGTCTTGACTGTAGAAGCTGTAGTCTGCACCTCACAACAGTTACCAGATTCGGTCATTAAGATGACATTTTCCAAAAAGGAAAATTCTGTCATTGTTTACTCTTCCTCTTTATGATTTCAATCTTTCTTCTGGAAGATATTTTGAATAATGTTGTCAACCGAACAACGGCGGTACCCATTGACATGCATTGGTTTTGTGTCTATATCTACACAATAGAAGTGAATGGGTAGCCTACCTCCGTGCATGCATGTTCGGTTACCAGCATTGTTCAAAATATCTTCTTTTGTGTTCTGCAGAAGAAAGAAAGTCATACAGGTTTGAATTGTCATTTGTTTCATTTCAACTGCAACAATGTTCAATTGTTATGGTAGAGAAAAAAAAAGCAGTTATGTGCGAGAAATATCTTTAATTCCTCTAAAAAGGTATAAATGCAAAATAGTCATAGAATGTATCTATTTTGTGCGTCGTAACGCATATAATAAACGGACAAATGGTTATTGCAGAATTGTTTTATGGCAAAATTCCGGCAGATGGCGCTATTGTCCAGCTAAAGAATTGGCTCAACCCTATATGGTTTTCTCTTGTATTATGTTCTTTTATGCCTCGTTATTTTTGATACGCCCCTATAGTTAAACATTAAATGTAACATAAATTGTTGATTTTGAGAATCAAGGTAGAAACTTACATTAGACAGACTTTTACCTTATATAGCCTTTTTAACTTTTCAGACCTATAGAAAAAGCAAAAGCACAAGTCTATCTGTTGCATGTCTTTACATGTGCAACACCAGTAAAATGAGTCATATTAATAACAAGTGCTTATAAAACCTTTAAAAGAGTTATCTGCAATTACGATGAGATGTTCTGTACAAGCATATAGCAACCTGCCATGTAATCCGGTCAGAAAGGCTCTTTTCAATCCGCCGGAAATGCCATCTTTAATCAGACAATTACGGCACAAACATGGCACTTGTTGTCCACCTTTGTAAAGTCAATTAATGGTGGCTTGCCAAGTGTGTCCCCCTGCGTGACAGAGGAAATTCCTCTGTTTTAGGCTGCATAAAGAAGTTGTAATTACTAGGAAGGAGGTTTGAATTGAGACTTTTCTGTCTTCTGAGCTTATGTATTGGTACACCCATCTGGTACAAACTGCCTTAAGTTTTTTTAGGTGAGTTTGTACAACAAGGGCTACGCTATTAATAACCTTTGCTGCATTCTCTCTAATTGCCAGTTTGGCTCACAGGCATGAAAAGAACAAAGGCTGAATATGCAAATGATGGTTTTTATTTCATCAGCCTTTGTGCTGGTTGGAGGTTTCCTGGCTCTTATTATTGAGAATCTCTGCAGGCCTTTACATTTAGATTTACATTTAGTCATTTAGCAGACGCTTTTATCCAAAGCAACTTACAAATGGGTTAAACAATGGAAGCAATTGGAACAACATAAGGACAACAACAAGTATAAGCACAGTAAAATTGGTCTCATATAGCCTACCAAAGTATACAAAGCGTTTTTTTTAAGGAAGAAGTCAGAACTAATCGCTCAGGTGCTGACGGAAGAGATGGGTTTTCAGCCGATTCATAAAGATGGCTACAGAATCTGTTGATCTTGTAGCAGCGGGCAGATCATTCCACAAATGCGGAACCGATCCAGAGAAGGTACGTGAGAGTGATTTATTCCCTTTTTGGGATGGAACTACAAGACGTTGTTCGTTTGCAGAGCGTGAGGATCTGGCAGGTACATAAGTCTGAAGACATGGGGGTGCCAAACCAGTGGTGGTCTCGTAGGTCAAGAGCAGAGCTTTGAATTTGATGCGAGCGACCATTGGGAACCAAGGTAACTTAATGAAGAGAGGAGTGACGTGCGCTCTCTGTGGTTCATCGAAGACAACTCTTACCATTGCATTCTGGATCTGTAGAGGTTTGGTTGTGCAACCTGGAAGTCCAGCCAGTAGCGCATTGCAATAGTCCAGTCTGGTCAGGACAAGAGCCTGGACTAGGACTAGGTGTAGCATGCTCGGACAGGAAAGGTCCAATTTCCCTAATATTGTAGAGGATGAATCTACAGGACCGGGTGGTGTTGGCAACATGATCCGTGAAGTTTAGCTGATCATCGATCACCACTCCCAGGTTTCTGGCCGTTCTGGAAGGTGTGATGGTTGATGAGCCCAGTTGAATGGAGAGGTTGTAATGAATCTTTGGGTCAGACGAGATTACAAGCAGTTTCGTTTTTGCAAGGTTCTGCTGCAGGTAATGGTCCTTCATCCAGAAAGAAATGTCACTGAGGCATACTGAAATGCATGCAGAAACAGTCGGATCGTCAGTCTGAAATGACGGGGAGTTGTGTATCATCTGCATAGCAGGGATAGGAAAAGCCATGTTTCCGAATTACAGAACCTAGGGATGTCATGTATACGGAAAAGAGCAACGGTCCAAGCACTGAGCCCTGAGGCACCCCTGTATTGAGATGGGATTAAGAACCAAACGCATCTTAAGTGTCATACCAAAAGGTATAGAGACCTAAAAAACAGTGTAGTGGTACAGTATACTTTGTAAAAATGGTTTTAAAATGTCTATATTTTACCACATCCAAAGATTAAAACAAGTAATATAACATGCACTGTGTTTAAATTACATCTTACAATTTCAAAGGGTTGCAAGTGACAAGCAATTAAGAAAGTTCACATTTTTTACAGTATGCATCTCAATCTCAGTTTTACAATGGCAGTAAGCGTCACTTCACCGTAGTACCAGTTTACAAATTTATGATGGTTTTGATTGTATCATATCATTCCAAAGTGTAAAGCTGAAGTTCAGATGGGCATGATGGACAAACTGAGTGAGTGACAGTTTGAATTTTTTAAATCAGAAGTAGCTGATTCATTCTGATGCAGCTGAATAGTGGCTGTTATTCTACAGATGTTCTTTTCGAAAGCTCGGCATTGCCAATTAGAAAGAGATGAGAGGCACTGCCAAAGGCCTTTGATTCTGCTTTCTTTGAAGCAACGGTCGTATTTAACTGCCAAGAAATGGAATACACCAAGGTTAGATGGGAGCTCTATAAGGATGGCTGTCTGTTAAAAAATGATTTTACTTATTTTGAAACAATATATAGTATATAGGTTGAGTGATGATTTTCTGCCACAAGTCACCATACTAGAATATTTAAACACACCTCTTATTTTATCTATAGAATATAATCCTTATAGTATGTACAAAATATGAAGAGTTTTGAATCAAAATGAGATAACTAAAATAATGTTTTTTTATTGTGCATTCCAATTAATATAAATCAAACTGCTGTTGGTTTGTTTTGATTTAAGCTATAAAAACAAAAAAATACAGCTAACTAATGCAATAAAACACAATAAAAACATGATAACATAATGAAAAACATGATTTTAGATTGTTTGTTATCTCATTTTGGAACCAAACTCTTCATATATACTGTATAGCTTTTATGATATATAAATGTAAAATTCTGAACTGTGATTAATGCTCACAAATGCAAATAAAAACCTTGGGGTGTACAGCGATTAGGCTGCATAAGGAACAGAAACTAATTTGTCAAGCTTAAGAGTTGCCAATAACTCCTAACAACACAGGTACCATTACATGTTCTGCAAATAAGTTTCATGACCAGGTCTGTCAGAAACATAAACTAATATTTGTCAGTAGACCTTCCTTCTCTCTCTAGGGATCTTTGCTGCATGTGCAGTTTCTATTGATCCCATCGACTCAGCTTGTTTTATCCAATGATCCGATTACAAATGCTGTCACCCTCCCCTGGCCCTCTTCCTTCTGTACCCTACCAAAGTTCTCTGTTACGCCATAAGAACCATATGCTGACATGTGCATTTCCTAAAGCTCTCAACCTGAACCAGGAACTGGACAAGTAGGCTGGACATAAGCTCTGCCAAACATGATTAAAGCAGCCCAGAGAAAAGAGCTGCAGATAGGCAGGCAAAGGAACAGAGCTGTGAAATCACAATTGTTTCCTTTATCTGTTTTCATTAGAATTAACATTTTAAGTTGTAATATTAACATTTCAAGCCTCACTGTAAATGCCAAGCATTACAGTGAAACGGAAGTTGTGATGGTATTTTCTTTGAAATGGTGACATCTACATGAATTAAATGGCTTCTGGAATGAGGAAAAATGTAGGCAAGGCTTGATTTCACCCTTCAGGTTTTTGGAAGTTGGAGACCTGGCTATTGGACAGTCAGTATAGTCCCACCTCCAGGCTGAGACATTCGTCATGCAGAGAAGAGATATCATTAAGGACTAAAAACTGAAACTATTAAAACATATCTGTTAATTGTAATAAGATAAATCATCTGTCTAAATATACAAAAACTACACAAAAATGAGAAAAGTTGCATCAACTGAAATAGGTCTGAGGCACAACAATTATCAAATGAGAAACTACATTTACTTTACACCAATATAAAAATAAGCAGATAAATAATAAAATGATGAAAGCACATACAATTACTTATAATTTCACACAAAAACTAATGCTAATTCTGGGAGAAGTAGCCTTAATGTTTTTGGTGAAAGATGGCACATATAATAAATTATATAAAACACTAACAAGTCTGTTTATTGTAAAGCACGCAAAATAACACTTTCACAAAAATACAGAATACTGTTGCATGCAAAGCATGCTGGGAACTCCAGATCCACTACTTATTTGGTGACATTAACAAAAAGATCTAACGTACTGTAGTTCCACCACAAAATAATTAGCAAATTAAGTGGGTTGAACATGATAAAATTGAGCTGAATTCATTTTGAACTACTAGGGTTTGTTTTCATAATTTCATCTTAATAAAATATAGTTTTTTTCAACCCAAAATTTAAGTATAGTATACTCAATTAGTCTCATTAAATCTACTACAACATAGAATCATTTCAAAGTGCATTTTTAGAAGTAAACAGTAATGATCTGGGTGGTTTCTAGTGATGGGTGTGAAGTGCACCTCCTACCCTCTTACAAGAAGTAAATCTACATGTTTGTTTTCTCCTTTGCTAGTCAGACAAAAAAAGGTCCCATAGCTTAAAAAAGTAATGGTGGCTTGTTTTTGGAAACACAACTCATATTATTAGTGAAGTTGAGTTGAGTACCAGATTCCACATCATGATGCACAAGCTAGCAGTTCAAATGTGTGCATGTTTCCTATCCTATCATTAGGGACAGAATTACAGACTGCTCTCCTTCTGTCTGTGCCTGAGTCGAGAAGCCTCTATAGTGCTCATATAAGCTTTTCTGAAGGAAATCGTGACAGAACTGGGTCTTATTCCACAGAGTGGATGGTGCTGGTGATTACCACATTCTCTCTGTCTCTCGCTCTCTCAGCTCTTTCTGTTTTTATCCTCTAATCTGTCACGTAACAGACGCGTCATGATTGACAGATCCAGGACAAACAAACAAAGTGCCAAATAAACCCAAAAGGTTCAGAAAAATATCAGAAAGTTCTCAGAACTTTAGTTGAGCGCAGCAGATTTGTCTCAGCGGTGGATGTCGAGATGAAGAGAATTTTCCGCAGAGGGTCACTTCCGGACTCTCGCTACAATGGGATTTGTCAAAGAGTAATACTTTTATGTGACCTTATGTGCTTTATGAAATTCGAGACTTCGAAAAAAAATTCAGGTCGGTGCAGTGAGCCACAAGTTTTAGTTTGTCGTGTCATTTTATTGTTGTGAATTTTAGATGTGTAATGACTGTCCCTCATTACCTCAATCTGATATTTATGAATAGTCAGCTGGCCTTTTTTGTAGGTGTATGTGTTTCGCAGGCAGATGGACGCAAAGAAAGCCATATCAGGTCAACAAAGGGGGGTAGTGAAGGGGTGTCTCTGAATACGAAAGCGACCCCAGCCTCGTGTATAATCATCCTTCCTGGAGCGTGAGTCAGAAGGACCCTCGTCCAATTTTAGCACCGAGAAAGCACATTTACTCTCTCGTGTCAATGCACAAGCTAAAACGCAAATGGGTGTGGATGTTCTTCCTGTTTTATTTTGTATTAGATGAACTAAGCACTCAGCAATGCAATTACATCACAGAGGAGGGCTGCCTGCACAACGGCCATAAATATTCATGCCAGAGCTGGAGGCAGAATGGACACCTTTGATTCGGCAGGATCTGAGCCCCTCGATGCATCACGGACGGCTGCATACACAGAGAGCATATAATATAATGGCTTTCCGATTCAGGACGGGACCCCGTGTTTATCCTGAGATGGGGACAGAGCAAAGAGCTACACACGCCGCTGGACGGCAGAAAGCGATGCAGGTGATGGAGCGGGGGGCTGTGAACGAGAGATTGAAAACAGAGAGGTTTTACAGGCAGGTAATGAGCAAGGCAGATGCAAGCTGTGTGTCTTTAAAGATGATACGTGGCGTGGTTTTATTGGCATATATGTTGCTATTTTAAGTAGGCTGGTCAGCTAACCCGTGTGATTGGGACAGGGCTTTTCTGGTTACACAGTTCACCCAAAAATGAGAATTCTTTCCTCATTTATCGACCCACGTGTCATTCTAAACCTGTATGACTTTCTTTCTTTTGCAGAAGAATGTCGGTAAGCAAACCACATTGGCCCCCACTGACTTTCCTTGTGCGGACGCAAAATAAAAGAGACATTTCTCAAAATACCTTAATTTGTGTTCCACAGAGTCGTATAGAGGTTTTGATTTTTGGTGAACTATCCTGTTAGGCTTTTTGAACCCAACTGTATTTATTTTGAATAGAAAACACTAGCTTTCAATGAGTCACTATTTTTTTTCTCACTCCGAACCGACAAATCTGAATATTATTATCACTGTCAAATTTGGTTTCCATGGTTCATAGAATTAGCATTTTGAATTAAAATGAGCAGATATGTGTTGGTTTCCCCCCACTGCAGTGTTAGTGCTGGATCTTGACCAACAGAGGTCCTCCTAGCTTTGAAGTCTGTTACCGAGGACCATGTGCCTGCTCTCAAATAAATACTCTAGGCCTGGGACTTAAACAGCTGTGATACATGGACTCTCAGGCACTAGAGGTGTATCCTGCATTTCAAGGTGACAGCGTGTTCTGATTAAGCACCTGTTGTGTGCTCTATAATAGGGCATAGAGGATATTTATTATTATTGTTTGGAATAGAATATAACTTTATTATCATTGTGCCAGCATAACAAATTTGCACGTGTCAGCCTCTATTGGTGGATTCTAAAATGAAAGTGAGATGCTTTTTAAACACTATTGTAGGAGTTCCCATCAATTGCTCTTATTGTCTGCTCTTTTTTTTCCAGAGTCATCTATTTCAAAAACATTTTATTAAATACAATTTAGTTTGTAATGAAAACAAGGTTCTATTTTTGTCTACATAACTCATTTCGAACATTAAAGCATACACTTTCAGATCAACGAGAAAGATTTCACTCAAGTGTTCTATGACTTTTGATTGGTAGTGCACATATTTAAAGGAGAAAAAATAAGCAACATAATAAGAGAAAATATCAGTATAGAATTGAACAGCGTAACACCAGATCGGAAAACAGACACTTCACCAACTCCAGTCGTCATTACATCACACCAATGTTTACACTGAACCCCAATTCATTACAGGAAGGGTCGGGAAAGACATCACTTTCTTGTTTTGGACTGTAATATCATACAGTGTTGTAATCACAACACCTTGCATGGATCAAATAGCCTTGTGTGTGTGTGTGTGTGTGAGCAGACCACAGCGATACCACACAGTGTGTGCGTTTGATTAGCTATTTTTTCTGTCCTAATTACTGTAAAATTAACAAGACTCCATCTGGCTCCAATAACTCTTAATAGAAAATATTTAATCTAATCAAAATATGCAGCGTGAGAAAGGGACATGTTTTAACAGTCTGTTCATCTGATGTTTTCACACAACATGTACTTCAAGATCACATCTGCTTTTGGGATTATTAAAGGAGGAGTGTGCCATTTTTGCAGGATCTATTGTCAGAAATGCGATATAATATACATAACTATGTCTTTATATATGTGTAAGGTCCTTACATAATGTAAAAAAAATGTATTACCTTAGAATGAGCTATTTCTATTTCTATACACCACGGGTCCGCTTGCATGGAAATCGCCATGTTGTTTCTACAGTAGCCCTAAACGGACAAACTGCTCTACTGAGCGCCTTTGCTAAATACGTTATCTCCTACAGCTGAGAAGAGAAAACATGATGACATCTTAGTTCTGTGCAGCCACAGCAGAGCTTTGAAAGGAGGGGTGGAATGAGCCATTGGTTGTAATTCTCAATATCACCACTAGATGTTGCCAAAACCTCCACATTGCTCTTTTAAGGGGTAATTCATTCCGTAGAGGACCCACCGAGTTGCAGCTCACACCAACGCTCGGAGAAAAAAATGATCAATTCAAAAGAATAAATACAATAATTAAACAAAGAGGGCAAAGACACAATTAAAAATGACACAATCAGGAAATACATATGATCTCTTTAATATTGCAATCTCTGAGATTAAACAGAGAGTAAATTGAGGCTGAAGTCTTTATAAATCCCACTACTCTCCAAAAGTTATTTATAAGATGTTACTACCAATGCGGGGTCAATGGTTTCGAGTTGCATACACATACTGCGTCTTGTAAAAGTATATGCCTGTATGACTTGAGTGAGCGAGAGTCTGTATTGATCCGACAGCAAGAGGTTTCTGCACAGCTGTGGTTTCACAGTTTCCTGCGAGTCGCCCACTGGAACATAGATCACGCTCTGTGTGGACTGAGCCACTGCCTGGTCTATCGATCCAAGCCCCTTATTCAATTCATGTTAAGTATTACAACCGCCTTTCCTAAATTACCAGCACAATCCATTTGCTTTCTAAAAGGCTGCTTTAGTCTGAAGGTGCTGCTTTAAATAAAATAAATGAATGGAGCGTCGAGCTACAACAGTTGCACCGGATGGATTAAATTGCCTATTTTAGAAAACACATTTGTGAAAGCGTGATTTTTGAACATACAGTAGCCTATGTGCAATGTTACATTTAGGAGACAAAAGTACATTTTGAGTCACAAATGGAGCTTATTTAAAGGGACGGTTCACCTGAAAAATCTTTGTTATTCCAAACCTAGGAACAATTACAGTGGCAATCAAAAGTGCCCCAGAACTGTTTGCTTTCCTACATTCTTCAAAGTATCTTCTTTTAGATTACACAGAACAAAGACATTTATAAAGCAAATTTTCCTACATGGTAGTCAATGGTGGCCAAGAACTGTTTGGAAACAAGCATTCTTCTCTGCGTTCATCAGAACAAAGACATTTATACCAATTTGGAACTTGAAGGTTAGTAAATGGAAACAGAATTTTTTATTTTTGGGTGAACTGTTTCTTTAACTTCCATGATTCTTTCTTTAAGGGACATTTCACCTAAAAATAAAAAGTCTTCCAAATCTATAATGACTCTTTTGTGTTTTGCAGAAGAAAGTGATACACAGGTTTAAAAGGACACAAGGAGGAGTAAGAAAGAATTTCTAAATGGGTTAACCTTCCTTTTTATGAAACTAGACTGGAATCATAAAAGTAGTCCAAGTTTTATGATGGCATACAAAACATTTGTTTGAGGTCAAGATTGAAATTTAATCACACATTGAAATTCATGTTTGACAGCCATGGTCACTATTTACTTTTATTATATGGAAGGGTGAAGATCGGACGTTCTGTTATAAATAACTCCTTTAGTGTTCTGCAGATAACACAAGTAAAGTTTGGCGAGACTTAAGAGAGTAAAAGATAACAGAATAGTTATTTCTTGGTGAACTATACCATTGAGACAAAAGACCAAACGTTATTTCGTATTACATGCTTCAATATTTAAAAAGAAGGTTACAAATAAATACTGAAAATTACAACCCCTAATCGCAGCTGCTGTCATTAACTATCAATCAAGAGAAATAAAATCATTGACAAAATCTCCCCCTCCAGACCATATAACACTAACACTCACACAATAGCATTTCCATACTGTCAGCAGCCATCTGCTGTAAATGATGGGCAATTAACTCAGTGGCTTTGTCTCTTACTGCTCAGTTGACACGTATGGACGTTTTCACAGAATATATGCGGGTGAGATAACAAGGTAGATGCACTGGTGGAGAGACAGAGAGACATACTGTAGGAAAGAGATTGATGGAGAGATGGGGTATATACTGTGTACAACTAGTTCACTGTGCATTTTGTTGTATAACTAGTGTTTATACAATTTGTGTTTTTATAAGGTATACTTGTGTAATGTGTATCTTGCTTGGTATGTATATTTTATAATGTGCTTTATTGATATTCTATAATAGGATGTGAATTAGGGTTAATCCATTGAAATAATGTATCATTTTTTTTTATATCTTCCTAAAAAACAATAACAGCATATGGTGTGCAATGTATGTGTTGTGAACTATGTGTATGTTTCTTTAATACAAGCCTGTGGCGACACAAAGGTGAGGTGCCGCCTCACCCACAGATTGTAGTAACAACTCTCTGGACCATTTGAACCATGGAGGCAGTAAAAGAGAGAAAGAGAGAGAAGGAGAGCGAGCGGGGAAGCGAGAGGGACAGACTCTGTATTTGTCTAAGCATGCTGGAGGTATTTCCTGTGAGTTTTATGTGGTAATTATGCAGTGCAGATCTCTAACCTCCAAGCAGCGGTGAGGGAAACTCACCAAAATCCATGGGACTTCCGATAACTCTGCCTCAGACATGGGCCAGAAAGACCTGCCATCAAACTATTTTGTATGCGTTTATCTCACCGGTTTCTCTGAATCATACACATTTTATTGTTCCTTCATTTACTCTGTAAAAGATAGCAGGTTATCAAGTGTGTGTGCGTGTAAAAGGTTGCTGGTTAGCAGACAGCATGAATGTTGGCCCCTGCTGCGCAGCCACACAGAAAAGAAACAAACACTGCAATACAACGGCCAGAAACACACAAACAAACAGTGTTTTTTGGGTAATGGCTGTGATTAAGAGATAAAAGAGGTAAGAGGGAGATGACCTTCAGAAATGGCACAGCTCCACAGCCAGTCGCCCTTCACACACTCCCATGCAGAGGCGAGATTAGATGCAGGTCAGACCTGCTTTCACTGACTGTACATGCAGAAATCCAGCAAACATCTTGATGCACTTAAGAGGGTCAGAAGCTTCAACTGTCTGTAACCGACTTCTAAATCACAGATAAATATCTGCGCCTAACCTAAAGGTGCTGAGTGTAATGTTTTGGAGGATCTACTGACAGCAATATAATATACATAACTATGTCTTCAGAGGTGTGTAAAGACCTTACATAATGACGCGTTATGTTTTTATTACCTTAGAATGAGCTATTTCTATCTACGTATAGCCCTAAACGGACAAACTGCACTACGTTTCGTAAATAATAAAAATAATAATAAAAATCTCCTTCGACAAAGAAGTTCATCTTAGTTGCGTGTCAGCCACCATAGTGCTTCTGCTTCGAAAGGGAGGGGTGGAGTGAACCGTTGGTTGCAATTCGTAACCTCACCGCCAGATGCCGCTAAATTTCATACACTGGACTGTTTAAAGGAAATTAGTTTTACACATCTTAAAAACCATGTTACATTTGTGGCGTTATTGTACAATGATAATCCACAACAATTTAAAGATTTTTTTTTTGAAATTAAAAGGTTTTATATGAAGATATTAGTTCATTAACTAACATTGAACAATGCTTTTGCCACATTTATTAATCTTTAAATTATTATATATCTTTTTTAATTAATTAAAATTCTTTAAAAGGAAAAGTTTACCCTCCTGTCATGTCACACCTGTATGAGTTTCTTCTGCAGAACACAAAAGTGGAAATTCTGAGGATTATTCGTAACCAAACAACGTCAGTTCCCATTGAATCTCGTCTAATTGGTACTGCAATTGTTCTGTTTCCAACATTCTTCAAAATATCTTCTTTTGTGTTCTTCAGAAGAAAGAAAGTTATATAGGTTTAAAATGACAAGAGGGTGAGTAAATGATGACAGAATTATACTTTTTCGGTGAACTATTCCTTTAATAATATTGTACTTCAACATCCAAACTGTTAACATCAACTTAAATAAACTTACAGCCCACAATCGTACAGAATATACAACATACATTGAACAAATTAAAAAGACATAATAAAGATTTTTTTTCTAGGCAGCCCTTTCTTTATATAACTAAACTGTCAGAAATAATTTGGCATATTAATAATAACATACTGCCATAGTTTTTCCGCAGTGTATTGTATAGTGTGTTGAGGCTGCAAATGCATGCATGATGCCTGATGCCAAAAATAGGAACAACAAAAGTGTATTTTATATGCCATAATGCAATGCAATGACCTCTCCAGTGTAATGAATGTACCAGAAATAATATGACCCGTGATCACCTTTTGACTTATTTACGTCAACTACCCAGACATTTGCCAAGATACACATACCAAATACAAAATAACGGGACATGTGTTGAATGAAACACGCCTGCTCTTGAATTGTATTCTGTGTACATACAGTATGCTAGCATAGTCCTTCAGCACACAGCCAGTGTCTCAGGTCAGATGAAATATACATCCCATGGCATCTCCCCCAAGCCTTGATTGTAAATTTTTAAAGCGCCCTCTGCTCCCATGATTATCCACAAATCAATATGCTTCCCATGCCTCACAAAAACCCAAACAGCCACCGCTATCGACCCGCCCAGTCATGCGTGCTCACCACATCTGGAGGGAAACAAGCTGGACTGCTTCACCACTGCAGCAGATATCATAGATTACAGTAGGACTAAGATACGTCTACGTGCATGTCAGAGAAAACTTCTACATGCCGTTGATCTGTGATGCCAGAGATGTCATGTTGCAGTCATGTGAGATGTGGTGATAAATGAATGTAATGTTAGGGGGAATCTGACGGTTTGATTGACAGCTGCATATATGTGTATGATGCAAAAAGTGGTGCGATTTTGTTGCTGAGAGCAAAAACAGGTTAAAAATTAATTGATTTATTAGCCAAGAGTCAGAGTTCCACTGAAACGGTGATCTCGGGTGAGTTCTATTGATTTTTCTTTTCAATTATGTAGTGAAAGGTAAATCTCAGTCTGTGGCAATTAGAAATGAGCCGTATGAAGGGACGTATGAGAAGCTCAAATCTCAATGGCAACAACATTAGCACACACTAGAAAATGAACATTATGCTTTTTTCAGGAACATTTCTATTCTATACATTTCCAAAAAACCCATTAAATTCGTTTTGTGCCATAGATTATTAATAATAAATTTAAATGTATTAATATACTTGTATTATTTTACAAGCTACTGTATTTGATCTCCAATGTATTTTTCTGGATTTATTCTGTGCACTTATAACACCATGTTCTGTGGTGTCCGGGTGTACGTCTCTACATCTTACTAATGCATTTTTTTATGTAACCTGAGCACAGTAATAATGCAAAACACTCAATACACACAAATATCACCAAGCATTGTTATTGCAACATCAAAAATGCTTTAAAACAAAGCACTTCATTATGAATTAAACTGGTTTTAATGCTTTATTCTCATTGTCCTAATGGGTTCATTCTGTGTATCAGATAATGTGGGTGGATTCAATAAACAGCTCCAGGAAAACAGGATGAGTGTTTGTGAATCGCTAATAAGAATTAAATGAGGAATTCTAGTCATTCTGATAATGATCGCAGGAAACACTCAACCTTTCATTTTTCAATTCTGTGAGTCAAACAAACATCATTTGATGAAAAAAAGCGAATGCCATGTAGGCTAGATATAAATTTCACATATTTGATGTTTAGGGCCACGATTTTAACACACTTATGCTTTGTGGGTGCATGTTCACCTGAAACCAGGTGATGGCGCTCTTTTCTCTAACCTGGCTGGAACAGGCTGTCCCCATTCACTGCTAGTGCCAAACACAATTATTGCACCAAAATATTTATGTTAACATGAATGTCAAATGTCAAAACATTTTTTACAATCGTATGGGCAACAACAAGTTTATGTCATCTTGGACTTAGATAGCACAGTCCCCTGGATTTAGATGTTTGATGGCTTTATGCCTATAAACAACATGCTAAATCATGTCACTCAGTCTCAGAGAGCATCACGGGATGATCAGATCTAAGTGAAGAGCACAGGAAATCTCACAGTGGTGCCTTCATGTTGATGGACTCACAAGTCTCAGCAGATGGCTAAACCTCAAATAGATGGCTGTGGAGAAGCGGGTAATCAGACGCACACAGCTGTCCCAAAGGAAAGCCGACAAAGTGAACAAAATTACAATGTGAAACACAAAAGATGGTAATTAGTCTAACCAACACACACCACAGCCCAACAGCAGCAGAGATGAACCAGGCCACAAACGAAATCTGTGGTCTGTGATCTAACTTTTGATATATTCCATTCATTGCAATATTGTTTAGAATGTGTTTGAAGTATCTGACAAACGGTACAATAAATAGACTACGCTATATCTAAAAATTTTAAATGGTAAGGAAAAAATACCCTTTTTATTTATTCAGCATTTCCAGATGTATTGTCGTCATTCCAGTCCAGTGTCTGTGAAATTTAAACAAAATCAAACCTCAGGAGTGACAAAGTCATCCAACAGCAATGTGAAAGACTGACAGCATGACAAGACACATGGAAACAGTGATACAAATCAAGGTTAACACATAAAAAATACATTTGAACTTTTCCTAAATAAATGTACAAATATTACTGTTGTAATAGTGAAGATGAACTTGTTTTCCTTGCAGTATTTGAGGTCTGTAAAAACACAGAGCATCTTTTCTGTTATTCTAACCTGTTTCTCCAGTTTTCATTTTCTGCAAATAAATTTACATAGAAACAATATTTCTGTTTGAAATTTGGGAGAAATATTGTTAGTAGTTCACAGATTAAAACAAAAAAAAACAATCATTCTACCTAAACAAACACCTATAAATAGTAAATTAACTATTGGTTTTTGAAATGGTTTTAAAAAAACTGTGAATTTTTACAGTGTTCCCCATACGGTTCCGGTTTTCAGGTCGCAATTACATTTCAGAATTCAGCACCGGTTTCCAACATCCCCCACCCAGACAGGAAACCTTGTACCTCATCCCATTTGTGGGTCACTACAGGAGAGCTGAATTACGTATCATGGTTCAGACTGTCACTTTCGCCCTCGATTGTCCCCCAAAGACAGAAGCGTAGCCTTTCACGTGATCATGCCATGCTCAGTTAATTCCTGCAACCCACTCCGTAGCCTTCACGCCGGCTGGATCCCCGCAGCGGCCTTGGCCCCAATGAGCCACAGGAGCGCAGCGTACAGTGACAGAGCAGAGCCTGCTTCGTTTCCAAGGTCACGAGAAGGACAGTGCAGTACAGCCGACGTGCAACCAGAAGACCCCCGCCGTTTCTTCGACTCAAGATATAAATGGATGGCAGGAGGAGAAAAAATAAAGGGTGATGAGGTTGGGGAAAAGAAACAAAAGAAATAGAAAGTGCAGAGGAAGGAAAATGCTTTGCAAACAAGCAGGCAGGCAGGAATGTGCATTGCTGGGGAAACCCAGAAATAGATTGGCTAATGTTTCAATGTAGTGGCGTGACCCTTTCACAGATGAAATTTATGAAAGCAGCAGGAGAATATCAGTTTCTCTTCGGTCTCACATCAGTAGGCTCATGGCTTTCACTGTAGGTTTGTCGGTGGTGGGGGGGAAATAAAATGCACTTAGAAAAATGTGTGCAATAGTGAATCATATCTCTGTGTTTCAGAACACAGATACACTGGATGCATGACATCATATTTTTTTGTATTTAGGGTCTATTTCAAAAATTATATGAAATAAGAAAGGTGTTTTTCTTAAGAGGTCCAGGGCATGCAGTAGAAAAAATAGCTCGAAAAGCAACACACCAATGCTTATTTTAAAGCCTAATTCCATTTATTTGCATGCAAAATACACACCAGTTGGAAGGCACTGCTCTATATTGAAGGAATATATGGCAGTTTCAGGCCATAACAGTGTGATGCAATAAGAATGTTGCATGTACTCGCACATCTGTTGATTTCAGCACCTGCTAGTGGACAGCTCCCTCCCCTTTACTCCAGTTAAAACAAGCACCAACACCGACAAACTCACCCACAGACGCACACAATGAAACTCTGTCAACATAACAGATGCAAATTTGACAATGTAACGCAAGTGGCTGAAGCGTTCGTGCGCATGTGACTGTAATCGTTCGCTTGTTGCTTTGATGAAAAAGGCGCATGCTTCTCTCAGGTTCGGACATCTGTCTGCACAGCTGCTGTGGCTGTTCTACTGTACTCCAGTACTCAAATCAGTCTCAAGTTAAAGTCCACACATTTAACCATTGTTGAACTTAAAATGATGATAAAATGCGTGCATTTGTCAGGCTACAGACTGATGTGTGATAAGAACTAAACTAAAGATTGAATTAAGAGTAATTCAAATAACCTGTGCAAAAGCAAAAAAGAACTCATTTTATAAGTACATGATCTCATGTGTCTATATGTGTGAGTTACTGTACATCCAGACATGAAAAATGGTTATCCACCGGTTATCCTTGGAAGGCTTTTAGAGACCAATACTAATATACTACTAAGCAAATTAATAAGACTAAACAAATAAGAGTTTGAAAAAATATGTTTTGCTGGTACAAGTAAAGCCTAAATGTATAATATGCACCAACATGTTAGAAAAGTAAAACAGAAACTTTCCTCAAAACGCTTATTTAATTATTTCCTGCAAAGTTAAGTCATACATAAGCAATTCATCCTTAATGAGAATCACTGAACACACATTTGTGGCTCTTCCTGCTGACTTCAACTGATTTTTCCAATAAATCCTTTAAGGATGAAGATGCAACAAGAAATGTAAAGTATGCTCAATGCCATAAAAACACTTACACCATTTAGTCGAGCAATATGTTGCAACAATCTAAATGAATATTGAAATGATACATACACTCATAAACGCTCACACTGAAATGCTGATGTATACATTGCAATACCATCCTAACTTCCCACTTTAATCTAGCCTTTAAAAACACCACTGTACATTCGCTTGTACATCAAAACACAATAATTAAAATCTGCCGGAAGCTAAAACTTAATGAGTCAAAAATAAAGGACAAGTAGGTTTCCATAGAAACATGTATAATTATGATAATCAGGCAACCGTGAATGTTGATTTAGAGTGAATTGCGTAAATACGCAGACAAAAGCGATGAAAAGGTCAAAAAATCCCTTATGAAAATACTTGAAGTTCTACCTGTTTGTGAGATCAATCTGATTGATACAAGCTGCTTTCAACCATTTAATGAACAAAGAACCCTAGAATTATCATGGCCTGCTCTCATTTTATCTCTCATGAATATTCATGCCACTATGTCATTATACCGCCATACATCTTTTTTTCAGCATAAGTCTACAGTTCTGACCTCTCCAAATCACCAGCGCTCCCAATCATGAGTAATACATTATTCAGGACCAGCACTGATTGTCTAAACAACACCAACTAAGCAAAAAAAGCCATTTAATGAAAAACTTTTTGGTATCAACATGATGAATGAGTACATAGCACAACCTGTAGTCCTTGTTTCTTAATTCAAGCATGAAAATGACGAAAAATTACTTGTAAGTCATAAATCGAGCCTTTTATACCAGATGTAAGTGAAAATACGTTTTGTCTTTAAATGTCTTTAAAGGTTTTACCTTTGTGATTGATGATGAGTTTATGTTAGAGTTTATGATAGTTTGCTCTTGATGGCCAATAAAAAATACAGTATTTATGAAGCCGACAAGTGTTGCATTGCTGATATGGGTCAAAATTCAAATTGAATTAGTCATTCTTAAAAACTATTTACATTTTGCTGAGTTTATGCAGTTCTTGGCAACATTAATAGATTTTATTCTTTAATTAAGTACACTTTTTTACGACAATCTATTTTAGGTACCTGTGTTGGGTGGCCAATACTAAAACAAAACCAAGAGACCAGTTGAAACAACATTTTTCTAAATAAACTGTATATGTTTATAAGCAAGAGTAAAATTGTGTGTAAGATTGGCCCTATAACAATAACCAGTATTTCAGCTTTAAATTAATCTTTGATATGTGCCAAAAATAACTTCTGTCAAAAGACGTCATTACTCTGACATGCTGATCAATACTCCAGTCACATAAAGTGTGGAATGGTGTCCTAAAAAAGACATATTTTCAAAACCAATTGGGAAAAAAAGAAAATGTTTTTTTGACTATTGAAAAATTTACTTGCACAATTGACAGCCATGCAAGCAGTTGTAAAATCCGGAGATCTTAAAAAATAAGATAATTCAGTAGAATTAATGTCAGACGATTTTAGCCTCAAACAGACAGATAGTGAAACGACTAATCATTAGGCTATCATCTAGTTATGAGAACCAAGCTAGCTCCTTTGTGCTATAATGTACTTAGCATGCTAATATTCCACTTCATGTTGTTAAAGTATATGAACATGTAGATATTAGTGTTTAATTGAAAACTATTATCATAATTCACCCTACCTTATCTGTTATTCAAATGGACTCATTGATTAACTTGACTCTTTCTTCCATAGAGGTGGATTTTCACATCTACCTGAGCCCAAGTGATTTCACCTGCTTCTCAAGAAATAGTGTAATGCTTGAATCTAATCTGTAATATAATTGTAAATCATAAAAAAGTGCGCTTAGTTTTGCATAGAATAACTGAAGTTACTGATTTCGGCAAAATAATAAAAAATGCGTAGAAAGGACACAACAAAACATTTGCTAAACAAAACGAAACAAAACATTTATATATTATAATTATAATATATACAGTAATTATATATATATATATTATCAACAAAAAGGTACAAAATAAAAAAAAAATGTTTAATCTAAAAACATTTTTTTTATCTTTAAAAATCCTAATAGGTAAGGAGGAGCTTCCATACAACAATATTAAACATTAAACACGAAACAAAATCACATAAAAACAAATATTACTTCACTTGCAGATGTTTATACTAAGCCACTGGTTTCTTGTTTTGTCAACAGACTGTCTATAGCTGAATTTCTACTAATCTGTTTTTGGCCATGAAATAGCAATAAAGCAGGACAAGGAATCTTGTCTTTGCTCAGAAAAGAACAAGCAGCAAGACAGAGAGAACTTAAAACAGTAAACGTATGAACTGCAAATGTCAGGGGATCATAGAGAGAGAGAAAGAGAGGGAGATAGGACATGAGAGATAAACAGTGAAAGAGAGACCGAGAGAGAGAGGAAAATCAGTCTCCACAATGCCAAAGCATTCATTGAAATGCAGGTGATGCTGTGTAATTTTCTGTAAGATTTTACCATAAATAAAAACAAAAATGACAACATCACCAAATGCAAACGACAGATGTATCTGCTGAAATCAATTACCAATATAAGTAGGGGTCACCGGGGCTAGTTTTCACAGAGCTTTAATCTTAATAACTCAGTAATGCAATTTCACAAATGCTTACTTTTAGAAGTGTGAAAATACGTTACTAATTACATTTTCAATAGTGTCATTAGATTACCGTACATATTATGTCTCCAAAAAGTATTTAATTACTTATGACTAATTACTTTCTATATCCTATATCAACCTTGATTAGTTTAATGATTCAAGGATAGAATTGAAACGGCTCTTTTAATTCATTCAAATAAACAATATGAAACGACATAAAGTAGTGTTATTAACTGACCAAAGTATTACAAATGTCAGAATTATCGATTAAAGCACATATTTAAAGTCACACTTTGAATTTTGATGTTGATTCCACTATTGCACACACATATATTTCACACAGTATTTAGTTTAATGACATCAGAAGTAACTGTAATTAAATTACAGAAAAAATAAGAGTAATCCCTTACTTTACTTTTTCAAGGGAAAAGTAATTCAACTCAGTAACTAGTTACACCAAACACTGCTCACAACACACGCAACTGTATTTGCTTCTGCTGAGAACAACTTGTACAACATGTAAGAAAATGTCCTCACAATAGCCTTTATTTATTGTAGTCCAATAGAATTTATAGCCGTTTCTTTTCTTCTGTGGATGGACGGTTTAGACCAAACCTGTATGAAATGCCAAAACGCAAGTTAAGTGTTTGTTAAATGACATGTTTGTGAAGACCTGTCTCTGTCTCTAGACAGGTTGAAGATGGAGTGATCAGGAATGACATTGCAAGCTTTCATCTGAACTTAAAAATCTCTGCTGCTATCAACAAGATCAATTGTGTTTACAGAGGGATGATGTTGATGCTGCTTTATTTTTATACATATAAACTCTCTTTCGAAACTTGAAGCGAGTTGCCTTGTTCCTTACTGCCTACCTAGGCTGCTTTTCACTAAGCAATATCTCAACCGCCATGTAACCTTAAAAGTGGCAAATTGAACCCTCATGTTACGCGCAAATACTTGCACTTATTTAATGTGTGGGGTTCTATGGACTCGACAAATGTTTTAATATATGATTAATTACTCAAATTTAAATAGTTTTTTACTCATAATTTACCTAACACCGTGTCTACACCGGTCGCGCCCCCGTCCGGTGTAGACACGGTGTAAACTTTTCAGTCTGTGTATTTTATTTGTACATTTGATACCACAAGTTGATTTTTTATAGATGCGAGGCAAAGCAAAGCCAAACCAAAAAACCTCACAGCCTTCAAGCTTATAACTGAAAACATACCCATTATTTTCATTTATTTATGCTATTATCATCATAAATGGTACTTTTCAGAAGACGTTAAAGTTACTTGGGGTTCCAAACACAACAGAAGGTTAAAACAGCAACTCTGCACATTGAACAAATCATGTTTGGAGTTTTAATAACATTGTATATACGGTATAAAAATACATATATATATATAAGTAAACTTGACATCTTTCAGTATTTAATTTAAAGTTAATTTGTACTCTCTCCTCATCCACTATTTTCACTAGACTTGCTGCTGTGCATTCTGGGATTGCTCTTCTCCATGAAGCATGTGGTACATCCTTGAAACCTTCCTTAAAACAGCCTTCACGTTGAGACCACACATTCCCGGTGCTTTAAATGCGACCTCTGTAGGCGGCTCACAAGGTTTTGGAACAGAGTGAACAGAGACTTTTCTCTTAGTCAATACAAACTCAGACGTCATTCAGTTCACTGTCAATGCAGATTTTTTTACACGCATTAAATGCCGTTCAAGCGGCTCACCCACTCTCCCCTCACCAAGCTGCGCTCCCTCCATTACACATTTCCAGCGCGGTGCAGGAAAATGGCCACCCTGCTTTTGCTGATGTCACACCCAATCGAGGCATTCGGGGGTTAGGGCGCGTGCAGCTCCGTAATGCGAACGCTCGCAGATTAAGATTAAATCTTTGTGTGCGATAGCTTGAAGGGCGACTCTTAGCTATTAATAGAGTGTTTTAATCAGGCACCGTCCCAGGGCTCCGGGTCCTGCAGGACCTCCTGCAGCTGTCATCTCTATAGAGACACGCAGCGGAAATGAGAACTCCGTCCATGAGGAAGCGCAAATCTCTGCACTCCTAAACTACGCCGTGTTTGCTTTTTGGGTGCACGTTATTGTTATGTGAATTTCAGACATTTGCAGATGGGGCGGAGGTATCGGGGCTCTCTCTCTCAATCTGTGACAGGCAGGGAAGTAAGGTCAATGAATTATTAAACCGACTATGAGGCGCTGGGACATCCACCGTAACGCATGCTGTCCCATTCAACCCTAGAGATAAACAGTCACCGGGGCTGGCTTGACAAAAATCGACTGTGACTTCCACCTCCCCAGTCAAAACCGGTTTTAGCCTGATTGCAGACACTGCTGCAGCTGGCAATTTCTAGAATAATCTGCAGCAAGGGCTCAGCCCCACCCCCCACCATCCGAGGCCCCACCCCCACCAGCCCTTCTGGTTTGGCGTCAATATTATAGACTGACTGAAGCGTCAAGCGTGCCTCTTTCTGCTGAATCAAAGCACTTCTGACCGCCGCTAACAGAACATGCAAATGAAGAGTGACAGAGAGCGAGCACTACATGCAGAAGTGTGCATTGATTTTGCAATTCTGCGTATGGATTTCACATATTCATCTACAATTCATTGCGGAGAAGCATCGGTGCGTCACATGAAGTGCGTAATTATTTTAACAGGGGTGCCATTTTGCGTTCGACTTGAGCTTTTCTTTTAAAGCTATAAGGATGGTGTGCAATGATTTTGGAGAAGCAATACACATTTTGGCATTTTTTATAAACCTTTTTTCAAGCGTTACAAAAACACATTTCAATTCTTAACAATAACAAGTGATCACTCCCATTGACTACGATAGCGGTCTTCTCAAGCATCCTCGAGTCACATGGTCCAACTATTGTCCTCCCATATATGTTCTTGCCTGTTATTTTCTACTTTAAAAAACGTCATTAAAACTCCAATTTTACAGCGGAGAAATGCGTGACTGCATCCGAACGAGCAGCATATCAATGCGCTTTCCGCCAGGTTCCACGCATTCTGCAGGCTTGGCACGATGACGGATCAATATTCAGGCTGATAAAATCCTGACCTCTTTAATAGATTCTGTGTGTCAGTCACCGCGTGCACGAGAGGCCGGTGTGGCACTCAATGTCACCACGCGCGTGGAAGTGATGAGAGAGGGAACCTTCATTAACGTTATTGCCGCGTCAGTTTTGTTATCTTGCGGCACTGTGTTTATTTCCTTTCAGGGTTAGTGGATTGTAGGAATTCAATTTCAAGGAACAATAGACTTCCGCAAGGTGATGTTTATGCCCCTGTTAAAATAAAATACAAAGTGGAATAGATATTTTGCCGTAAATAAAAGGGAAAGGATGAACCAGGTAAATGGGATGGGTGATTGCTGGCGCGCGTGTTTGTGCGTTTGATCTATACATTACGCAGTTTGCATTTCCGTTCGTATAATAACAGATGCAATTTTCGCTCAGACAGCAGACGAAAAACTAACAATACACTCTCTAATTAAATGGAAGCTCTTTAGGGAAATGAGGGAACGTGGTGTTAACAACCGTATGTCTGCGCTAATCACCGCGGGTTATGCATGCGACTAATTACGAACTTGTTATATAAGGGCCCGTGCTCACGCCACATGAAAGCGAGCACAACAGAAAGATCCCTAATCCTGATGTCTTCATATTGTTTTTATCGTGCTTTTTTAAACCTGGGTGCTTGTTGTGGATTAAACGGCTTTGTTGTGAACGCTCGGTGAGGAAAGTCATACCACGCAGGCGGATGAATAATGCAAGAGCTCGTGCATGAAGCTCAACGTGGACCGTGCTGCCAAGTCACGGTCGGGATGGGGCGGGGCTTGTGAGGCAACGTCAAATAAAATGCACAGGGCAACCACGGATATCATGCTTTCGAGAGGTAACTCATTTCTGTTGCATTGTTTAAAGCAAAAGTGGAAAGCAAACATTGTGGAATAAAATGTAAGTTATTCTACAATAAGTTTCGAACACACCGTGAACACGACACTGCAGCATGGACTCTCCGACACAAATGCTCTCCAACAAGTTGTATGGAGAACCGAAAATGAGTAAACAATGCTAAGTTGCTTTAACACATACTAATAAAATATCTACGTATTGATAGTGGAGTGTAACGTACGGAGGCTGGCAAAAAACAGATCCCGAGCACTAGCCGACAGACGCTAGATGCTGCGGTGTTTTGCCTCCTCGTTAGATCGCCCGACGCCGGTTCGAGGCCCGCGCAGAGCGTGGCGAGTAGGACCGGTAATATTGGAAGTACCCAACAAATCAAAAATTTATCAAAAAAGAGAACCATCAATATTCTTAAACTTTTCTCATGTTACAGAGAAATGGTTCTGGAAGAATATAAGGGTGAGTAAATGATATCATTTATTTTTGTGTGTTTGTAATAAATTCCTTTAACTACACTTTTCAGTAACACGACAGTAGTTCATGCATTTTCAAAATAGTGTAGCTTCCAATAACAAATTACAGATTTCAAAAAGCATTGGTGTGCCTTAACAAAGCGCTACATTGTTTTTAAGGTCTCAAACAACACTGATCCAGAAGCACTTCCTGTTTCAGTTATTTAACACTACACAAACATTTGAACAAAAGGATAGAACCACCACTGATTGGAAGTTGGACATTGCTAACCAAATGGAGGCAGATTTAAACGCCAGTTTGCAGTCAGTCAGTCATTGGAGGTCCTCCCTCGTGCCAGTCCTTGTGACCGGAAGTGAATAGATGTTGTTTTGAACGCTTTTGATTCAAGGTTATGAAACATGAATAAAAAAATAATAATGAAGTGCACAGATGAGTCACTTATAAAAACACTACAATACAGCCTTCCACAAAAAAATATGACTTTTAAATTTTGATATGTGAAGATAAAAAACTAAAACAACAAAATAGAAAGAGGAAGTGCTACTGGATCAGCGATGTTTACGTCTTGCAAAATGGTCTTGCAAGAAAAGCAGCTTCCCCAACACAGATGAGTCAAGATATAGCATAGCACAACATGTTACAGCAGTACACATCTTAACATTTTATCAACAATAACACTGAGCGCAAACATTCATAAAGAGACAAAAGATCTTTTTAAACATTGATAGCTGCTCAAAATGATCAGTCAACCTTTCCCAGTTGAACTTAGCCAATGCTGATTAAACATTATTTCTTTCATTAAAGGTTGTGCGATTATGTAAATTCTATTCATTTGCAGATCCTTTGAAAAGAGGAAGCTTTAAGCTTTTATGTTTCTTATTCTTGATGTGCCTTTAATTAAAGAATGTTTTATTCCACTATTTAATTCTTTTGGCTTTGCTGAACTGCTCTGGGACACATCTATAGCATAATAAAGACATTCCCTCATCACATTCACTTACACCGGCAGTAGCTGTGTTTATGAGCTCATTTGGGCCATTGTAACTCAAGTATCACTATAACAAATGCAATGCATTGTCTTAATTCATGTAAAGACCTTGCACAAATGGCTAAAACTAAGTGGGAGTCTGTGGGTTGCACCCTTTGGCTTCAATTATAGTTGAACTGTTGGCCTAATACACGCGTGCCAAACACATTCAATGTCGACAAAATCTCACATCTTTGAGGGGTTAAGATGTTCATGGCCCCGTTTGTGTCAAAGTTAATGCCCGTGATGTTTACGAATTGGCCCCAGAATTAATGGAGACTTGGTTAGTCAATTGGTTCTTTGTTGGCTGTGCTGGAAGCAGGACGGGCGTGTTTGGTTTACTTTTAGGCACTTGTCCTGGTAATTGGCGACAGCCTGACAGGGCCATTCTTGCGCTGCGGGGCCGAACATAATACTGGGGTCTGCCTTCTGCCTTTCAATGGGGCAGCGGTGGTAGATGACTGAAAGAACAAGTTCAGTCAGTCAAGAACCATAGCACACAGTTGGCTTTGATTTTAATGCTTGTCATTTGTTGGGCCGCGTCATTGATGGAGTTTATTAGTCAAGGCCTGCCATGCTGTGCACAAAATAATAGTCATGCTTTAAAATCACATTCTACTTTCATTTGCATTTCGTTTTTTCACACTGAATTCAGGGTCATTTGGAAAATAGATTTAAACACTTTTTCATGATTTTCAAAAGGAAGTCAATGAAATTTTCAACATTTCAATATATTACCAGCTATAACCAGTTACTTTTAAAGATTCATTCGTATTTCGTGTGAGCAAAAGAAGATCAGTGAAACTGTTCTCAATCCATTAAAAATCCTGAATATTCAACAAGAATTCTACCGATACTGTTAAACTACAGTCTTGTTACTAAATCATTGACACTGTGCGGATAAACTTGTGTTGCACCATCACACACGGTTCTTGTTAAAAATTAAATCTGATCTCTGTGTGAAATTTGGGGTGTGAAACCAGTTTGTGTGCTTTGAGTCAATTCTCACATCAAGCTCAATGTGTTTGTGTGGTTTAATGGAACAAAGGGACTGCATTTGGAAAGAAAGAGGCCGCATTGGTTTAGAAAATAACAGATCCTTTGATACAACATATAGACACTTTGCAAGATGTAAACTCTCGCCAAACACTTGTCAAGAAGCACTTCCTCTTTAATTAATATAACCCTGTCACATATATAATGACGGGGTGCTATCTTAGTTCTGTGTCAGCAACAGATGTGTACTTTAAAATAGAGGGGTGCAGTGAACCGTTGGTTGCAATACGCAACCTCACCGCTAGATGCCATTACATTTTACACACTGGATCCTAAGATGTTGGTTTAACATTTTGACTAGGTCTGAATAGTTTGTTGGTGGTATTTTGATATAACATTTGCGTAGTGTTAAAAAGCTCAAACAGGAAGCAACCAGTGTTGTTTTGTCTTGTAAAACTGTCTACAGTAAACACATGCAGATGCTCTAAATCACACAATTAGTAGCCTGATGACATCACTGAAAATCACATCCTATAGGAAGAGTTCACTCCGAAAGATCACACACCCACAGAGATTGGTCCATTTTAGATTTCACGGATGGAATCACAGAACAGTTCAATCACATGAAAAACTCAAAAATTACTGTATAATTTTATTTCAAATTTCTGTTTGCTTATAAATTGCATGTCGCATTACACTTAAATGCTCAAATTAATGTATGAAACAAAACTTTTTGTTTGTTGTAAATCTCTAATATGTGAAATCTTAAACGGGTTTTAGAGCTCTAAAAATAACCAATTCAGTTTTCCAATCCATCTCATCACAGAGGATTCAAAGCTCTTCACATCTTCTGTCTGTAAATACTTATCGTCTTAACAGCCCGGCTCAGATCGCTCAACCAGCCACCCTGCCAAGGTCTCCATCCTTCAGTTTCCAATCAACATGCTGTATGTGTGAGGGTAAAGGATCTGTGTCCTTGGTAAAACGTATGTGTTTGAGATTGTCCTTCTGCTATATAAAGCAAAGCCTTCAAAAAAGCAACAAGTACCCTACAGTTCACCAACGTCTGACAGTGTTTTTGAGGCCTAGGGCAAAAATTGCTATACATGTAACAGCGCCTATTGTGGCACGCTAATGCGGATGGATTGCAGTTAATCTGCTTGAGTGCAGGCACATGCAAAAACAACACCTGCTGCTCCGCGGTGCATATGCGCTAGAAAAAAGACGCATGCAGCTTCTGTGTGCATATGCTCAGGGTCTTAATCCGATTAAATCTTTAGTACTCAATGAGCAAAAATTGCATTATGGCATTTCTTGCATATAATCTAGCGGGCATGAAATGAAATGGAGTGAAGTCAGAGGACATAACGAGAGCTGGCTCGTTCTGAACAGGGTTGAGTCGGAACCCAATCAAGGTAAGTATGGCAGAAGCTGACGCAGACAAACCCAACCACGGCCTGATCAATCTGATGTCCTCCAAACCTCCCATTGAACAGCCCTACTGCAATCAGAAAAATCCATTTACAGTGAAGATGATGGGAACTGTAGTTTTTAAAAGACACCTGGCCGTCATGTCGAAATATAAGCGTAATGGAGATTCTTATTTTTAGTCTCAGTTGCGTGGGTGCCTTAATGATGTTTAGTCTGATGATGTTCGAGTGTGATTTTCATCTTTGCCTTTTAGATGTTTAAGCATGAGCGAAAAGGAAAACGAGAGAGAGAGAGCGAGCGAGCGAGAGCCAATGGGGGAAACAAACCACTGCGGCGGCTCTTTGATAAATAATTTACAACCACACTGCTCATCCCGTGGCCCTTAGACCCTCTGCAAATTTACAACACAGCTGAGCTCACAAACATACAGACACATGAACGCTCATTTGGAAACAAATACAAAGGAATTCCGGTTTACATGAGATCAAGTTAATAATCACCACTGTTATGGTGTAAAAGCTTATGGACTTTTGAAACAGTATTGCTACAGTAGCCGAGTAAAGTCATGGGTTTGATTCCCAGGAAAGGCATGAGGATACAATACAATAAACTGGATCTCTAAGCAGCTGGAAGACAAGGTCATGGCTTTTTGTACCACACAAGCTGATTTAAATACACGTATACCTCGAATGCATTGTAAGTAGCCTCGGAGGAAAGCATGTGGGGCTTAAATAAATGTGAATATAAAAATGACTGTTTAATAAACTAACATTATGCATAAACTGTATAATAACATAATAAAATGAGAATTAGCTGTTTTTTAGCAGTCGTCCTCTTAAAAGCAGACATAGGTTTGTGATTTCATTTAATGCAGTAATTACATGAACGATGTCTATTTGCTGAAGAGAGCAGAACAGTTTCTGCCAGTAGGCAGTTGTTGAGATTCTGATGCATGTAACAAACTATATAACTCACCACAGAAAAACCTATGACAGTACTATGCTCTATTAAAATGTTTGAACAGACGGGATGACAATTACGAGGACAGCGTATAAAAATGATTGTTACAAAAGATTATTATTATATACTTTATACAGTATACACAGCCGCAGAAAAAATTAAGAGACCATTCCAAATGTTTTACATCATCAGCATTTCTAGATGAACGGTGGCCATTCCAGTCCAGTGTCTGTTGAATTTCAACAAAATCAAACATCAGGAGTGACAAAGTCAGCCAACAGCAATGTGAAAGACAGACAGCATTACAAGACACGAAAACTGAGATGAAAATCGAGATTATGAAATATATTTACAAAAAATTATAACTTTTCAAATATAATGCAAATACATGAACAAATATGAATGTTGTATTCCATAAAACGTGTTTCTCAAGTTTTAATTTTCTGCAAATAAATGCAAATAGAAACAACATTTTTTTTTTAATTTGGGATGAATATTGTAAGTAGTTCTGTCACAGAATGAGACACAAATTTTGCCTAGATACATACCTATAAATAGTAAATTCTGAAAATAATTTTGAAATGGTCTCAAATTTTTTCCACGGCTGTATATATTATATTATATTGCATTGCATTGCATTACATTATATAATACAAGTATTTGCATATAAAAGTAAGACGCTTTTAAACAATGCAAAAGCGCTTAAAATAAACTTGATTTATTATCGTGCCTTTAAATGTGATATTTGCCATCTGAGAACAGGTATGCAGGCCGTGACTATTTTATTATGTTTTCAAATAAAAGCTGTTGTCCACTTTTTGCCTTTTGTTTCAGTCTTAGGTAATTTTATATAATAATATTTAGATACTGTATATCAGACAATATATCGGTTATTGGCTTCCAATGCTAAATAATTATCGGTTAACGTTATCGGCGAAAATGTACTTATCGGTGCATCCCTACTCTTAATCACTGTCTAATGACATCGACTTATGTCCTGAGCACAGCTGATTTGTTTCCTGGTTTTTTTAAAAGCAGATTATTTCCATTGGAGAGATTTAGGATAAGCCATGCACAAAACACAAGTACTGCACTTCATCTTGGCACTGTAGGCAAACTTAATCTGATTAAAACAGTGTCCCCCCCTCTCTCTCTCTCTCTCTCTCTCTCTAACGTGCCTCACTTCTCTCTCTCTCGCTCTCCAACATGCCTCACTGTTCAGTTTTCACAGTCCTTTATTGTGCCCAGTTCAGGCTGACAAGTCTGAGGCAAATAAAAGAGAGCTGTTTGGACAAGATTAATTCTGCTTCTCAGGAGCGATTCCAATAGTTCCAGTCTTCTGAGCATTTTTCTGCTGGCACTTTGAGAAAACCCGATTTTCTTTAGCCGGGACACTGGGACTAAATGAGTTTGCTCCGACCGAAAGATGACCTCCTGACCTCCAATGTGTAGGGGGAACAACAAACAATATACAAATAAATAATTATATTTCTTGATGTCTCATTTAAGGGATAGATGTGCCTGTGTTTAGATGTAAAAGAAGTGAAGGGAAATGAATGCTAGCATTTTAAAGAGGAAATGAAGTTTGTTTCAGCAGAAGGCGGCAAATGCATATACTAAATCACAGCAGCCATGCGAATCAGGGAAGAATTAAAGGGATAGTTCACCCAAAAATGAAAATTCTGTCACCATTTACTCACCGTCTTTTTCATTTTAAACCTGTATGACTTTCTTTCTTCTGCAGAACACAAAAGAAGATATTTTTAAGAATGTTGGTAACCAAACAACGGGCATACCCCTTCACTTCTATTGTATGGACACAAATCCAATACAAGTCAACGGGAACTGCCGTTGTTCGGTTACCCTCATTCTTCGAAATATCTTCTTTTGTGTTCTGCAGAGGGTGAGCAAACGATTACTGAATTTTCATTTTGGGTGATCACTTTAATGCTTGCTTATATTTCACACAGGGATTGATGTGCCCAAGTCACAACTTCTCAGAATTCTACTTTTTTTATTGGAAAAATCCAGGATTTTAAGTTAAGGTTGGAAAAAAGACTTGCCAGGCCGCCTTAGCGGGACGACCTGGATCCATCAGTATGAATTAGTTGCACAATGCTCTTACCGAGGGTCTCATGGATTCACTTGCCACAGGGTCCCTGTATTATGGAACCTTCTTTGAAAACGGGCTTTGATACGGCTCTGCAAAATATATCGGTCTCTTTGAGCTCAGGGGAACCTGATGGAGCAAAGGAGAAGAAAAAACAATCCGAATGAAAACTACAATCCCTCTTGCATTGAACAGTCAAATAAAAAGTGCAGAATAAAAAAGCATGTTGGGACGGGATGGGCAGAACTGGACCCGAGTTCTGCGTGCACTCATGCTGCAAGTTCCATCAGTGCTCCGGTTATTGATTCAGAGCCTCTGAGACGCAAGACATAATACTGAGAGAAATGGGAGTTTTTGTTGTAGCATACAGGTAGAGAGCTGCCCTTTTGGACACCACATACATCAGCTATAATGTAAAATGAATGTGCAAAAACTATGTATTATGGGTTTTATGAATCAATTGGATGTTATATCATGATGTTATCCTCCAAGTCCTACAAAACATTATTTCCTGTTTTTAAAACATACATATAATATATATCTTTTAAAATGACGTTGCATGATTATTGTAAGACAAAATGTTGTGCCAGAAACCAACCACAGATCAACCATCCTGGACTGCAGCTAACGCAAATTGTCTCATAGGAAATACGTACGTATACACTTTTTTCAAAATGCGTACCATCAGGTACATATTGCAACCCGGTATCACAATTTCCAACAACAGGAACGCATCATATTATATTATATTGGGTTGTAATGATTTAGAATTTAATCAGACCGCGTATCACAGGCAGTTTCTGCCAATCTCATATTCATCTTGAGTGCCTATACAGTAGTATTGCATACGTCATATTTTCGAAGAGTATTTATTTTGATCAAATTTATAAAAAGAGATACAGCTGTATGATAATTTCCAGAAAAACACGAGCTGCTGGAGGTGGGACTAGTGGGGAGAGTGGGACTACAGCAGGAGCAAGCAACACATCATCACATGAATCCCTTCGTGTTTTGTACATTATGCACATACACGCTGATTGCCAACAAAACACAGACGTATGACTTAGTTTGACTTACCGCGTTCAGTTCAAGTCCGGCATCTTTAAGCACTAGGACTGCACCATCTATCAGTTTCCAACTATCTCCAAATCACTTCTTTTCTTGTTGCGTTTATGTGGTTGAGAAGTGGGTAGTTTTAGGTTTAGCATAGGAGTGGGGTCAGATGCCCTAAAATATCTATTAAAGTACAAATAATAAGTATTTATAAAAATAATAAAAAAAGCAAATCGTGACACTGCCACGCATTCCTTAATGGACCAATACAGTTCATCTCTATAGCGCCCTCAGTGGACTTTTGTGTCTCAAAACTGTAGCAATATGTACCTGATCGTACGTGTTTTGTGGCGCTATAAAAAGTGTACAGAAGTACGTATTTACCATGAGACCACGTTGGCAAATACAATAATTCAAACATGTCCAGCATTCAAAGAAATTGCATCATATTGCCATCCAACTGTCTATTTTCAGACAATCCCGGAAGGAAATCCACAACAAACAAGATAGCACGCAAAAGGAGCTAATGCAACAGAGGAGTTGGCGACAGGCTTGAACAAACAAAAAGCTCTTAAGACATTATGGGATGGCAGGCAGGCAGGCAGGCATTTACAGCTAACAATAGATGCCCACACATTCAAACCTTCAGGCCTGTGTTCCGAGTCCTTTTTCTGTTAATGGTAAGCAAGTCTATTACTGTCTACCAAGAGTAGTTCTGGTTGGATACTTCACACAGAGAAATGTGCAGATCCTCCATATACGTGAAATTACTGTTAGCTTCTGGCTACAAATAGCTCTCGGGAAAGACGGCAAATGGAACGCTTCCGAAGATAGAAATGATAGCGTCAGAGTTAAAAGGACAAAGAATAAAAAGAGCAGAACACAACAATGCCACCTACCTTTTATGCTAAAGACAAATTACATTGATGCAAAGTAAAGAAGTATCTATTGTGTTGCTTCATCTAGCAGAGAGAAATATTTTAAACATTCTGACAACAAAACCGTTTGTTTCTGTAAAACTATCATTAGCACATTTTACCTTAACCTTGATTAAATCATATTTTCATTTAAATAGAGTTTGTATTGTTAATCAAAATTGAAATGGAGATTAAAATAAAATAGCAGACATGGAATTAAAAAAGAGGGTATGGAATTGGATCGATGATGGTTACTGACCTGGGTCAGAGTGTACAGACTCCAGCTGGTCAATCCGCCATTGTATTGACTTATCTTAAATCTATTCCATTGTAATGCCTGTGTCTATTCTCCTCGAGGTCTCATTAAAATGCACAGCTTTCGGATCAAGCTTTGATTATAACCCACACATTTGGGCACATATGCAAATCTCATGTTTATCAATGCAAGCCATAAGGGGCTTTGTTACAATTTTGTGTTCTAGCTTTAGATGTAGCAAAATGTAGGTGCCCATGCAGTCCTATTGCACACAAATCACTTAGATGTTTTAAACACAATACTATGTAGAATAAAGAAATCGAAAAATTCTATTTCATAAAAACACACAATTTCACAGCTAATTCTAGCAAGACAAGTCTAAAAAAATGTAATACCATAAAAAAGGAACCTTTTCTGTCGCTGTGATGGAACCCTTAAAGGTTCTTTAAAGTACCTTTACGGGTATACAACACATACGATGTACCTTTTCTGGGTACATTATTGTGACGATAAGACCGATTGTGTACCAGTTAAATATTAGGTGTACATAACATTTAACTGTACATTTAACATTTAACCCAAAAAGGTACATAATTACTTTACGTTTTGTATACCAGTAAATGTACAAGAAAGCACCTTAGGGTAACACCCCAGCGCCAGAAAAGACCCAATTTTAAACAATTTTTTCTGATAGTGTAATGACATTTTAAGAAATATTTTTTTTTTAAACGAACCTTTAAACACATGAAATACATGTAGTTATAGCACATACATGCATGTCATGACACTCGTCTGTGTGTGTGTGACAGAAAGAGAGCAGTGATGCTTGGTAATTGAAGAACAGGCCTGTCATTGGTGACCTGTAGGAGGCCAGGGATGAAATGTATTCCATTCTCTCTGCTTTGTGTGGCATTGACAAGCTGCTGAGCCGCGATTCTGACAGGCTTGACTGAAAACCAGCTCATCCCGATCGTTCACCTGTCCCCCAGCATCTCCACATTCACCTGCTCCTCAAACCTTGCCCTTTACACACACACTCGTCTGTGCACAAACACACATATTCCACCATGACACCGTACACACATTATGACGGTGTCACGGGTTTTCTGTCATCGGTCATTATCACAGTGCTACGTGTCCACTATAGGGCATCCCTAAATCAGTGTCATAGATAAGTAAATTGTTCTTATTACACACATTTTAAGTGGGCTCCGTTTGCATCCAGTATGTCACTTATGTGTTCAATTGTGTGTTCATTATTCCATTCAGTTTTAGCTCCATGTGTCACCTTCCATTTTTTTCTGACTCACACCGCAGAAGGGAAGTAATAAGACATGGGACGTGTACAATCCGAACATGTTTAAATATTCATTATGGCAGCTCACTGTGTGTGTTAAAACACATCCAGCGCTGGTGCCCATTACCTCTCTCTCCTGCAACCAACCAATGCGAAGAGAAAATAACAAACTCTCTGCTGATTTGCTCGGATGTGAATGTCTAATCTGGGTTTGAAAAGCAGATTATGGTGCATTAAATGATCTTGAACTGGACTGTATTAATACTGCATTTGTGCTGGAAAGGGAAACTCAGATTATGTACAGATACAAAGCAATTCTGGTATTGAGATCAGACATGCTCAAACCAAAACTAAATTAAAATAAACAACGAAATAAATGATATGATTTAGCATTTTAAATATTGCCACAACAATAAATAAAAACAAATTAATTGGACATTGTTTGTGTTAGCGACTAGACTAATTACCCAGTCTAGAAATGAATGGGATTTATTTACAAATTGTTAGATGAAAACAATTTAATGAAAGTGTAATATTATTAAGGTCTTTTCATGAATGAATGAACAAGTTAGTCACACATTTAAAGAGGGCTATTAAAATGCAGTGCAAAAACAAATTATTTATCAAATTATTTCTGGCAGAATAAAAGGGACGTTTTAATTAAAACTAAATTCAAATAAATAAACATTTAAGTGTCTACAAAAAAAACATACGATAACACTTTCCTAGAAGCATGTATGTATAATGCATTATAAAGAGTTATTAAAGGGTAAAATGCATTATAATTCTTCATAATGTGTGTTGTAATGCATTATATATAGTTGTAAAGAATTATAACCAATTTAAAATGTGTAGTGTAAGTGTTATAATGTATTAACTGTAGTAACAATTATATAACAATGCATTAAAAGGTGCATTACAACGCTTTAAAACTACTTTTATAATGCATACATACATGCTTCAAGGAAACTGTTACCGAACATAAAAACTGCATTAACTGCAGACTTTCATCATGCACATGTGGTGAAAACTAACGTTTTAAAGATAAATATGACGGCTGCAAAATACCAGTTTAAGAAACGCCAAAAGGCTTGTATTCAGACTTGAAATTTCTGTCTCACAGCACATGAACTCCCAGGAGCAAAACCTGTCCGAATGAAGAGCTGTGGGTCCTGCACAGAGACAGTCAGCGCTCAATCTCATTTATGCTGTGCCTACAGGCGAGAGCTTCCGATGCTCTACATTAACCCCTCAGTCCATCTGTGAGGAACACGGGTGGACATGTAATCCAAGATGCTAAAAACACGAAAACAGAAATTTGGATGATGACATAGCCCACTGCAACAATATATTGACTATTCTAACGCACACACAGCCAGCAAACATCAGATGTGACAAAAGTCAACAAACAGCTATGTGCAAGACTGAGAGCATGCCAAGACGCACAAAAGCTGATAAAAAATCAGGGCTATTTCATGAAAATATTCATGTTTTTTAACTCTCTTCTCACTCTTGTGACATACTTGTATTCAAGGTCAACAAGTAAAGCATGGCATCTTTTTGTTATTTAAAAAAAAATTCGCAAATAAATGCAAGTAAAAATCTAAATGTTTTATTTTATTTGAAAGAAACATTGTCAGTACCTTACAGAATGAAACAAAAATGATAATTTTACCTACACATATCTATAAACAGTAAATAAAAAAAAACTGAAAATAATTTCAGAGGGGTATCTTCTTTTTTCTACATTGTAAATTGGCATTGTGTATATTTTGTCAATAATAGATTATGTAGATATAAAAGATATTGATTATGCACGTATACATATATTATGTTTAAGTCATCATTAAATGCATCCAAAAATCTACTGAAAACAGATGAGGGTTTATGCAAAAGCGTCCATCTCTGATGCAGATCTGCTGGACAGTAGGCAGAATCCAGGTCAGATAATTGAACACCCATCTGTTCTCTAAAATGCTTAGACAGGATAGACTGCCGTACCAGTCTGACCCTTGACCTCAGGATTAGGATTAGGCTATAGGGTTTGTTCAACAGCAGACACAGGGAAGGAGTAAGACACACAACCTGAAACATAATATCACATCTGATACTGTCCATCAAACAAACACACGCACGCAGGTTACTCATCTCTAGTTTAACAAAACATCTCTAACATGGACATTTATCATGACCAATAAAACACAAAAACAGTACAATACAAAAACTTTAACAGTACCAATATTGTTAAAAAATGATGGTATATTTTACAAAAACACATGATTACTATGCTATGTTGTCTTGTCCCACACACAAACATACATTTGAAGGTTATTGTATGTTCTTGTAAGTATAAGGCATTTAACCATAGGAATTTAGGAAGTTACAGGAATAGATCACCCAACAATACCCATTAACTTTTATTGTATGGGCACAAAACCAATGCAAGTGAATGGGCACCGCCGTTGTTCGGTTACCAACATCCTTCAAAATTCTTCATTTTTTGTTCCCCAGAAGAACAAAGTCATGCAGGTTTGAAATGACAAAAGAATCACTATAAATGATGACAGAATTTGTATTTTTGGAGAACTATCCCTTTAATCTGATGTGTAGACATTAGTAAAAATGCGTTGACAAATAACCTGATTGGATTGGACAATTGTTCATATAGAGAGGCGTTTGTGTTTTTGTTTGTTGTGTAGATCAGGTTGGTAGAGGAAATTAAGTTTCTCTCTCCTTTCAATTTCAGTGTGCACTGGTTTCAAGAGCGAAGAAGCAGAACCAAGCCAATATATTCACCCACCCTGCAATGACAAATGACTCCGCAGACAGGCCTCAGAACAAGAAGTGTTAACAATGACAAAACACACAGCAGTTTTATCTGCAACACAACCCGCCAAAGCCTGCAGGCTACCTGGGTCACCCTGCTTCGCTGAGCCTTTATTCACCTATAGAATTGGATAACTCAAGGTTAAAACCTTGGTTTTATCTTAAATATCAATTCTAAAAGATTTGCCTCCACTAGCTGAACTTAAAGGTCCAGTGTGTAATTTTTTGAAGGATCTATTGACAGAAAATGCAATGTGATACATAACTATGAGCTATTTCTATACAGACACGGGTATACGCAGGTCCCCTTACATGGCATTCGCCATGTTGTTTCTACAGTATCCCTAAACTGAAAAACAGCTCTACAGAGCGCGATAAATACGTTATCTTCTTTGGCGAAAAAATTGCAAAGTCTTAGTGCTGAGTCAGCCTTCGAAAGGGAGGGGGGAGTTAGCCATTGGTTGCATTTCGCAACCTCATCACTAGATGTCGCTAAATTTAATTTACTGGATATTTTGTAGCACTGCACTGTGTACACAACTGTTGATGTCCTATGGGTCAGAGTGTGTATTTGAGACAGGAGACTGATTAAGATTGATTGATAACTGCCTGTTTGAATCCTCACTGCATGAATACATTTACACACCTACACACACGCGTTTGCACGCAACAAACAAACTATTAAAAACAAAAATGATGTTCATTTAAATAATTCATACATCACATGGTGACGCGTCAATTAGGGCTACAAAGTCAACATGCGTGCTGAGCCGACAGAATAATTAAATTGGAATATTAATGACTGAAATGTCCGTGTGGGCCCACAGCCTATGATCAATCTATAGCTAATGAGTCATTCATCTTGGTCTGTTCGGTACCCCTCCTTCACACCGAGGGCAGGCAAAGCTCGAGGTCGTTGATAAACTCTGCACAAATCAACATCTAAACAAAAGCAATTTGTCCTTAATAGCCTTTTGCATTGGGACGCGAAAGGTGTTGTTACCGGTGTAAATGAATTGTTTGTAGTGCAGAGCGTAAGGTGGTGGGGGGGTCAAACTACAATTTATCAACGTAACACTGTTCTACATTCTAGCAGAGCAATTCTAGAGATATCCATTAGTTTAAAACTTGACCTTTACTTCACTTCTTATTTGGCACATGCTGCTTTCTCCAGAAAGTTTGGGCAACTGCGTTATTTCCCACACTGTTCCTGTCGCTGAAAAGAGAAGAGCATGGCGCCGATGTCATGGGTTCGATATCAGGTCATGAACTGATTTAATATATTAGCATAAAATAAAATGTGTCTATTTTCACCTACTTCACATATATCTCTACAGCATTCTGTAATAGCCACTGCGCAGCTGTTCTGGAGTTTGCTTGTTTTTTGAGGGGGGGGGCGTTCATGTCTGAATCAGGCTTTTCTGAGGCTTAGAAATCTTGACCTGGCCAGCGCAGGTCTGCATCCCATCAGTGGAATCAGATCCGATCCTGTCCGGTAATAGGATTTCCCGGCACCGGAGTGATTTAGCGCTTAAGGAGCTAGTTGGGTTCATTTTGTGATCCGAGTTTAAACCATTTACGCGCTAGCAAAGTTGCGTCCTTGCAAAGCCGTTCAGTGACAGTCACCAGAGTGGCGTGAAGTTTGCTACCTTCAGTTATTTTGTCGTTTATTCCTATAAACCGTGGACAGACAAGTTGGCAAACAGGGTCTCGAGGGCGCCTTTGTTTGAATATGCATTACCTCCCAAAGGGCAAACAACTTAATGAATATTCACGCTCAATCTATAGCCCAAGGCTTCCTATACATTATTCATGCATACCGCTGTAGTTGAAGTCGCATCAACTTTGTCACAACAAATAATAATTGCATTAAAAACCTGCTGAAAGTTCAAGGTAGTTTTTTTCATTTAGAATAACAGTGAATTAAACAGTATCAATGGCCTGTCACACAATGCCGCTTGCATCTTTCCGCCAAGAATTAGATTTAGGACAAAACAACAGTTTCTCAAACCTGTTTCAACTCAACATACATTAAAACAGTTCCCAAACTGTTTCTGCCGGGCCTCCTTTTCGTAGAGAAACATGTTTTTCGAGCCCCACCGGAACCCCACCACCTACATACACCCAAATATAGTACATGCAAAGGATGCATCGTTTTTTTAAAGCAAGCTCTTAATAGTAAGCAGTTGGAAGATTAGAAACTAAATATTATAAATATAATGTTATGATGATAAAAAGCAGTTGAATTTATAATGTTGGGAATCACAGCTGACAATACCTAAGCCTTGTTGTGCCCCCTGTAGGGGTCCTGCCCCCCAGTATGGGAACCACTGCATTAAAAAGACTGTAGTGTGCTGTATCATTACAATCCTAAAAACTGCATTTCTGTCATGACAACTCTCGGAGGGTTTAGCATGGTAGTGTACATGACATATAAATGTTTTTGGTCTTGGCGGAGTAGATCTGCTACGCTGCTGCCGCGGAGCAAGTACAGAGACTTGCTACTGCCAATACATCCACAACATGCTGCTGTGTGCATATAAGGAACGTGCTGCACATATAACATATATGAATAAACCCCGTAGCTTACGTGATCACCTTGTAGCAGATCTATACAGGTGGAGCTGGGGAAGGAGGAGGGTTTCTGAAACGCGCTGCACTGCTTTAACAATCACTAGCCGAGATTTTAATGTAGAGCAGCAAGCTCATTGGCTGCTGATACGGAGGAAACCAATCACTTCAACATATTATGTCAGATTGATTTAGACTTAAGGACTGCGCCATCTAGAGTTTCATGCCAGAACTACTGTGTCATATATGGACATAAGCATTTACATACATCATATACTGACATATGGGAAAGTACACATGCCCCAAAAAAGACTTTTATTCTAATGCCATTCATTTTAATACATACATTTACTTATATTTAAACTGTGAACTTCAAAAGTAGATTTTTTTTGCAGATGATGACACAAGAGATCAATCAGAATGTCAACTTTAGAGCTTGCTTTCATTTGGGAATATATGACCCGTATGGACAAAACAGAATAAAACAGTCAAGCATAATCATACACGCTTAAAAAAAAAATATTACCTAGCAAATATTTTGATTCTAACTTTCCAACGATTCAACAAAAACTGCTTATAGACTGAGGGGGCAATGGATTTCTCAGCTACGTCATTCAAGTATTAACTACGTCTCAGACATTTATCCTAAAGCGTAAACAGACCCGACTGACCTCTCTTCTGAATCTTTACAGGAGAATCATGCGAGTTATTTGTCTCCCCATGAAACGCATCTACAACAGAATGGAGACTAATCTCCATTTAATCTCACTGCTGCCAAGGAGAAAGCAATCGAGACATTAACGAGATCTTATTTGTGATTCTTACCCATGGTCATAGAAAAACCCTAAAAACATCTAAACGAAAGACTTCACTTGTGCATTTCCCAGTGAGATCGAGTGTAAAAGAATAAATTGATAAAATGAGTAACTTTGATTCATAGCTGACATGTCATTTCCCTCAAGATCTCCAAACCTGAATGCTGTGTGAAAAACAACCCACTAAATGTTGATCATCGCATCACACCGCTTTGTTTTCTTACACGAGAATGAGACAAATGCTTATTAGTGGGTGAAAACCCCAAAACCATCGGCCTATTACCGGGGGAGGGTACTGTTTTTCCACCATTAGACAACGGAGGCCTAACAAGAGGACGTTCCCCGTTAAAAGGTTTCTTTTCTGGCGGGGAGACGGTCTGGGTGACAGTTTAAAAGCTTCTCCCCTCCTGTGAAAACGCTGCTACCTTCTTCCGTGCAATTGCAGGGGCTAGTCAAATTGCATTAGTGATGCACTCTGTCTTTATATTGTGACACAATGGGCCTTAAATGTGTTGCTATTCTGAAGTCTATTTTGAAAGCTCTTTCTTTGCTTTATAACAACGATTATAGTGTTGTGACATTGTTTCACAGCAATCAAATATATCATCATCAGGACGATCGATACAGACCAATTAACTAGAATTGTAGGCGAAGCTCTTGTGGATCTGCTCTTCACCAGTGTAATGATCCTCGCATACAACTTTGCTCAAAATGGCCGACCTTTAATAAATAGTAAACAAATGGCCTTAACATGGATAAAAATATTGCACATTTGATTTCATGCTATATTGATATGAATGAAAACTGAACAGCTAGTGTTAGAAAAGTAAGGTTTTACCTTCACATCGGTTTTGGAGGTCGGAGTTCTTGAAGCCACAGAGACTGAATGACAGACGTCATTTCAGGAAAAACAAGAAACGAGGGACCCATTTAATATATCGTACAAACTTCTGAAAGTGGTTCATCTTCAAACGATGACCCATTAGAATTTATATAACAGTATGCGTATGCAAATCGGGGCTTTTGCAACAGTCTTTGACCAAATATGAATATGCAAGTCTTTATTGTGAGGAATAATTGGGGGAGATTTGCATTTGTTTATTTGTATCCATAAAAGCGTGGAATCTTATTATTCATCACTTCAAATCTAGAGAGGTTAATTCTGCAGTTTAGATGCCTTTATACTCCATTCAGACGTGATCGGAAAAAGTAGATTTGCTGCAGATGGTGACACAAGAGATCAATCAGAACCTCAACTTTAAAGCTCGCTTTCGAAACTTTGCTCATTTGGGAATGACCTGTATGGAGAATGCGAAATAAAACCGACATTTTCCTGACATTCCATCTTCAAGGAAGGTCTCCATGGCTGCATATAATCGATACCTTGCAAAAATCTATCATTTCATTTGTAGTTTTCTCGTTTGATCAGTATTTAGACTGAAAAACAACATAGACAGCTGAAAAGAAATGTGATAATAGTAGGCGATTACAGGCAGACTTCAGACATGAAAGATCCATTTTATTTCCCAGTTTACGTCTTTCCAGACAGACACTAATTTGGAAACCATAAAGATACCACAACATGCAACTGCAATTATAAGAATGTAAATAAAAATCGGAAACTTTTGCCTCTGGATCACAATGCATTGCTTTCATCAAGGAAAATGGGTGAAATAAAAATCAAAGGTGAAATACATATTTCCAAAACATGTCATCACACATTTAAATGACCTTAGAGCACATTTTGTTCCGTCCGTCTGATGTGAATATTCAAAATTTCCTCCGTAACAGTTATCCTTGTAAATTTGATAAAAACGCTTCTAAATTCAATATATATAAATCGTTATTGCCCTCAAAAGATCATGTAATGAAGATGACACTGTGAGCCGAACAGCACATGACTCTGATATCATCTTTCTCCCGCAACTGTATTGTGAAGATAGAGATGTGTTTTATTGAGAGAGGAAGGTGAAATGGCAGAACACTCTCCACACACACACACACACACACACACGCACGCACGCACGCGCACACACGCGCACACACACGCACACACACGCACACACACACACACACACACACACACCTTGTTAATATCTGAGTGACTGACACAGAGCACAAGACGGGAGCTTTTTTATTGAGTTGACTCACATTGCAATAAAAGGGAGAATATGTCTTTTTATTCGTTTTTCACCTCAATTTATTTATTAAAATATCTATACCCTATATTTAGATAAATCCACATATGTATTCAAATAATATTCCACACACTCATGAGAGTATGCTTTATATATAATCTTAATCTTTTCGAATCTTAATCATATGAATTAAAAGAATCTTTTCATACAAAATCTGCATGTCAAACAAACAGCATTCTCCTTTCATTCTGCTTCCTTCTTCAACTGACTGACTATAATGAACACTTTCCTTAATTGTTAAATTAGACGAGCTTTAAAACAAAACTACTGGTGAAAAGCCTCGACAACACATGTCTCATTTGTGTGACTACAGAAAACTGTGATTCGGTCTGTGTGTGCTGTATATAGAGAAGCCTTCAGCTTGACCCATAAATCATTCATGCCTTCCCTCCTGTATCGACACAAATAATTCTCCTCCACAGCTTCAGACGGAGCAGAACTCAACCAAACACTGGACAAGACACATCAATATCAAATCATACACAGACTCCCTGTTTCTCAAAAACAATATTTATCAAATTCCTTTCATCTCGCCTTACGCTTTCATGTATTGTGTTTTCAAAAGATGGATTACGTTCGACAGTCACATCTTCCTTAAAATTGTTACATTTAATTGAACTATGCTAAATAATAAAAAGAAAGAAGACTTAATTGGCCAGAGCTGTGCTGTAATAAATTTCCCGCTGTAAAAGAGCAGCAAAGCCCGACTGAAGGATTCCGTTCTCCAGAGAGGCGTGTTATTGTGGAGCGATGCTGTGCTGATCTCAGTGCAGCTTTAGACCCAACGCAGCATTAATAAATAGGTCATAGAGCTTTTTTACCCTCTGAATGTTTCAGGCTCGGCTTGGCAAATTGAACATAATTAAAGCCCAAGGCAAAGGTTGCACTTTCCTTGAAATAACAGGCTGTGTTGCAGCACACGAGAGAGAGAGAGAGAGAGAGAGCAAGAACGCTCTGAGGATCTGTGCAGACTCCTTTAAGGACAAAAGAGGATAAAAGCGAAGCAGCAGCCATTATGGCAAAGCTCACAGCTACAAACGCTGAACGCTCCTCGCCTGCACGGATGTACAATTTCTATAAGCATCTTTCACATATATGCCGTAAACAAATTGTGCAATATAATTGTGCACTCAGCTCTTTTTTAAGGCTGCATGTCTGCGAGAATATTTGTGTGCGTGCGTGTGTATTTACCTTTAACAGGCAGGGCATAGTGGGGGGGTTGGTGTCACAAGACATTAGTGTATTAGTGTCAGTGCCCTGTTTAAGCACACTACCTGGGCTGGCCTGGGTCACGCCAGCATCACGGCTGCATTTAGCCAATAAGGATGCAAGAAGATTATGCTCAAGCAGGATGAAAGATTCCTCATTTGCACCGATGAACCAAGCAAGAGGGCTTTTCTTCTGCACCTGGACCTGCTCAATAAACGTAATAAATGGATCAGTGATCTAAACCTGCATGCATTTGGTGAGGGGGATGCATTTATATTTATATGACATTGACTGTTCAAATGTCCAACAACTGTAAAAATATTTACATAAAACATTTCATTATTAACCAAATAGTACTAAATGTACAGGGTTGAACGCACATAGATTAAGTGTCAAAATGACAATTAAACAATACAAAAACAATGTGGGAGTATCTCTAAAACATTTTAAACAGCATTTTGCTATTAGAATGACTTTGATAATTAGCATGGAAAATTAATTGAAATGAACTAGTGAAAGAAAGTCTTTACCAATGATGACATGAAAAGGTGTCCCATCACAAGGCCATTCGTTTTACATCCACGCACATTAAACCTTAAACCGTGATGCTGATTTAAAACTGTCTATGGACCGCTTATGCATCACCACACATGCTGTTAGTTGAAATAAACAATTTACAACAGGACATAATCTGCTCCCATCAGACCTGAGCTTGTGCTGAACGCCGAGACGTTTAAAGGTCTTGTGTTTTTGAGTGAACGTAATGGGAAGGACATCGAATGATTTACTCTCTATTTGAAAGCCCCAGCTGGGTTAAATGCCTCTTCCACGTCCTCTCAGAAAATTAATGGCAGAAAATCTCAACCTGAAGGCTTTGATCCGCCATAGGGCGCATGGGCCCTGATTAATATGCAACATTATTAACTGTCTGTGAGAGAGCGCACGCAAACACACACAAGCACTAGCTAGCTAAATGTACATACCAGAACAAAACCATAACACCGTTCACCTTAACGTCTTACAATAGTTTGTTCTTTAACATTTTTCTTTTTCAAATCTTTTGTGCTCGAAACGCTCCAGTGACGTTTCACTGCAAACGGACACACAGTCGAAATGAACAGACCTGGTTCAGTTCAGGCTGAATTGTGGATGTCTTTTGCTAAACAGAGATACTATTTGACTTTAATTATCCAGCGTGTGTCAGCGTGAGTGAGAGAGAGCCGGGGATGAATAACAAAAAGCGAAAAGATAGTAAGGAACAATAAGAAGAAAATGGAGGTAGAGAGAACGCCAGAGAAAAGACGGCGAGGTTCTCCTCCCCCCTCCAATCTCTTCAGCTCGCACGCTGCATGTGCGCAGGGGTCACGATAGCGGCACAAAATAATGACTGGGTGTTTAAGCGCGCGCCCGCGAGTGTGCAGTGAGCGGCACTGAAAATAAACCCTAAATATTTGTGTGCAATTTTGTGCTCTTGCTATAAACACAACAATCAGTAAAGACATATTCATTACGGCACCATAATCCTACAAACGTAAATATTACTTGCACGTGCGGTAATGTTTCATGTGATGCGGTTGTGATGAATGTGCATTAAAATATGCAGATTATTCTGCGTTGTACTGAAAATGAGAACCGCTCCTTTTTTCCGCCAATGTTCGGGATTTTCATATAACTGCCATGATTAGAAGAGAAAAACGAGCCAATCCTGCATAAATTATCTGGCGATATTATGTGGGAGAGCAGCGCTTCAGCTCAAGTTATCTAGGTCATCCCACAACGGCTTTGTGAGTTTTCATACACCACGGCTACGTTAACGTATCTACTTGCAAAATCGTACAGTAAAAATAATATCATCTAATTGCAACAAACAGCATGCCAGACAAATACAAAACTGGGTGCAGTGGCAGGGAGGTCGACCCCGAGGGTTTAGGCCCCCAGCGCCTCTGCTTATGATATTGCTTGATCCCGTGACCGCTAAGTGTGACCTCTGTCTGTTGTCACAATGTCATCCACCCTACGCGGTTTTCTCTCCTCCTCACGGTGTCTCTCTACGTCTCCCCTGGCAGCAGGTGCACCGCATGCATGCAAAGACTACGGGCAGGCGCCATGATGGACAGATGGAATAGGTGCGTTCAACAAGTGCGGCGTGCAGAGGAAGGTAGCTGGAGCAGAGCTGCAGAACTGCAAAAGAGAGAGAGAGAGGTGGAGGTGTAAGAGTGTGTACCTGTACCTACAGATGGCTGGCTGGTCCATAGGGCCCTACTGTCATTATGCGCTCTCGGCAAGGAAGAGAAAGAGTTTTATCCAGAGCCCTGAAACGCAGGCAGCTGCTCTCAGCACCACGGGAATCTAGTCAGCGTGACACAGGCCTGAAGCTGCACTGCCCACTGCGGAGGACACAGTAATGCAAAATTAACATCCAACCGTGTCATGCACAGTCATGACACGCAAGTTCATCAATTTCTTAGAAAATCAACTCACGAACAGCAGTTTCTTTCCTTTGTAAGTGTTTAGGTTTGGGTACAACTTCAGTCATTTTGGAACTATCGCAGCGAAACAAAAAGCGAAAATCAGGATTTGTATTCGCAGATATTGGAAAAAGTGGTCACCATCTAGCACTAGTTCTTCCAAACCTGTTTTTGTGTTAGGAACTGATAGCCTCGGTCTCTATTCACTCTTATTCCAAAGTCAAAACGTCTCTTTATCTACAGAAAAAAGCAATACAAGTTTGGAAGGACATGTGGGTGAGGAAACCCTTGAAGTATAAAATACGCATTTCATTTATTAGCTTCTAAGAGCCATTTTATCCATTACCCCTGTGTCTAGCTATAGAAACAAATCTAGTACCAACACGAAACGTCAATACGAATGTTGTACAAATAAGATCGTAAACCACTGTGAATCACTTTTACTGTTGTGCATACAGCATTGATGAACTGTTGCAGACAAAGAAATGTCAATATTTCTCTGCATATCAACATTTGGTTTAAATGAACAACACCAGCGACAGATGCACCTTATACCTAAAACGACGTAAACCAGAACAGGAGGGAATCTGTTTAACGTTAAACAGAAGATTTGAATGAAAGTGCTATTTCAAGCAGGTGGCAAAGTTGGCATGATTTATATACTCCGCGTCTCTGTGATTATATACACACAGCTGAGAGGCAGAAGCAGTGACGGTATTCACCGCTCCGCTTCTGAATTACTCCAAAACAATAAAAGAGAAAGCAAACTGGCTAACAGACTTCTAAAACCGACCACTTCGACTTAAATCAAATCTCAAAGCATACAAAAGTCCATTACGGGGAATTAGAAAGAGCAGCCATCTCAGAGAAAGCATCATTCACTTTTATCGAGTCAGAGCACTTGCCTTTGGTGCATTGTGTACCTGTCAATAAACTGCAATTCGGAGAAGACTGTTGTCCTGACAAATTGCTGTGTATTAACGCGCTCGGTCCCTCGCTCAGAGCCAGGGCCCCGGGGCATGCTGGGATGCATGGGTAAACTCAATGTTACCCTAGGGAACAACACAAAAAATCTTCGTGAGCCTTGTTGGGGTTTAAATGCATTGCAAAATTTCAGAGCCTGTATGGACGTCATCAAAAATAATACATATTTATGTTAGAGCTGCAGGGGGTTTTGTTGGCTACATGCTTTTATGGAATGATTAAATGTAATGTGTATTTATTATCTTCGGAAGGGGAACAATAATAAAAAAAATTACAAAATATATTTTCTGCATGCCGACAAAGCATAAAGATGAACTATATTCTGCATGATAAAATGATATATATATATATACACGCAATGAGCTGTGCATGAAGGATGCCATTTTATATTCTGGATTTTCCCAATTTCATTGCAAAACGGCTTTGCAGAATTTTTTTTTTTTATAGAAACAAAAGCAAAACCATACAAAGTACATCTCTATAGGAAGCACCAGTGGTTTCTATGAGTCGGCAGTCGGGCCTTCGTGATATCTGCAGTTTGAACGCAAACAAAGACGGCAAGCCTTACCACACCCCCACCCTCCTTCTCCTCCTCTTTTATCCCCCTGGGTTTTCCTCAGCAGACAAATGAAGACAGGATCTTCAGGCCTAGATCACGTCCTCGGTCCTCATGGGGAGCCGAACCCACCACCACCATATGCACCTCGAAAGATAATGCGTGCCGCGCCAGAATCAATAATGCAACAGTAAATTCATTTAAACACACATTACCCATCCACTTTAATTAATGGCGCCTCGACTGCAATTTGTCAATGTCACTTGTTGTCACCCCTTTGATATTTATACCAATATTCCATCCTTCTCTCCATAGGAAGACCCTGACTAATGCTAATCCCTAGCATGAGCTTTTACATCCTAAAATTAAAAAGCACATGCCCAGAAAAAATGACGTGTTTCAACACAGCCAAAATATAATTGATATGTAAATCGCATTAAGGGTTATGAAGGGAAGGGAGCAAAACATAAAACTGGGAAATGGTGGAAATCTAATTTGACTCTCGTACGAGCCACATGATCAAACGCTACAGAAAAACGGCAATTGGTTGTGCTGCTTGTATTAAAACTACAAAATAAGAGCTTCAAATTTTCAATATGGAGACAGTGTGACTAAGGGAAATAAACCTGCATTTACATAAAAACACATTGACTGGTGTTGTAAAGAGACCCAAAACCTCTCCAAAAATAAATGTATTTAAAAATTAAAGCTTTAAAGTTTCAATTTTGGCAAAACTCTTTCAGAACCAACAAACAACACAATTGACTGGGAGGACTGGGAGGACCCAATGGGCACATATTATGTTTTTAAAACACTACAAAATTTCTCTATGTTAAAATATTTCTCTACATTTCCATTCTGCTACGATGCCATTACAACTGCACATTTTAAACTCCATCCCGCCCCTCAATCCGATCTGAAAGGCTGAAAGTTGACAAAAAAAGACACATTAACCATGAAAAGAAACTACTGTATATGCTTTTCTACAAAATCTATGGCTTCAAAGCCTGCAAGAGGATTTGAACAGCCTTAAGTACGCTATCATGGCTTCTCTTGTGGGGCATTTTTATTTGCCGTAGTCAGGTTAATGAGCCCACCAGCCCACTTGATGTCGAGAGGCCTACCACAAAGACGCTTCTCATTAGAGGCTGCCTGGCACTGCGCGGGAAGACAAAAAGCACATTCACTCACTTTGAATACCATCATGCTCCCCATTGCTGCCAGCCTGTAGCGTTGCACCCGTGGCATCTATTCGGCACGCGCAGGCACACGTCCTGGCGCTCAGCCAGTACCACCTCGGCCCTCTTCTGCATGAGAGAGCGCCCGGCGGGGCTTGGCCAAGCCCCGGCTGCACGGGAACATAGCGGGCACACGACAGAGCTGGCACTGTGCCATGGGCTGCAGCCCAGCCTGGTTTGCCGCGACGACAGTTTAAGCTGCACGTGCATTATGTCCTCCTTTAGGCCTAGAGGAGAGGGTTTTCTATTGTGTTTCTACACACACACACACACAGAGCGCAACTTTATGTGTTACAAAGAGGGAAGGAATCGAGTGACTATTATCAGCCAGTTACTCAGGTCTGAGAGCCATTACCTCCCGAGAGGGGATCAATGCTAAAGGATAGAGAAGTTAGCCCATCCACTGTATAGTTGTAGCGTTATCAGCGTACAAGCAGGTGCACCCCTTCACCAAGCCTCACAGATGCATGCTGGGAAAATAAAATTCTGGGAGTCTTGATTGCTTAGCTGTACACTTCACACATTTCTATATTAGGATGCAAAGAAAATGTCCAAACAATGTGTTAAAACCAATATTATTTGAGGATTTTAGAAGACCTGAAAAAAAAAGATGCACAATAAAGTTTTATTGTATATATATATTAGGGCTGTCAAACGATTAATCATGATTAATCGCATTCCAGAATAAAAGTCTGTGTTTACATAATGTATGTCCGTGTACTGTGCATATAAATTGAGTATTTATAAACACATACATGTACACAAATAATGCATATATTTAGAAAATGTTCACATGTATTTCTATGTAAATGTTTATTAATATTAATATTATTATTTTTCTTAAATAAATGCGTATGTTTTTATAAATCCAAAATTAATATGCACAGTACACAGACATACATTATGTAAACCCAAACTTTTATTCTGGATGCGATTAATTGTGATTAATCGTTTGACAGCCCTAATATATAGCATTTTTGAACAATAAAAATATTTTATATTGTCGCCTTCCTTCCATAACCTCGTATGTCCAAATTCGCTGTTTTTCAGAATATGGAAAAAAACATTGTTTTTCAGTTCCGTGTTGTCAAAGCTGACAAGCACTCTTAAATACTTTTTATTGGTTAGATATTTAACAAACCCTGCGTCAAACATAAAAGGTGACTAACAATAATGATTTATGGCAAAAAATCTAAATCACAAAATATTTCAGATGGTTTCAGATGGACAGCGGCGATATTTAAAAAAATTCAAACAAGTGTACACATCATATTTACAATTTATACATTTAAAATGATTTATGTTCTATTCTGGTTTGTTGATTAGGACAAATTACAATATGTTCCAAGTTAAAGAAAAACACAGCCATTAAGCATTCCACACATATCAACCCATCTCAATGATACTAAATAGCTGTTGAAGCCCAGCGTCCATTGACTTCAATGGGGCTGCTTTAAACAGTTTTTTTCAGTGCTTAGAAACAAGACGGTCATTGGATAATGCTGCGATTATGTCCCGCCCACGGACGCTCAGCGTCTCTGGGATGAATGGAGGAGTGGGCTGGCCCGGACTCCGAGCGTCTGCGTGATGATTGGAGGGTCTGTCATCTCTTTTTAATCCACTTTTATGTCCTAAAACGCTCGTTTTTTGGGGTCGACAGCTTATAAAAACGTATTTCTTGTTTTTTTTTAGCTTGTTTGCTATACACATTGTCACGCGGCAGCAAAAGAGAGACGGTTGGTGTGGGCGTGGGCGTGGTCTTCAGATTATGACGCGTATCACTCTGTGTCTCCATTTCCAACTCAGTTCCATCGCGGATTTTGCATGTGTAGTCGAAAGACAAACTGCTGCAACCTTCATCGTATATTTCACACAATTTCACACCACATTCATTGTTTCAGTTTAACATAATTCCCACATTTCCTCCCGTTGAGTTAAATATATATATATATATTAGATCTTTTGTTCATTAATTCATATAGTCTGTCCTTAAAGTCCTTAAAGACATGGAGTTGGACAGTGCAATGCCTCAGCTTTACAAACTGTTCTCATTAGTGGCAACAATTGGAGCTACATCTGCAGGTGTAGAAAGGAGCTTCTCCTGTTTAAAGCGGCTCAAGTCCTACACCCGTAACACAATGGGCCAAGGCCGTTTAAGCTGCCTAGCTCTGCTGGCCATTGAGAGGACACTGGTCAAGTCACTGGAAAAGACGCCTAGTTGGTACGACAGGGTTACAGAGCATTTTCTTGAAAAGGAACGTAGGGCAGAATTTACATATAAATAAATGGACAATTTTTATGATTTAGGCCGAAAATGAGCTTCCCCTCTTTAAAAGATCAGCAGCCGCCACTGCTAAATACATATGTTAAAACACAAAATGACATGTTTTTGTACAGTCAGTAAACACTGAGATATATCTTTAGATATATCCAGGGCAGGGTAAGACACGATTTTACTCTCTGCCTCCATCGCAATTTATAGAACGCATGGCAAAACAGCTGAGCGGACTGCAGTGATGTCACTTGCACTGATGGAATGCTTTGTTCCTCAGCATGTGCGCATGCCACCTGGGTCTGAGCGAGAGCCCGCGAGATGCACGCTGTGTGTGCTGCAAGATGGCTGAGGGTCCATTAATTTACATCAGTCGCCGAAGGTTCACACCCCTGTTTGAAACTGTTTGACACATCAACATTGTACAGTTGACATATTCCTTTACGCAGGATATTTCATTGCTTAAAATCAAATCGTAAAATGGTTTTATTTCTGTGAATTTACAATCCAATTTCAAATGCATTCTATCTCTATCTTTGACCGTCTGTGTGTAAATGCAGTGGGGAACCGCAGTTAAGGTAGCTGAAGCATTAATGGGGAATTATACTCATATATTTTTAGTAAGCCTTTAGGCACTTCCAGTGTCCCTAAAAGAACACGGTTGCTAGGCAACCATTATTGTTGCCATGGAGATTTACGTGTTGGCAGCTGCAGCAATCAGCATTAACTCAAGGCACATATTTTCATTCCAGCAGTCAGGCGATAGCAGGCAACTAGGACAGCAAGTTACTAGGATAGTAATCGCACGGAAACATATGTTCACCCATCATTGGCTGCATTAATAACATCATATATGGCTTAAATGATCGCTGTAGCTCGGAGTGAATTTTAGACTCTGCCAGACATCGACAGTCCCACTTTCATTCGTTTATGGTTTACACCCTTTTTAGAGATACAAAACACAGCGAATGCTTTGTTGATAAATCAGGACAAAATGTCTTACACATAACAAGAGAATGTTTATTTTTTGGTCCAAATGTGAAATGTTTTTGTAACATTTGAATTAACCTTTTATGTTCAAATCCAAAATCTAATTCATAGTTTCATATTATGCAGTGTAAACTATACATTTAGTAGGATCATTTGGATAGTTTAAAACAGGTTTTTGGTTGGTAAATACAACTGGAAATCACTATAAAACCAGATACTACATCAATTTATTGGAATTCATCTGAAGCCTTTCTTCTTTAGTGGACCCACTAAGGCGCATAAAGATTCAGTGGCACGTGTGGGTGGATGTGCAATGTGAAGTCTATGCTGCAATTGAAATTTCCAGCCCCTTTGGTTCTGTCTGTCTATTTGTTTATGCTGACAAATTGACTATTTCCAGTGGAACTGTGTTAGCCAGTTATACAGCATTTCAAAGGCTGTGGGGGATAAAGTGATATTTTCAAAAGATTAAATTGCTTGTTGCAAAGCTATGCAAACCTATTGGAACAATTGCGGCACTGGATACAGCAACGCACAGAAAGCGTGCACACACACACACACACACAGACACGGCGTAATAACTGTTATTTGGTGTGCTGCTTTATCTGTCACTTTTCAGGTGACATCAGATGCATTGTAATAAAATAACAGATTTCTTAGTCTCCAGGCAGCATGGGAGAAATTCCCCTGCCCTGTATATCTGATTATGTTTACTGCTGGTGGATATCTGGACATATTGTTATGTCACAGAATCCTATTGAACGGGTATGGGCATTAGCCTATACTGTTTATGGACGTCAGAGAAAATAGCATACTATCAAACGACAAACTAATTCTATAGAATGCAGTGAGTGTGTATACACATAACAAAAGAGGAATTGCATACAATATAGCATAGTATACATATTTTTAATTTAGATACATTTTCAAAATAAGCCATTTAATTTCAAAAGAGATGTGTGAAATGTGGAGAAGTGGTGTGATAACGTTTAAAACATTTTTGGGCTGTTACACTACAAAAGAGAAAGAAGCATGCAGTGTACAGGTACAATGCTTCACAGTAGAAATAGTATTCCAAGTGTGTCTACATTAAAAGTCTGTACAAGAAAAGACTATTACTTGTTTTTTTAGCATAATGCATGAAACCTGAATTTAGCCAAAACTCAAAATGAAAAACTCTCCCACATACTTGAGTTCTTACATATAAACAATAGGTGATTCTAGGTGTGTTAAGTATATAGACCACTTCGGACAACGCTGGTTCATCTCAGGTCCAGAAAATCCTTCTGCTTCAGTTTTAAACACTACACAAACGTTTGAACACAATACAACCAATATAACATTTATAACCGAATCAAAATGTTAAACAAATATATTTAAAAAATGTCAAGTGTTTTATCAAGTTTAATCTGGTCACTGGCTGTGACACTGCTGTTCTTTGCGTTATTGTAACAATTTTGTATTTAATTGGCATAGAAAAAAAGCTGGCAGGAAATAAAAGAGTAAGGTTCTTGAGAGCAGCCATGGCCTTTATTCTGTTTTCTCTTTCTGACATTTAGCAGCTCGGTGCGAGAGAAGTTAGTAGATCAGGTGCCCAAACATGCATGTTTGACCTCGAGAGATGTAAGACAGGAGAGGCCCAACACAGGCGTGAGCTCTCTTGACACGGAGGACAGTCGGGACAACAACACAGAGGTTCAGATCACAACCCTGACAATAGCTAATGCATATGAATAGTAAATGCTTACATACAATTACCAAAGCCTATACAGTGCTAACAAATCTTTTTTTAGTTATTGTATTACAAGACCACAGATTCAGCCTTGATCTTTGAGTGCACGCAAGTATAAAATACCTGATGGGCAAAAAGACAAATGGCTCTTAAAATGACTGGTGTGGAAAAAAAAACGTGGCGCAAACAATCGGGTCCGCTGTGACTACGCCGATGGTCCCGGTTGACCTGACCGAAACTGGACCTAGAACCTAGAAATACTCATCAGGAGACGCCGAGTTTTAACAGCTTATTAACAATTAAATTAGGTCACAGTGGGAGATGGGGAAAATCTTACATTGTTTCACATGGATGAGGAGATCATCCTTTATAGAGTCAAATGTGAAAGGATGAGCACCCACTTCCACCTCCCCCACTCCAGCTGAGAGCAGAGAGGCATAAAACAAAAGGTAACAAGAATGACTTGATTGCTCAGCACATAGGGATGACAAAAGTAGTGGCTTAAAAAACAGAAATCACATGGACATTAGCAGATTGGAATGGGTTTGATACAGGTTGGGCATTAAATGTGAACAGCAACAATGATCATACACAAAAAATGTGTTGCTTTCAATTGCATATAATACCACATATGAAAAACATAAAAAATATCTATAACAATACAACTTACAATACATGTTCTTTTCATCTACACTACAGCACACATTTAGATCATGCAGAGATTTTAATGGGAGTATTATAGTAATTGTTATTTAAAATTGCAGACTGCAGTTCTAAGAAAAGGTCAGGGCACTTCAGAAGCATACATTTAAAAATGCCCATATAACCTAGCTTACAAAATCAATTACCTACGAGGAGAGTTTATCTGGGTAGCATTTAAAGATAATATCCAGTGGATCTGCGTCAACATTCAGTTGAGGTTATTTAAAACAGGAAAAAACGCTTCGAAGATATTGCGTTTTATTTTTTAATAATAGCACAAAAGACTGGCGATAGCTCGGTCGACAGCAGAAATGTTTTGCACGGCTCAAGGATTCGTCTCACACGTGAGCATAAAGATAAGGGAGATATGTGATCGGAGACTGTACAGCAGCAACAGTATTTTCACTCTAGCTGAGCCATGCTCGTCATCCTCACAATGCATTTCATTTGTGACGGAACCTCGAGAGCATGATAATGATTATTGGACAATTTATTATGTGTAAATAGAATGCATGTTAAAATTTTTACAGACACAAACGTTTAATTATCAGCAGAATTGTTGCACTCAAAAACAGAAAATAAAACCAGACGTTAAGCACAATGTGCTTAACAAAATAACAACAACAATATTAAATCGATGTCACATAGATCGAGATCTTAAATTGAACAAAATCTAACAACATTAATTGCAACATAAGCAAAAATTAATATTACATTTTTGTTTGTATCAGTACCACGTTAAAATGTAAATAAATTCTGTGACTTTAATTCTGCTACGTAATTTAATCAACGGAAACATTTAATTGGACTATTAAGTATTTCGTTCGGCAATTTCGTGAGTATTTAAAGTGTTAAGTATGCTAAAAATGCTTTCTTTCCGAAATTAAAAACAAACAAAAATAAAATGTCGTTACCGGTGCAACAGAACTGTCCATGCATTAGATTAGGCTATATCCATAAAACAAAACAATTCGGTGAACTGAAACAACAAAAACAACAACGAAAGATTTTAGGCCTGTAAAGAAAGAGGGATTTAAAATCAAGCTTATCGCATTTCACTACTTCTGAATTTGTAAACAATGACACATAGCCCATATGAAGAAGAGACTGAAATATCCTCAAAATGTCAACTTTGAAACTTGCCTAATCTTTTACTAACATAAATGTAATCAACTTGCATATGCAAAACAGTCTGCACGTACAGTAAACGTCTAAAATTCCTTACTTGGGAGCGCATATGTCCACGTATCCTTAAAAAGACAGTCAATCGTTCCGTTGACATATAACCCTTATTCATACACAACCTCACTCCTTCTGACCTAGCACATGGTAGATACAACCTAACCCCACTTTTTCAGAGAAAAAGGGCCCTCTGGCCAGTCCTGATTAATAAATGTTTATCTGTTTTGAAGTGCAGAACAATAGGTGATGCCCTGTGACCCCGCGGAGCCTCAACCTCGCGTAGGGTCATTGTGGCGTGCGGGGAAAGGGGCTTTGGGGCCTGAGACCCAATGCACTGACCCGGAGCTTCGCCATTCATACAGCCTCACTGCGGTTGCCTGCAGCTTCTATTGTTTCAACGTGAACAATGGCGTTTTCCCAGGGAAAGTATGCGCTTTAAAATTCCCTTTATAGGCTGACAGCAGCCCGATTTCGGTCGCTGGTTGGTGGAGCACGTTGCAAAGAGAATTTTGAATTATATTCATCAAATAATTATTATTTTGGCCCAGCTTTATTTGCTCTATCTGATCATTTGAATAAATTGCACATTTCAGCGCCTTCCTTGCATCTAAAGACATACCACGATCACAGCAGGATACGAATGAATTAAGAAACATTAGCTATTCCTTAAATGTAACGTTTAGACACACACTTTGTCTTTGAATGTAACATGATAAAACTGTGTATTGTCAATCTAACTAAATGTTTTCTGTTTCTGTGTAGAAAACAATACGACCACCAACATTATGCCATGAATTAGGCTATTAGTGGAACATCGAGTCATACCTCATTGCCTTTTTTTATATTTGTCACATGCATCCAACCATCAACGCGTTTCTGGCTTCTGATAATTACGAACATTAAACCAAAATTCGACAAGCTAAACCTAAATGAAGAAATCTGAATTAACACCCATAAACGAAATTATACGTTTCTTTTTTGGTCATAGAATACATTTTCCATATAACGTTTCTTCTGAGACTCAAGGTCTAAGGTCTGTCTTGTTCACAATGTTTTTGTTTACAACAACAGCACGTGCTGAAAATGTATGAATATCATCTGAGGATATAGGTTACTGCAGGCTATATGCTACGAGTACGTACTGCGCCTAGTTGTCCTGGCTGGCTGTAAAATAAACCGTTTTAGTAGGCTAGATTAATAAAAAAAATAACAAAGGAGTCTGTGACACCCAGTTAACATACTCTTAATATCATAACTGAAAAAAGGTGATTTATCTTTTCAAATAATTCCTAGGAAGGAAGAACACGTAGGCTACTCCAACCAATACAGTGAAACGCAGCAATGATTATTCGATATAACGTGGACCACTGTGGCGTAGGAATGGACCTCTCAGGACAAACTTATTAAACGTTAGAAATTACGTCCCAAATACTACAGCACCGATTCAACAGTGTGCAGTTATTGCGCACCCGTGATTCATAACAAGATTAGCGCACAGGCATCAAATCTGAAGGAGCTTTATTTACTGCACTGATGAAGGTAAAAATGATGTACGTTAGACATCATGGGTCGGGGTCCTTAAACATTACAAACGCTGGAGGTTTTTGTTGAGAGCTCTATTGCAATTTCAAATTTGCAACTGTGTGTGTGTGTTCGACAGGGGAGAGGAGAGAGAGAGAGACTTGCCTCATTATAATGCATAGAACGACCTGCCCTCTTTTGAAAAAAAGAGAAAAACGCAGCCATGCTTTGCAGGGGCTCCAGCCCCTGACTCACTGTAAGACAGGGCAAGTCGCTTAGCGGAGGCATTCAACTACACAGCGAGAAAACGAGGAATACAAATGTAATTTGTTTAAATCACGAAAACGCGCTTTAATACGAAGACAGACTTATGAAAAAATCATTGGATATGATATCAGGGGAAACCAACGACCTTCGACTGGGCATGTGGAGCGAACGCGTAAGTGTGGAATAGATTGCATATTTGGGATTACGCACACATAATTAAAAGAATAAATATCACTCATATGGAAACAGTATGCGTCAGATATCAGAGAAAGTAGCTGTGTAATTGTTGAAGCTTGCTTGCGATCGGCATCATCAGAACATAACGCAGCGTTTCCCACGCTGCACTTGCTATTGTTTTTCCAGAGGACGTTTCTGCATGAAAAACGAACGCGATACATCATACAACACGAACGATTTTAACAGTTTATTAAACGGTTATCGCAATCGCATTTTGCGTTTTTACGCAAAACGCACGAGAGCTCGTTGCGTGTTGGTTTCGCTTTGTTTATGATCGCTTGGTTCGCGGAGACAATAGATTAATGGACGCTGGGTCAACTGGGTCATATTTTATAGCTCATTATGACAGTACAAATACTAATAAATAAGAAGCGTATCGGTTAAAGACCATGACAAACATCACGATATATATTATAATGCACAGCGGATAGATTTGTTTTTATAAAAAATGGCGATTCTCTTTGTTTCTCGAATCCATTCATACGGCCTTTGCGTGCAAACCGGTTTAAAACCGCAAACAGGAAAGTAAAGAACAACTGCATGTCCTCCAGTCTTTAAACACGGAATGGTTAGCACATAGTACAGCTTGTCCCATGGAGATGTCACAGACTTGAGGTGTTAGAGGGATGTAGGGGTCTCTCAGTATTGGCATGGCGACGGTGTGAGCAGCGATTGCATTTCGACCGCTCTGATGTTTCGCTTATTCTTAATTTCAATTTGATCAATTTCAATTTTAGAATTCTGCTATTTTGGTATTTGTAGTCATCACTAACATACATACGGTGTGTCCACATACATTAACAGTATATGCAATATGTCTTCGTAATGACGCGACAAGAGAATTCACTGCCTAATAATATTTATCTATCACATTCTCTTTACAAACAAGCTCATCCATGCATAAACTTGGGTTATATGGTACGTGGAGGTATTATTTACTTAAATTGGTCGAACAAAGCTTAATATCGTAACAGTTTTGATTGGATGGGACAGTAAAAACAAGCTTTGACGTGGTGCAGCAAACTGTACTTTTCATGTCTGGGTGAGACTAGCCTGCCTACTGCATTGGCAGCAGTTTGTATTCCAAGCAACTACGATCCTGCAAAACTAAGAGAATGAAAATGTCTTGTCTTCTCGGCATCCTTACATGCACAAAGACAACATTCAAGCAACTGTGCATATTGCACAGGAAATGCTGATCATGGCACACTTTATTTCAACAGCTGATTGTTTTTCCTCTGGCTGTAGGACTTAATTTTGCAGGCCTATTACGCTGATCGATTGACAGCGATGGCGTGCGTTTTGTAAGCAGATGAAGGCTACTATAAGCACGAAGGAGTAATTATTAAAGGGAAACAAATAGCACGGTTATGTCAAAGCAAGTGTGCGCTCATTTACTCTCAAGGACATAAGGATGCGGTCAGAACGTTGGTCGCAAACATCTGTTTGCCTAGTGACGTCACCACCCCGTGCAATCCTCTTGTGCTTAAAGCAGATGCCTTATTTGTTTGGCTGGAGAGCCATTAATCCTAAAGTCAGTCAGCGTGGGGAAAAGACTGGACAAAGAGAGGCCAGTACCGTTTAACAGCGCGGACATTGGGAATATACAGTCCATCTTCAGCCCCAGAAGATGCTGTGGGAAGTACGTTGTCTTTGTTGGCTCTGTTCCTTACGAATGGAATACAGTTATGCGTCGTCGACTTCTTTGCTGCAATTCCTCAGCGCATTCACATTTGGATGGTGCTTCTCTCGAACATGCCTATTTACATTAGCGTAACGCAACGTTTGCCTGGAATTTCATTTTTTCCTTTTTTGATGCGTTTGAGGGTATTTCGATCCAATTCAACAGGAAAATTATTGCTTTAATGCCTCTCGTCTGCTAACAATGCGTTTTTGTGCTTTTTCCTTTTAGGTGTTTGAGAGGACATAACGGTCCATGCCCATGACGCTTTTTGACAGAGCAGAGGTCCTTTCAAGTGGATCAAATGGTCAACCCCCTCGCTCCTCTTTGTCTCAGACTGTCATTTTGAAATCAGCGTCAAGTAATTTTATGCAGACGAAGGCCTTATCCCTTTGCTGTCGACATTTCATGGCTCTATTTCATCTCACGGGGGTTAAGTCATAATGTTAAACATTTGCTTTGCATTTATGGCAAATTTGTCTTTAAAGTATGTGTAAAATTGTGTTCAATGACAGAACACGAAAAAGCCGGATGTCTGAAAACCACTCATTTCACAGGAATACAACGTAGTAGTCTTCTTTACGCAAGATATTCGATTCTTACCGCGATGGGACACTAAACAGTAGACGCTTGGATGAAAGAAGATTACAAAGGATTTTGTGATAATGCAGTGGTTATGCGAACGGTGCAATGATTTAAGGAGCATGCTTTGTATTTTAGACAGAATATGTGTGATTTAAGACTCTGGCTCTCCGTGTTCACAGCGGACCTTGATTTAATGTCTTACAATTAAGGCACGCGGTGAATGCCAAGAGCGGAGCCTTACACCTCCGGAGGCCTATTAAGAAGTCAGGATTATTTTTTGTACATGCGTTTCATTTTTAGGTTTACCAATAAAAAGTAAAGCACGACATGGCTTTAAGTTTGTGTGTGAGTTTTTTGTGTGTGTGACGTTAGCTCACCAAAAATGAAGAACAATACAATGCTGCATAAGTCTTCAAGGGGAGGCGCTGTCCACCACATGTGGTGCTGAATTTCTCTTGCAGATATGTGTACGCATTCGTTGGAATACAGCGAGCAAGTGTACACATTACATTTAATAGTTCCGAGTTCTACACCTAAATTCATGATAAATAAAGAATGTCATATATGCATATGTCTGGAAAGATAACATTTCATGTGTAATCATTTTTAATTTGCCCCAACTAAACATTGGACGTGTACAATTTAAAAAACGGCACAGACTTTTCACATCTAGCTTAATGTCAATCAAACATACACTCATCAATTTGTCAAGCCGGTTACATTATCTCACATATCACAAATAATCTTGACCATTTTTTCAAGACGACACCTGGAAATCATTACACTGTGTTTCGATATATGGGACAATTTCCACTGCTGTGTCTGCTCGGTCAAAAACAGTATACAGAAATGTCCTGCTTAAGAGTCCATTTTCACGTAATTTTCAATGTACACAAAAAGATCGTAAAGGAAATGTCGACCCCTAACGGCTACAGTTGTGTCTGAACCAACACATAACGCACAAGACTCTTGACGTTGCGCAAAGATTAAAAACGAACGTTTGGAATTTAGCGAACAAAAAGCTATGTGCCTCTGTATAATCGACTTGTGCGACTTGTTTGAACAGTCACAGCCAACCTAATCGGCTGTCAAAATGGTTCATGAGAGAGGACAACGAAACGAGACATAGTATATCATGCCCGGGGTTCAAGAAATAACAAGAATCAGGCCGAGACGGCAACAGAAATGCATCACTACCCAAATATGGCAGTGTTGTTACGTAACGCACACCAGAATTATTCCAACGTGTTCGCAGAATTGTTCATGCATCTACCACATCAAATCATCACAAAGAGAGCGTCAACGTAATATAAGGCAACTTTCTAAGGACCGCGCATCTTTCTGGACCCATCTATCTCAGTATACGACGCAGTACATGAACTAAATCAGTTTTGTCTCTCCATGCACTGGAGTCATGCATCACATGAAGGCTCTCATCACTATTCTAATCACACACCAGCCTTGACAGCATTAGCACACGCGGGCACGGTTGCACGAGGTGAGCTGCTCTCGTATCAGAAGTATGCAGTAATTGGTATGAAGTGACCACTTTGAAATGATAAAATTGCTACTCACTAAAAAAATAACATGTCTCGCTTCGATTGCGTTGCTATGCAACCAGTGATCGTTTTAAGCACAAGAACAGAATATTTACATGAGCACAATCACAACACTATATAGTGCAACTATGCCATCTACAGGAGCAGTAAAATATAATCGCTCATTTAAACCATTACATTTAAACTTAAGAATGGTCCCAGACTAAAATGTATGTTTGAGCTGTCTTAGCTGAAAATAAATGGCCTTGCCATATCTTCAGATACATCAGTGCCATTGTTTTGTCAAAATATGCACACCAGTAATGCTTTTATCCAAGGCATTTTATTAAAAATGACATAAATATCCTAATTTAAGGCATAGTCCTGGCTTAAGCTAAACCTTGTATGTGAAATGGAGCCGAAATGTTGTATTTTATATTAGGACAGAATAAAACATTAATGACGTTGCTAAATAAGTAACACATTTAGAAAATGGTACAGATCTTATTTTTATTATTTTATTTTCATTATAGTAAAAGTGTACAGCAGTAATCATGGTTTTCTTTTGGCAGACAGCCATGTGTATTAACAATTTACAAATAGCATGGTAAAACTATAGCCACTATTGTTAGACCATGGTACATTTGTGGCTACCAAGTTTTACCAAAAAACTATGGTAATATGTTCAAACTATTGTTAATTTTCGTAAGGGGGTAAAAAATGTAAATAAAAAAAGGGTGAGATTGTAGCACCTCTAGTTTCATCAAACAGACTAGGTGGTGTCACGTCCTGCAGCCTGCTATGAACTCACAGGGGACCGGCTCCAAACAAAGGGTTACCCTGGCAAAGTCTGCCCCTGCATTCTGCCTATAAAAAATATCTTTCTCCATTCACAACCTTTAAAGGTGTCAGTCTAGTATTCTGATCGGCAAACAGATAACTAGTGTCTGTATATTAGGCTGATAATGTATGTTCACTGAACAGTGCTCATTTAGTTATCCTCATACAGGATTATTCAAAATCCTCCCAAAATATATTAACTAAACCAAAAACTGTTCTGATGCAAACATTCTGACATTTATTGACATTCAGTTGAGCTTCACAGACATAACGCATCCTTGCCACATCTTCACCCTAGGTTATTCAAAACATGTGCAGTCTGACACCAAGTGGACAAAACGGCCAGTGCAAAATATTTACAACTGCAAATTTGGTGTTTAACCCTCTGGGACTCTTAGGTCATTTTTGACCGAAAAAGTTTACATTTCGAAATGTTAAAAATCGTATCTTCATCGGAATGAGATGATAATTAAATACTTTTGTCATATTAGCTCTGTGAACATGATTCGTATATGTTAAAGGGTCACAAAAAAATAGTCACACTTCGCTTTCAAAAATGACCGACATAGTAAATTAATGGGAAATATGAAAAAATGTGAAAACTCAGACAATCTTTTGTTGGTACAAACTAAAATCAGCACTGTGCAGAAAAAAAGTGCACAGCAATCAAGGGGTGACACTAAAATATCAAGAGTGCAAAATAGTTACCCACACACAGACACACAAACACACATAAGCCTACTGGTAAGACTGCAATAGAGCAAATTTTGAGAATATGTTAAATAAAATCAATAAATGTAGTTTACACCGCATGCCATTACACATGTTTTTACTTTTTTTCAACCAGATGGCACTAATTTGCTTTTCAAGGATTGGATTTTAATGGCCTGGTATCAGTTTTAACCTTAAAAAAAGCATTACTTAAAAAATTATATCAAAAAATATTTGACCAAATTGTGAAAAAGAAAAAATGTCAAAATGTTATTGTTTTTGATGGGGAGAAAATGTTATAATAATTAATGCATAAATATAAATTCGTACCATAAAATTCTCTCAAAATGCAAAATAAGAAATATTTTTAACAAAAATGTTTTTCATAAATTTTCCTGAAAAAACCTACAGGAGCCAAGTGTGACCCTGAAGGAGCCAAGTGTTAGATATCTTAAATCTTAAATACTAAGTAACAAAAAGACTTCCCATGTGTTCACTTAATAACAACAATTTAATGTTTGACGTAATCATAATGGATACGTGGTACTTATCAAACCAAAAATCTCTCAAATCACAAAAAAACTTTTTTTTTTGAGATTGTATAAAAGTACAATCAAATCCACAAATCCTAAATCATATCTGAACAACTAGGGAATTCACAAACTACACTATAGAGGGCTATACTGGAACCTAGTGGTTACTCCATTACACATCCCACTACACAAGTTTGAATACAAATTTTAATACCTTGTAAAAAAATTTTATTGTTTTATGTGGGTAAAAATGGGTAATGTTTATTGCATGAATAATAATTAGTAACATCAAATTATTTTAAAATGCTAAATAAAAAGAAAAAGATTATTAAACAAAATGTATTACATTAATTTTCCTAAAAGAAGTTACATTTTGAAGGCTTCGGTGACCCCTAAACGAAGAGTCCCAGAGGGTTAAATGCAGTGTAAAATGCACACGCGAACTACTTTTCATTACAATTCAGTTATGAAAAAGTATTTTATAACTTGAGTAGCATAGTCCTGTGTCAAACTGAGAAATTAAATTGGTGAGACTTTGGCTGAACTGTAAGCTGTCTGAAGGAAATACTGTACAGTGAGAGAGGGAGAGAGAGAGAGAGAGAGAGAGAGAGAGAGAGAGAGAGAGACCTGAGTTTATGGCTGCAGTTTAACTGTCCAGACTCATCTTGTCTCATTAGCTTGGTTTGATTGGCCATGAAGGTGTTCTTTCCTGTTGGCAATAATAAGAGCATACCTCAGGTTCTCTGTTGCCCATTACTGACAGCTTCATAGCTCTGAAGAATTACATTAATTATATTTTAACATATAGAAAACGGATAAAATCATGTTTTCCATAACACATATATTAAAATATGAATAGATATGAATTAAAGAATTTAAAAATAAAAAAATGCATCCGTGGTTTATGCCCACAAAGTGGAAGTCAGGGCCAATATTGGTTGGTTACCAGCATTTTTACACAAATCTAGGGTTCATTGCTAAGATATTAAAAATAAGTTAAGACTTTGCTTTTTAAACAAAAGATGGGACTATACATTGTTTCAAACAAATACATTTACGCATTTGGCAGACGCTTTTATGCGACTTACATTGCTTTATCCTATACATTTTACATAGGTATTTGCAATCCCTGGGTTCGAACCCACAACCTTGCGTTGTTAACGCAATGCTCTTACCACTGAGCTACAGGAAAGCTACAACTTGCATAGTGCCATTATGAGCACGTGGTGGCGACACGAGCTCATGAAAACTATGTTTGTCTTTTTTTGACTGCACCGTTCATTGTCGGCCACTGATGCAATATAAATACTGAAGATAAACTAAACACACACATGCACGACGTTCACGCACATGTGTGAGCAGAGCAGGTAAACAAATGTTAGACATCCCTCCTGGTGAATAAGTTATTTTAACTAAGCTGATGTGATTCCATAATTACATTGTTTAATCGGAAAATGCGCGGATTCGTTGCTTCTCTACTGAACAGTACGCATGGCATACTATGCATTAGTGCAACATGAACACTTGTATGTAAAAGTAAAACGAAGAAAGAGCGCACCAAATTCAATTCAAGTTGTCTGTTATATGCGGTCCAAATCTAATGACACACGTTGTTGAGTACAGATGTCCATTTGGAACAAGACAGTATCTTTAAATCGCCTTCACAGATGGAGAGAGAAATAAAAAAAGAGTCGGAATCCTTCTATAAAGCCTGATCTGAGTGGAGTGCTTACAGGCGGGATTGTTTGTTACCGTTTTAATCCCATTAATTAAAACGTTAACCTGATTGGGTAGCGAGCGCGCAGTCCCGATAGGCGACTCTTCTTCATATTAATAGCCCGACTTGAGATAATGATGTAAAAGACTCCCCCTTCTGTTGCTGATGCTGATCGCCGCCGAGATCTACAAAGTGTGTCTCAACACGATAAACGCAGTGTAGAGCACTTTAGGAGGAGCTACTGTCTCTACACCTCACTTGACAAGTGGAGCAGTCATCAACTCCAATTCATAGAGTAGAAACTCAACACCGCAACCGAGGCGAGTGGCCAAGCAAAGTCTCATCGAATCTGACTTTTTGGAGACTATGGACAGGAGAATGAACTTGGGTGGAGACATTTTTCACAAAACTCTTAGCGCAGTCTCTAGCACAAAGATGGACTCATTTCGGCCGACGCCGGGTATTGATCTTGGTTCCAGGGACAGCCAGTCGCCAGTCAGCTGTTTTGAACAGCCAGACCTGGTTCAGCCCGGAGGACTGACGGGAGGGAGAGCGGGGACGCTGGGTCTGCCGACCGGATCTTTGTGTGTGAAATACGGTGAGAGCGCAAACAGGACTTCGGCTGCGGAGAGTAGCGGAGGAGAACAGAGCCCGGACGATGACAGTGACGACCGGTGCGACATGATGCTAATGACGGACGGGAGAATGTCGATGTCCGAGGCAAAGTCTGAGGGAGGTAAGAAAAACAAAGAGCAGAAAACTCTGAGACTAAACATCAACGCCCGGGAGAGGAGGAGAATGCACGATCTGAACGACGCGCTTGATGAACTGCGGGGGGTCATACCTTACGCGCACAGCCCTTCGGTACGGAAACTCTCCAAAATTGCCACCTTGCTGTTAGCCAAAAATTACATCCTCATGCAGGCACAGGCGCTGGAAGAGATGAGGAGGCTGGTTGCGTATCTAAACCAAGGCCAGGCTATCTCTGCTGCCTCGTTGCCCGCGACCACAGCTCTGACACCGGGTTTAAGCGCATACGAACCGCCGGCTGGTTACCCGTTCCCCCCAGGAGTTGCAGCATCCTCCTGTCCAGACAAATGTGCCCTTTTCAACAATGTCACCTCCAGCCTCTGTAAGCAATGCACTGACAAGCCTTAAACTCTGCAGCGACTTTCGTAGAAGCACATGCGAAACTTTTGACTTAATTCAACGAAACCGTTGACTGTTGAGGAGAGACTGACTGTTTTGAAATGAGCTCGATATAAAAAGAATGCTAAAAACTTTTCTTACACTTGCAAACAATTTCATTCAAAGAAACACATTTGTTCAAAACTGATTGTGTATAAACGGTATAGCCTATACTTTACGTAATGGTAAGAGTGAGATAAACCAAACAAAGTCTATGTCATAGATGGGGGGAGAACGAACAGTTTCATTATCAGCATTAATGTGGACCCCTCAATATGACGTGTACTACTGACCTGACAACATGCAACCATGTTTTACCTTGTTTATGACGCCAAAATATGTAAGGTTTTACTCGAATCTGCTATTCGTATTCTTGCTGCTTTGAATTTATTTTATGTACATGTTTGACATCGGTGTTTTAAAAGCCGCATCCTGTTGTGAGGAGAAGAATATTGGACTTAACACAGAGACTTTATTGGAAAGGAGCATACATGATACTACGAAATCTTGGTTGAGATTGTTATTATTTAAAATTGTACTATAATATATTGTTAGTTTGGTGGAACCATAAAAGTTGTTTTGGTTTTTAATTTCTCTAAATAGATGATATCAAGTGGGTCTGCATGCTTGGTCTGGTTATGCATTGACATCTTTGCTGTAAATCTCGCAGATTTGATTTATTACTAATATTATTATTATTTTATTTTACAAACACACAAACAGTCTGGCTAGGAACGTGACGGTTTCAGCTTGTTGTCAGGTCAAAGCTAGAAGCATTGTAGATATATTCATTTCACTTGTGACCGGAGAGGGCCATTTGTATGTGTTAATGTATTGGAGAGCTTTATTAAAATATTTTGATCCAACGTATTGTCGCCTGGTTGTATGTTGTTAAGCCTCTAGTAGTACTGATTCTTGCTAGTTCGATAGAGATCATGTAAGATTAATACATATATTTTGTAGATGACGAAAAGACAATTTGTCAAATGTCTTTGGCATCATGCAACAATCATTTTTATCACGTTTGGGAACGAACGAGAAGCAAAACATTTAACAATGCTCTCTTTAAATTATCAAATTATTGTTGATTCATTTTACGTTCGTTTACATGGAATAGTTCTGGGAAAAAAGGCCAGACGCATGCAAAAGTGAACGTTTCTTTGTATCAAAGAAGAAAGCTCCGATTAGTCTCATCATGATCATTTAAAAAAATCCGTAACGGTGTCTAATAATGTTAATTTGAAAACAACAGTGTATCAAAACTGTCGACTGTAATACCTATATTCCTTATAATTAAACACATCGTTAAGGCAATTAAAGCTACTGGAAGTGATTAAGGAACATAATTACGACACTGTTCACTGCAGTAATTGGGTGTCTTTAATCACAGGAAACAGTCATCAACATCAGTGTCATTAGTTTGCATTGTTCTAGCTCGGATGCCGATCACAATGACAACGAATTAGACATGGACAGGAAGATGCCCTCTCACGCGATGGTGAAGTGCAATATCAACTGTGTTTAAATTCGACTTAAAAACGTAACTTTCGAAGGCAACTTGTTTTAGTGTCATTTCTTTTTTCGTTACTCGAAGATTAATTTTTAGATGCTAAATATTAAATACATACGTTTAAAACATTAGCTATCCATACAATTATTTAAAGTTAAACCAAACAAATACATAATAAATGTTACGAATCAATAATAATAATGATAGGCTAATAGTAATAATACAAATTAAAACAGGAATGGAATTAACTTTAGCACGTAGCGAGTGAATACAACAATTTGCTTTAACAAGCAACGCAGGTCATAAAAACAAATCGATCTGTACAAAACCTACCAGCAAGTTTTTTTTCCATCAGTAACAATAATCTAATCTTTTACAAGATCTCTTGGCAATGCCACCTGCAGAAATGTTTCTACCGAACATTTAAAACAATTACAGAGTGTTTTCACGCGCTCCATGTTCAGCACCAGGGACAGCACCAACCTCTCAGTTACAGCATGTCATCGCAATATTTTCTAGTAAAACTACGTCACCGGAAATACCTTTTTAGTGCAATGAAAAATGAGATCTTAAACTGTAGTCGAATACGAGTGGTTTGCCAGGGGCACATTCGGATTTTTATCCAAATATTCGTTCAGTTTTTTATGGACGACCTGACAACCCCTCTCAACCACCGTTTAAAAAGACAAAAAAAATAAAAAAAGCCAGAACCCTTCAAATTTTTCACATTAAACAATTACCATAATCACATTCTTTCTACAAACGAAAAATAATGCATCACAAAACATCGAACATGTTTAACCTTTATTGGCAATAAGCCCAGCTGGTGTGTCTAAGGCAGGACAGTATTGTTAGACAATGTTAGTACACAAGAGCAAACTGAATGTCATGGGTGTTTTTAATGTTTAAGGTAAAGAACACTTATATCAGCAATGCGAAGCTGGTGAATAAAATAAATAATGGAGGACTGATATAACTCTTCCTCACAACACCATCACATGACACAAAGGGATTTTGAAACAACTTTACTCTTTTCAATATTTCAACTCTGTTTAATCATTTGGAAAACATTGGTATTCTGGTATGACTCTGTCCTCTCTAATTCTAAGCACAGCACAGATGTGGAGACACATGCAGGAGGCATTAATCAGGGGCAGCAGTAATCAGCCATCACAAAAGCTTGCCTGGATAAATACTGTTAGTAATTACTGTGTGGAGTCAACTACTTTCAGGACCCTATTTACATGATTTCCATCATTCTGTGTTCAATTTCCCATTGCAACTTTTATTCACCAGACAGTACTGCCTTCCACATGCCTTCACAGACAGAATCGGTGTGAGACAATGACAAGTCAATGCAAGTGCATTAATTACAGATTGCGCAAGGATGCATTATTAAACACAGCGATTAGCTCATGACAAATGGCTTAATTCTACCGAGAATTAGGACAGGAGTCTTTAAGAGCAATTTGAACTAGATGTGAAAGCAGTGCTATCAAACAGATTTTTGATTTTAATATCTGAATCCGTTTCATTCATTTATATTTTAAAACGACGCACCATGTGTTTAACCCCCCAAAATCAAACAGACGCAAACCAACGGGAAAACTCACAGATAACCATCCTAACAGTGACCCAAAATCAACGGCAGTGTTCATAAACCTAATAAAGCTTAACCTGTCTTTTGTTCACGACCTCTGAAGCTACAATGCAGATGGGAAAAGTGAAAGATAAAAAAGGCGCCTTTTCATAAACCATAAAATATCCAATTTACCATATCAAGAGCCACCAGGGCATCTATTTGTAATATAGATGTGATGAATGCAGGGCGTGATAAACAAGGATATTCAAAGGATACATTATAGTAACCTATTCATATCAGCAGCAGGCTCAAAGCTTAGGAATTGAATCATCCTGCTTCTCCGTTCTTATACCAACAAAAAGAAGAAATATGCTGTACATGTACACGCGACGCTGCCCCAATGGCATGCACTGTAATTCACACTTGGCCGTGCACGCTGTGCATAAAAGCTCAGGGAATAGAGAATAAAATGACCGTTAAGTTTTTAGTATTTATTGCTGGAAATGGTTTTGTCAATGTTTAGATGCAGTGTCAGAAATTCAGAGTTGAAAAGTGTAAACAGATTGAATGATGAAGACTCAGACGACGCTTACTCACCAAACGGTTACACAGACTTTTGGCAACTTTCAAACAAATATCAATTGAAAAAATTGAAGTGTGGGAAACAATGTTACAGAAATGTTACTGTCTATTAATTTTGATCCACACTCTTAGAATAAATAATTGATTACAAATTATTTAAATTCTGGATATAACTGGTTATATTCAGGTTGATTTGGTTTGATTGACATGTAATTATACGATTTACAGCAATAAAAATGCATGAAATCTTTTAAGAGTGTTGCTCTAGTTCTGTCATTGCTGATTATGATCGATTCTTTATATTTAGCATTTCTTAGATTTTTTAAGCACTTTTATAATCTGAATATATGCGGCTAAAAGGCCTCTTAATCCCTTTCCCACACTGGCCTTTTCTTTAATAATCTGATGTATTTAAGAATTTTCTTGGATTACACGTTATAATGCGCAAGGCTGCTGGTGGAAAATTACTATTGCACAGGAGGTCAAAAGTGACAGAACACCTGCACATTTTGTTTTATCCTCCACAAATCAAGAGAGCAGCCTTTTGTGTATTTGAGGGAAAGTTTCAATTGATAGAATATCAGGAGTGTATGGTTCGGCCCAATTAAAGCCAATTTGGGGGTTATGACACAGAAAATGTGTAATTCGGACTTGAACCAAGTGCAGGCGCAAGTAACCGTGTGTCTGAAAAAGTAAAAAAAGTAAAAATACTGCAGCATGAGTTTCATTAAACGAAACTGTTGTCACATATTCACCATATGTGTTCTGTTCATAAAAAAAGTGTGATTACAGTCTGATTCGTGCCATGCCAAATGACTCATGATTCATTTTTACCACTGTAAAACGGCACATGAATATTAATGTGCATATTCAAAACTGATACAGTAAAACCAGGTATAATACTTTTAGGTGTTTGTGGGCAAAAGAGCGCAGCACCTGTTTTAGACATACCGGAGGGCCGCGGTTTGCGGTCACTGACCCTCAGAGGCTACGTTACGACACAGCCAGGGTGAAATTTATTTCCAGCTTTTGATATTCATTAATTGTGGCTTTGGGGGAGGGTTTAAAGTGTCAGCAGGACAACACCATTACTGGGGGAGTCAGTCAGAGCATGAAACATCTACAGCGCTCTTCTCTCGCTCCATGAGACAGGTCAGACGTACAGGATCAGCTATGAGACACAAAGTGCACGTAAGGAGTTTAAGCAAACCTCCTGTTGATTGTTGTTTAACGTGAGGACTCATGTAAAAATAATGTTCTTTATTGTTTACTACATTCAAGGTTTTTTTAATTTAAGGATTCGCGACTGATTAATTGGACTGTTTTTAGTTGTTAAGGGTTATGTAGTCTATAGTAGTTACAGGAAAGTTTTTTCCTGGTCATTTGGTACTACTATGGTGTTTTAAACTGGAGTCTGTGAATTAACTGAGCAAAGACAATCCAGAAAATGAATGAAAGCAGGTTAGAGGCCGTTTACACAAGACCGTTTTCAGCTGAAATCGCAAAAAAAAGTAAGCATTTTGGCTGTCCGTTTACATGGAAACTGCATTTTAGGGGACTGAAAACGCAAACTTTTGAAAACGGGTCTCAATGTGCAACTTTTTGAAAACGCCGGCGTTTTCGTTTGTAAACTGCAAGACCGAAATTTCTGAAAAGATGACGTCACGCGCATGCGTGCGCAAAAACAATATGGCGGCTTCCCGTACTGATAGCTTTCACTGCTCGACTATGTGGATTTGTGGATTTAGTGCACCAATAAGACCAGCGGAGACACACTATTAACACACATATGTCAATCAACGGTATTGAAAAGCACTTCTGTCTTATAACTGTGCATGTGTATGTGCCAAGGCACGTCCCGTTTCTTTACACAACAACATCGCCGTCCATTGGCCTGGCGTGCATACAACAGCGTTTTTATCCGTTTTCCTGGATCCGTGTAAATGCAGACAGTTTTGATAACGCTGTCATGTGTATGTGAAAAACGCAAAGAGAAAACGTTTCTGTTTTCATCGTGTAAACGTGGCCATTGAGATCGACTTTACTGTTTATGTTTATAGACCACTTCGGAAAACACAAAACAACGCTAGTCCAGAACTTCTCATTTTAGTTTAACGCAAACGTTTAAACAGAATACAACCAACACAACATTCATAACTAAATCAAAGTCCTAAATTAATATATCGTCACTGTCCTTCAGAAACCTTGTGTGTATAAATTCACCGTTGTTTAGGAAATGGAAAAAAACACTGTACTTTTCAAACGATTAAATACTGCGTTGTCAAAAGTGACAAGCACTTTTTAATACTTTTTATTGGATAGATATAGCAAAACCCAGTGACGAACATCTAATAGAAAAAATAAAAAGACAAAATATGGGGAGACAAGGTTTCAGAAGGACAGCAGCGATATTTAAGATTGAATTGTTTGTGTAAAAATGAAACCGCAAGTGCTTCTGGACCAGTGTTTACATCTTCCAAAGCCGTCTATAGTCCCACAAACCCTAATGTTTTGTGTTAAACAATAAATAAGTGAATAATCTCATTTTAAAATAAACTACTTTAATTTATTCAAATAAATTATCAGAAAAAAACGCATTGTGTGTTTATCGCATTTAATCAAATTTACAATTTCCACAAGTACCACAATTTCTTTATGGAGGATAAAATACTTTAAACTTCATTCCAACTCTGACACCCAAAGCTATTTTCTGCAAATAAAAACAACATTCATTGTACTGTAGGGTAACACATGACTGAATGAATGCTATAAATAACAGAGGCAAACAGGCAGGGAACCTGCAGGTGGGAGGGGGTTGCGGGACAAAATGAATGAGCTACAGTATCTGATGAACAGCTGGGGTTGTTTAAGAATAACACCCATGGACATTACGCTTCTTCTCATCCCATTGCCTTATTACGAAACATGCGACTAAAAATCTCATCAGTGTGTTAGCAGATGAGAGTTCCTTAATGAACACTACTGTGTATATTTGCATCGGCTAACGCCACAAAGATATTAAAACACCAGGTGACCACGCACACGACATCTACACTATACACACGGACGCTAACCGCAAGCCCCATGTCCTTGGCTTCCTGGTGGTCTTCACCTTGCACTTCCGACACAGTGAATTTTATGGCTAATTTCCGGCCATTTCTCCGGGCAGTTCAGTGGAGATTCCTGCAGGAATAATGTGCATAATTTGCATGAATCATTCTGATAGAATGCATATCAGCATGTAGACCCCTGTCTGGCAGCACGGCACTTAGTTGGTAATCAAAGCTGACTTCTCTACCAGCCGCCACCACAAAACCACACAAAGCCTTCACCTCATTCGCTTAATAATCTGTAGTGTTCGCAAAAATACAGAAATAAGGAGACACGGTGAACCATGCAGCACTCGAGTTTAAGCTTTTTTGCTTACTGGTTCATTTAGGAGTTTATCAATTCATATTTCATATATCAATACTCAGTGGTGAATTCGACCTTTTTACTGCAATCAGCACAGATCAGAATTGCATCATGGGTGAACATTCACTGCCTTACGACTAAAAACATGAATTTATTTTTGCAGTAATGAAACATTGACTACGACATCTATTTAACGTTGAACAAGCGTTTGTTTGGTGGAACCAAACACAATGAACCATCACCCGCTCTGTAGCAACACACACGTGCCCTTCCAGATCCGCTGCAGTATTAAAGGTGACAATTGGACAGTCATCTGCTAGGTGGATCTTAATCATAATAATCTAGGCCAGGGAGCACAGACCTCTATCACAAAGCTCTAAATGACATGTCCGCTTCATCCTCCACAGACCATCTCCTCTCCAGGGGGAGAGCTGCTTACGTACTTAAATGTGCTGTATGTCATTTTTTGGAGGATCTACTGACAAAAATGCAATATAATATACTTAACTACGTCTTCAGAGGTATATAAAGACCTTACATGATGAAGCGTTATGTTTTTATTACATTAGAATGAGCTATTTCTATCTACATACACCGCTGGTCCCCTTGCATGGAATTCGTGTTGTTTCTATATTAGCCCTAAACAGACAAACTGCTCGACAGAGAGCGTTTCATAAATACGTTATCTCCTTCGGCAAAGAAGCGAAAACGTGACGACATCTTAGTTCTGTGACAGCCGCCGTAATGCTTGGAAAGGGAGGGTGGAGTGAGTCATTGGTTGCAATTCACAACCTCACCGCCAGATGCCTCTAAACTTCATACACTGGACCTTGAAGAAAGCCAGACGGTAATAAGTAAATAATGGATGCATTCATTATCCAGAATTGTTCCTAAACTTCTATAGTAATATGTATTCAATTATTCTATAAAATGTCCCCATTAACCAGGTAAACACACATACATGTGTGTGTCTACAACTGTAGTTGTGTGTGAGAGAGGAAGGGTAACCAGGGAGGTCTTCCACTAAGCACCAGGAGATGAAGTGAATGACCCGGCGCAGTGAAGCAGCATCTGTTTCTGTGCATGTGCTGAGCAAACAAGGCAATTTAGGGCATGTCAAGGGATCAGCCCATAAACACAGCCCCTCCCTCCGAGCGCACGCTTCAAACACCGTAAAACTAGACGCTCTGATCTCATAGAGGTGTGACTATATTAAATCAGACCACAATACATGGTTTGAAAACTACAGTTACAACATCAATACACAGTTACTCTACCGGGAATGAAATGATGGATGATGTGTTGTACTGCAGCTGCCCGATTCACAGCAGGTTTGTGATAAACCGATGCCGTCCTGTTTATGAGCCTTTAGTATTATTGAGTACCTTGAGCGGTTTTAGTTGTGGCCTTTCTGTGGGGAACTTTAAGACAAGAGGAAGAGTGAGATGATCATGAGATCGTCTGTCTGTTTGAAAAGCATCATGCTGTCCATATCGTCGCCGTTCTCCCATAGTAGTAGGAAAAGTTGCTGTGCGAATTTCTTTGTTCTGTTAGATATTTTGAAGAATGTACAAAAAGCACTTTTGACTACCATTGTCATTTTTCCTACGGTAGTCAAAGGCCGAGAACTGTTTGGTTACAAGCATTCTTCCAAATATCTTTCTCTGTGTTCGGAGCAAAGAAATGTATACAGATTTGGAACGACGCGAGGATGAGAAACGACAGCGTTTTCCCTTTTGGGTGAACTGTCCCTTTAAGAACAACAATAAAGATGTAATTGAACACCGTGAAGTTATCGTGATATGAAACTTGTATATCGACTCATAACATTACCGTTTTTCCGGTCCGGCTGACAAAATAATGGATTTGCTTTATCGTTTTTATTTTGGCTATTGCATTACCGTTTATAAAAGATAGATCTCTCCGTACAAAGCAACTGCTCACAAGCACACAACGGCAGAGCAAAGTAAATGTGCCGTAATGAGACCGGGAGCCTGGCCCGGCAACCTTACCTTAACACACACCCTAACTGACACCCTATCAGAAGAGCCGTCAGTCCCCGTTATGTATGGCACAGCGTGTCATAGACTATACAGCCTGATCTTTACTGTAGTTTGCGCCACGCTGGGAATCCATGTCCAAAGGGCTTATACATTTTATAAACAGGTCATTTACAAAGTACAAAGCACAAAAGTGTACATTTCAGTACACAGTTACTGCATGCAAGCAAAGCTTCATGTGAGATTGATGCATTTTGAGTGCTTGCCTTCAGGGCTCAGATAACATCACAGTTTTCGAGCAGAAGAACGAGAGGTAACATGACAAAACAAAATAGAAACGTTTAATCAAGGCATTTATTGGCCTTCTTTAATCTCGCTGTTATCTGATTATGAATCACATTCAAGAACACAAAGTTAAACCACAGCTGTTCATTTCTTCCGGTTCATTTCACAGACTGAAGGGTCGGGACGAGCGCATTGCATTATGGGATACAGTACGGGGCCCACTAAAATTTGGCAAGAGTAACGGGTCCTCTGGGTATTTTTTGCATACATCAGATATAGCACAACATTTCGAATATTTCCTTAAAGGGACAGTTCAGCCCAAACTAGATATTCTGTTTTATTTATTCACCCTCACATCATTTAAAAACCGAACAAGACTCTTTCTTCTGTGGAATCCAAAAGATATTTTGAGGAATGTCTCTGTGGTTTTGTGTCCATGCAATAGAAGACAATGGGGGGGGGCAATGGTTTGGTTCTCTTAATGTTTTTTAAAATATTTATTGTGTTCTACATGTCATGAGGGTAAATGATGAACCATTTCGGGGTAAACTAGACCTTTAAGGACGACTTGTTGAAAGTCTTGCCTAGTGTCACCTTTCCACTCCTGTCAATTTCACACACACGAAAAACGAACACCTGCTATTAGACTGATTAAATGTGAGGTGTAGTTAATTAAAAAATATAAGGCTGTCAATCCAGCCAAGGATCAGTCAGCGCTAATGAGGACCAATCGGTTTGCTTGTTGTAATTTGCAGCTTAATGAGGTTGATTTCAATGTAAAGTTTGGCAGAGCGGGCGCTGGGGGAAAGGAGGGCAGTTACGGCAGTAATCTTTTACATTTTGCCAATTAAGAGTCACGTTTTACAACCTCAGCAGAAATCTGGACCAACCACAAAGTCGGGAAATTTTCAATTACCCTAAAGGCTTTTTTTGCACAATAAAAACATTTTATTATTAGTCAATTAGCAGGAACAGTTAATGGTTCAAGGTCACCCACCCTTGTCCCGTCTTACGAGTGGTCTGCTGCCGAGTAGATTTTAACGGATGAGCTCCACGTCTCCACGGCTCACGTTTATCACTGGCTCGGCCGGCTGCGGTTTGCTCCAAGGCATAGCGCCATGAATCAAGTCTTATCTGAGCACTTTAGCTTGTCAATAGGGGGGATTTTGCGTAGAGGACTTCTTGTGCGATTGAAATGCAACAAGGTCTGAGATTCAGACATCAAAGCAAAGAGCAAAGATTTTATTCCAAGTTTAAAAGCTGTAAACACATATTCTGTTTGTGCATGTACATATACAGTGATTCTTAAATTCTATATTGTGTATTCTAAAGTGCCACCACGCTGTGGAAACAATGATTTTAACATTCCTCTACTATGACATCACAATACAAAAGAGACATGTCTAACATGTAAAACAAAATGAGAGGTGTCAGAATTTATTCACAGGGTGATGATTATTAGCAGATTAGTCCTCCTGTCAGATACACCTCATTCATTTACACTGAGTGTTTATCGTTATAATTAAGACATAATTTATCATCAGTAATGAGGCAGATTAAAAATAAAGCATGTTGAATGCTCGACATGAGTGCACGCTAATGCTGTCTTTAAATGATCATTCAACAACCTATTATCTGCATATTCCAACATGAGTCGCATACTGTATCTCAATGATGCGTTCGCAAACACTGACCTAAAACAGCTCGGCTATTTAGTAGATGTAATCGGAAATGATTAGAGTAAATAAAACATGACAATTAATTGAAAACCTAATGACTAGGGCTGATGTCATGCATACTTTAGAACAGATATTAAATAACTTTGAAAAGACATCTTCATTTACTGTAAGAGCATCTTAATACAAGACATTACATCTTGGCACTTGTACTTTATCAAAATTAATTGTCAACATAGCAAATAATGCGTGAAAAAGAAAAGGCTTTTGCATTTCTATCAACTATCAACTATCATAACTGTTATTTTATAAGTAACAAAATTACTTGTAAACGTCATGTATAGTGACAAAATGTATACATGCATACGTACGATAAAACCACCAAGTCGCAACACTAAAATGCTGAACCGTACTATAAAATTTCCAAACTGACTCTAAAATGGTAGTATTGACGAAATGCTTCTTGTCGAACAACAGCAGTGACAAAAATACTCTATGCCACTAGCAAAATATCTATAACAACCAAGCAAAACAGAACAATGACTTAAGAAGTATTTGATCATTGTTGGGAGGTCGGGTGATAAATAGATAGTCTCATGACCTCTGTGAGCACATCCAATAAATTTGCATTTCCTCCCTGATCCCAACCTGAAGAAGGGCAGCGCTGGCATATTTCACCAGGGCCTGTCATCCACCCTCACGCCCCTTTCAAATGCTCAAGAACTTAATTCCATCGCTCCACGGTCAAGCTGCGATACTGTCAAAATTAGCATACAGTAGCTAGACAGTTTGGACACTTTTTATCTATCGTTACCGACATACAACCTCTCAGTACGAACTTCACTTAGACTTTCAACATAAAAGGAGTGTTTATGTAACGCAGGGCTTGTTAAAGAGATTTCTGGCTCTACCGACAGTGATGTGCACTAGAAGTGTGTGGGGTTGACGGATGGGCGGGGGACGACAGGGCAGCACCACCACACAAAACCAATTAGAGAACTATTTTCCTAGACAGGTCAGGGTTTTGCATCTTGCCGGACAGGCACTAGCTGTAATGTCTTGATTAAGCTGACATACATGTCCCCTGCACCGTCTTAGAATGACAATCACTGCTACATCGTAGAGGTTTCAGCAATCAGGAGAATCGCTCACCCTCGTCGAGTAACCCGTGCCATCCGACTGCATTTTCCAAGTGAACTGGTTTGAAAAGGGGTAATTGGGAGATAAAGGCAGTGGGAGATGACAGGGCATTTGTCAAGCAGTCAGGGAGGAGAAGATACTTTTTAGGCTCTGGGTGCGTGTCGTCTTATCAGGCATCGGCCCAAGTGTGCTATTGAGATTTTGAAAGCGAAGTATGTTTAGTGAATAACAACAGTTTGATAAAGATATCTAAAGAATAGACACAAAAACGATACGATGTAACGCCGTGAGCCGCTAATCATGGTTAAAAAATATAAGAGGAAAGAAAATTATTTTAAAGCCATGTTCTTCTCGAACTCATCGCAGGTTTAGCAAGAAAGCAAATAGGGAAAATAATAAAGTTTTTTAAATATTTTGCATATTGTTTTATCACCGAGTCCCTTTAAAACAGTGCATCACAACTTTTTCACTTCAAGGCCCAAACATCCATAACAATATGCCCAACAAAATAGTCTTGGCATCACTAGAAACATGTACATTTTGTATATATATATATAAAAGAAAATCTGATACACAAACAGCTTGTGGCACCATACTATACAAGTAAACATGACTTAATCTTAAAACTTACCAAGAGAGGGGATATAATATTCAATGCTGCTCATGATATCGATCCTGTCGCGTAGTACTGCAGTTGGTAAACAGCCTAAAAATTCTCATTTATAAAGAGAATGGAGCATTAGAGTCATTAAATATTCACCAGGGTTTATCTAAAGTTGCTTTAGATGATTATGTTTTTGATGGCAGTCCAGTTTCTTAAAATATACCTTGATGATAAACTTTGTTTAGTCAGTTTTTTAGGTTTTACTCATCGTCTACTGTACACAAACATTGCATCAACAAACAAAGCACAGGTGGGTGCAATCAGAGATGGAGTTTAAATCTCTCAACAAGTGGAAAAAAAGAGAAAAAACCTTCAAAATAGAAGACCTACAGGAATTCAAAATAAAAACTTGACATAGTTAGAACGATACATGAATCAAAATTGCTTAAAAAGTTTTACTTGTATTTTATCAGAGGTTTAAAGTACTTGAGTGTTTTTACTTGTTGTTATTTCCGTTTACTACATTATAAAGCATCGTAGTTTTTACTCCACTAAGTATGATGTTAATTTTGTACCTTTAATATTTCAGTACATTAAAAAATATAGTACTTCATAACTTTTACCCAATTGTTTTACTTAGTTTGAAAATTGAGTGAAAATAAATTATTTAAAAAATGTATTTATCAAATGTGGTGGAGGAAAGAAGTATGTATTAATGTAGCAAAACTAATTAAATCTTTTTCCAAAATAAAACACTCAAAGAACATATATTTTTAAATATACTTGTGAGTAAAAACACTCAAGTACTTTACAACTCCGCTTGTTTACCATTGTTGACTCTTGCAATTGTGGGATCTGTGCTATTAAAGTGCAACAGTTTATTATCATGAGCCAATTACATAAAAGAAAGAATAGCCCCCTTAACCTCACAACCCTGACAAAAGTATCCGTGTGCAGTTAAAATGCCCTGGGACAGCAGAGGTTGAAGACTCATTTAAGATGTGCATGAATAAAATAATAAAGCACAAAACACATGTGACATGGTCAAAATTGTGCGACTCAGGCGGCCGGAGGAAAACAGGGCGACTGAGACAGTAAAGAGTGCGGCAGATTTAAGGGCTATTAAATATAAGCTGCGGGCAGACGAAACTGAAACAAATCCAGGCAAACAGGCAGCTCTGTTCTCCCAGCTGTGAAGGTGACTGGAGGAGCCGTGTGCAGAACAAACCGTCTTGATTAATCACATGATATTTACAGGCTCAGACATAATCACAGATCAGAGGATCACAAGTCTATATCTCACGCTGCCAAGGAATTTACACACCGCTGTTCACCCTTATGAACCCTTACAACACACACATCTTGTACAACTCTTCCATTATGTTTATGTCTTCCAAACTGCTTACATGATATGATTTAAAATCTACATTTTTAAATGTGTTTAATTGTTTGATTTATTTAATTTCTCTACACTATTACACTACTTACTATTTTTACTGTTAGCTATGTGGTTTATTTCTCTTATGGAATTCTGAACGTTATAAAATCTTAATCTTAAAATTTAAAGGAACAGTTCACCCAAAATTGAGAATTCTGTCTTCTTTACTCACCCTTGAGTTGCTCTGTATAAATGTCTTTGTTCTGTTATAAGAAGATATTTTGAAGAATGTTGGAAAGCAAACAGTTCTGAGGCACTACATGGTAATTTTTCCTACTATGGTAGTCAATGGTGGCCAAGAACTGTTTGGCTGCAAGCATTCTTCCAAATATCTTTCTGTGTTCATCGGAAACAAAGACATTTATACAGATTTGGCGTAACTCGAGGGTGAGTAAATATTGACAGAATTTTCAAGTCTTCATCTTAAAACTGTATTTCAATTCAAGATCATTTTTTACAGAATTGTTTTCTTCACCCGTTGTTTTATAAAATACATTTAATTGTATTCCATTCTTCAAGAATCAAACCCATGACCGTGCCGTTGTAATCTGAATTACAGGAACACTGCAACACGCTCTTCGTTTAAAACCAAAATTGCCCAAAATTGCTCAGAGAAGTGTCTGTTGAAAGGGTGTTGACTCTTTTCCATAACAGATTCTGAGCAGAAGAGGTGTGTGACATTAAATGTGGCGACCGGCCACTAGATCCAAACAGTCACACTGCTGCCCTGCGTCTGCTTCTGGAAAATGTCACTCCCCAGGGGTCTGTCCGCATACGAACACAACTGAGACTCTTTTCCCACACCCTGCCGACACGTCACACGCCAAAACATAGACAGACTCAGCCATACACACACACACACACACATTCAGAGGTTTACAAATGCAAATGGATGGAAATATCATTTTTCTTCTCATTTCCATCCAAAATTTGACATTTCACTGTCTAACTAAATGTCACGCGTTTTGAAAACACTTGACGATTCGAAATTTCAATCACAGCACTGGATGCTTTCCCCCGTTTCAGAAAAAGACTCATTTAGAGGAGATGATCACTTTGGCCCTCTTTGATTTCGATCCTAACGATGGAGATGCTTTGGCAAATTGTTAGTCTATTAGCTGTGAACATTCTTGTCATTTACTCTGTGTGCGAGATACTTCCACACAGTGACGAGTCCCATTATAGGCAAAGAGGCAGAGTAATTTATGTGTCATCTCTCTTTAGCTGGAGCTCACTGATGATTGCGGAGACTCTAGCCATCCCACTAAAATTTAATCACATTTGCTTTTGTCAGTGGCACGCTGCCACTCGCTGCCAAGAATGCACAACGCCATTGTTTTCTTCTGTAAGTTCCCCTCTTTGTAAAGCAAATGTGATTTCGGGGAGTGTGTCGATTCTTACATCACCCATCTGGCCCTGACCCTGACTTTGTTGATGCTGCTTTATTGAGATGGAGGCATGCACGAGTCGTCTTGTTGGCAAAACGCCACAGACTTTGAATAACTAAATAGAAGCATGCAAGATCCCTGATGAAAAAGTCACTTTAAAGGGGTCATATGGCACGAACACGTGTTTTTCTGTGTCTTTGGTGTGTTGCCCGTGCATGTATTAGACACGTAAAATTGCAAAAATATAAGTGTCGGAACAAAAGATGCATTCTAGCTAAAAGCAAATGCTCACCCAGACCTGCCTGAAACGCCTCGTGTAACCCCACCCCCACAAATCTACGTCAGTTCGTGGTATGAGCTGACTAAGACCGCCCAAATGTATAGGCAAGTAAGGTGGCCGTACCTATCAGTACAATTGCTCAGAAGCTGATGTTCCAAATATGGTAAGAGGCGTTACATTTCCGTCACACGCTTGCAGTATTCGACCAATCACTACGCACTGGTTAACTGGCCAATCATAGCACACCTCGCTTTTCAGAGCGATGAAAAATCTGCGGGTTTCAGAGAGGCGGGGCAAAGAGGAGATAAAACATGCACGGTATGTGGAAAATACCGCGTTTTTTTGCCTTAAATCGTGTATACACATTGCTTTACATCTAAGATAAACGATAATATTCGTTTTAGCCGTGTCATATGACCCCTTTAAAGTAATAGTTCACCTTCAAAATGAAATTCTGTCAATACCTGGGTTGCGTTTCCCGAACAGCGACATAACTCGCTGGTTAACCACCATAGTACGATGTATCATTGGGGAAATGAACGATGTAGTTACGACTGTTTCCCGAAACCGTGGTGACTCTGTCGGAGATCAATCGTTTTAACCAAGTTTGTTCAGCAATCTAGTTGATGACGCCACACAGGTAGTGGAGTAAAGATGTCTACTAATAAATACGTTAAGATCAAATTAATGTCGAATTCTTGCTGTAAACAACATACATTGCATTCAAGGATTACTTTTGTTATTCTTTTTTTTTATCTGTTGTTTTATTTCACGTAATTTAATTCATTTATAAGTGTCCTCCTACGTCATTCCGCCTAGGGATCATAGCACGCAGGTCTTTTCAAACAACAGCGCTTCTATTTTCTTGACAAACTAAAAGATGTTAAATTGCATTTCTTTATATTTAGAATGAATGACCTGTAGATCCAATCAGGCAACTTTGCGATGCTGCTTGCGATTGATCGTTGGAACAATGTTTTTTCTTTCTTTGGCAAAACACAGAAAAATGTATTTAGAAAAATGCTGGTAACCAAAAACCATTGGTCCCGCATTGACTTCTATTGTATGGACACAAAACCAAGTCAACGGAGACCAATGGTTTTCTGTTACCAACATTTTTCAAAATATTTTCAGAAAGAAGACAGAAAGTCATACCAGTTTGAAATGACAAGAGGGCGTGTAAATAATGACAGAATTTTCATTTTGAAGGTGGACTATTCCTTTGAGACAAGAACCAGTAAAAGTCGATCACTATACGAATAGAAAATGTTTGTAAAGACTTAATTTCTTACTTCCCTGTCTTGAGTTTAAAGGTATAGTTCAATCAAAATGAAAATTCCATCATGATTTAATCACCCTTTTGTCATTTATTTTCTTGTGTTCTGAAACTCAGAAATGATTTGAAATGACAAGAGGGTGAAGAAATGATGACAGAATTTTCATTTTTGGGTTAACTATCTCTTAAGAGTAGTTTTGTTTTTATTTTGATTATCTTATTTGTTGTGATAACACTCTCCAGGAAAAGCTTCGGATTGCATAAGATTTTATGGCTACATTTTAATTAGAATTAATTTTGTTTTATTTTAATTAAAAATTGTTTTATTTTCTATGAATTATAATGTAATCACCCGGCGGTTCTACAATAAAACATTCACAGATCTCACAGCGTGGCTCTGCTCTGCAAACATGCCACAACACAGAAAAATGATTGGTTAACAAATCATTTCCTGGTAAAACCATGTTCTGCGGAGATTCTGTCAAGTTCTTTGCCTTTTTACAAATTTCATCTCTGTGCCCAAAGTAAATGCTTAAAACCTTTTGACACAACAGGGGCTGTCCAGGGATCCCTGTCATTTGAATAATGAATATGCAATATGTTGAGAACAGCTGTCTGCTTGAAATAAAGTGTTCAAGAATGATACATCCAGAGACATAACTACAGTTATTTTCATTTATGTTCACAGATTTGCTTAAATGTACAGGACACTGCAGTTAATCTGTGCTGCCGATGCGGTGGAAAACCTTGTAGAACAACAATAATCCTTGCGTCTTTTTACAGACCTGCTTTTATGCCTTAAGGCTTCATATTTAATTCAGGGCTTGTGTGTTTCTTTATGATTGCAACATCTGCTTGATCCCCGAGCCAGCGCTCTCTTTCACTCAACCTGTGTTCAATAATTTCTGCCATGACCCTTCTGGGGCTGCGACGCCTCCAGTTTACCACAAACGGAAACTTTGCTTTATGACAAACAGTGACCTGTTTTTTTTTCAGGGTTATGAAAGAGAATGAATATACAAATAAAAAGAGATTTGAAAATAGTCTCTCTCTGGTATTTCGTATATCTGATCCGTTTAGATATTTTAATGAGTAGGCTCACATCTTAGCAAATATTGAATATACTGTATATGGGAGACCGGGGCTAGTTGTCACAATTTTTGTTTTTCGTATTATTTTATTTTATAAGGTCTCCCATATTAAATTTGAACTGAATTTGTGCTGGGCTTGTCGTAATTTTACCATTTTTAAATAGTTAATTTTTCAACAATTTCTTAGATTTTTTATTTTGAAAATCATTATTAAAAAAATCGTTCTGTACTGTACAGACATAAAATGACTACAAAGGAGCTGTTGAATATTTTTACTATTATTATTGGCTAGGAAAAAAAATATTCAACACATGTTGACAAAAAACATTGAATTAAACATTTGCATCCTTATTATTTTAAAGTATGTGGTTATGTTAAAGCAATGATGAAGGCACCTGACGCTGTGCAATAAATATACTGTCAGAAGTGGTTTCAGGTAACAATGCCCTTCAGCCATGATTATATTCGCAAAATAGAACAACCGCTTTCTTTTCCTTAAAAACACCATTAAAACAGCCTGTACTGAAAATACATTTAAAAATAAGTCAAACTAATCCGGAGATATTCGTGAGCGAGCATATTTACAGTACATCTCACAGATTTGTTGATAGCGTGGAGGTTACCGAATCCGTTCCTGGCCGCAGTCAGAGGGGGTATCGGTCCAGCGTCTATAAACAGATGCTGCCCAGTGACAGCCCTTAAAGGACGAGGCAGAGGGGCCAGATGTTGGGCTGACCCCAGGACCACGGGACCCGCTGACAGTCCACTGATGTGCATAAGACTTGGCAGCCGGCAGTCATCCAGTGGCACCCAAAGCAGAAGGTGGAGAAATTCCACGTTTCTCTTCCTCTTTCCCCTTCAAACATGGCAACAGCACGACTGCTGGTCAGTGGCACTGACGGTTGTCAAAGATGTGGAATTCGGCACAAAACCCTGCCAGAATTCATCACGTCAAAGCGGAGTTAGCCGAATGAACAAGAACTACTCCGGGCTCTGCCACTTTGCATTGTGCTCAAATCCAACAGCTGTTTCTTGAGCGATTGCAGATGCAAAATAATGATAATAATGGCTACTTACAGTTCACTCCATGAAGCAAACAAAGCTAGGACCAGGACCTTACCCGGGAAGTGCACATGCTCATCAAGTAAAGGTTATGTTGGAATGGCTCTAGGGGTTAAGTTTCACTTCTAGAGAGATGGGTATTTCATTTCATAGTTAAGGGGGTATTTCACCCTAAAATGTTTTTTTTTCATCGTTTACTCACCCTCCTGTTTTAAACCTGTATGACTTTGTTTCTTCTGCAGAACACAAAAGAAGATATTTTGAAGAATGTTCGTAACTGAACAATGGCGGTGCCCATTCACTTAATACAAGTGAATGTGTATCGCCGTGGTTCGGTTACCAGCATTCTTCAAAATATCTTCTTTTGTGTTCTGCAGAAGAAACAAAGTCAGACAGGTTTGAAAGACAAGAGGGTGGCGACAGAATTCACTTTTTTCAAATAAAAACAGCTACAGTGGATTACAATCTACAGTATGTGTGGCACACTGTAAATCAAAAAAATCTTTAAAAAAAAGTTTTTATACATTTTCATATATATATCAAAAATTATTGTTAAATTATATTATGGTATTTTACCGCTTTGAAATGCTTGAAAAATGATTCAAAAACACATTTGTTTAAATTATTTCGTTCGAGACCTTAAAGATGATCATTCAATTTTTCCTTGTGTTTTCAGAAAATGTACAATTACAGTGTATAAAAAAAGAACAATACATATCTGCAAAACAAACTGTCTCTATAAATAAGCCTTCTTGAAAAAAAAGAGAGACGAGAGCGATTAGATCAGAGAGATGTTTCTCCTCAAGTACACGCTCATGCACGTCTTCTCCTATCGCTTCATCTCATTATGTGTTCCAAATCAGCATTTGTCCCCTTTTTAATTTGGCATGTAAAATCTTTGGCATTTTGACTGTGTGCATCTTGGCTCTTAGCACTCCAGTCAAAACTGTCTTTGTGAGGGAACTGAAGCCTGTGGCGGTTTCCGTGGTGATGGATGAATGTGGAGACATGTGTGCACGCATGTGTGTGTGTGTGTTTACAGAATGGCTGGCCTGGATTGGTGCGTGGTGACAAGATTCCCTCTCTAGCTGTGAAGTGCGGCGTGGGCTCAGATCTGCATGCTGGACCGGCAGCAGAAGCAGCAGCCCTGCAGGTCATATAAAGAACATCATACATTCTCCACCTCTGTTAATACTCACTGAAACCAGCTTGCAAATGTAGCTCACATGCCTCAAAGATGAATCAAACCTTTTATATCAGCTTTTCCATAAACAGATTTTTCATCCATAGTTCTTTAAATTGCTTTTCACAAAGCTTAAAAGAAAAGTGAATCCAAACATTCTGTCATCATTTACTCACCCTCTTGACATTTTAAACCTGTTTGTCTTTCTTTCTTCTGCAGAACACAAAAGAAGATATTTTGAAGAATGTCGGTAAACGAATACCGTTGGTCCCCATTGACTTGCGCAGGTTTTGTGTCCATACGATAGAAGTCAAAGGGGACCAAAGGTTTTTGGTTACCAACATTCTTCAAAATATCTCCTTTTGTGTTTTGCAGAAGAAAGTCATACAGGTTTAAAATGTCAATAGGGTGAGTAAATGATGACAGAATTTTTTCTTTTGTGTCAACTATCCCTTTAACTGTATTTTATGGAATGCAGGAGGTTTGTGATATTTCTTTGGTTTATGAAGCACTTCGTCATGACTGAGACATGTTAATTTAACACCAATATGCTTCAGAGAAATGGTAAAAAAGAAAGGATACATGCTATATATTTAATAGCGTGCATGGGGGACAAATAATGTATTCTTAAAAAAAATAACATTTTTGTTAACTTTTATTAGACCAAAGTCCTTCTTTTCTCAAGAAAAAACTGTTTTGCCAAAAAATAATACATTTAATTCCAACTAATCCTAAAATCTATTAAATTGCCTTTTTTGGGTAAACAGTATATTATACTCTACTTTAACTCTTTATTGTATGTGTATATAAATTGCAATTCTAAAGCTTTAAATAAAGTTCACTCTATTAATCCACGCATTGAACAATAAAGCAAAAAATGTGAAGCATGAATTTTTAGATCTGTTCACACATGGCGGCACTTCACCTAAAGAAATATTATAAGTTGGGTCGCCGAGGCTGATGTCCAGCACTTGTCATAACCTGTGAGTGTCAAGAGTGTCACAGAGAATAACGAAATGACAGCTCACGACGTCTGCAAACACGAAGCCCCGGGTAAGAATCACACACAACTGATAGAAAGATTCAAGCTCTAAATGTGTATCAAAGTGACTCCTGTCTACCTCACATCACAGAGAAGAAAAATAACTGTTCATTTCTTCAGTCGAATCTGTCCATATAAACCCTCCGCCTCTAAATATCAGTAAACTTGATGTCTGATAGGATGCAACACGGAATGCTCTATGGAATATGATAACAGTATCACAGCTCGGACTACCAGTACATCACTTTATTATGAAGATTACTGGCATGAGTCGCATGACCTTATATGCAATCATTAATAAGATGAATGATTCACATGTCGGCCCCCAAGAGGAAACCCGCTCCATGTAAAATAAAAACGTTCTTTAATAGGATATGATAAGCAGATTTTCCCCAAAAGTACTACGTTTTATTTCCTAAATGTTTTTTTTTTGTGATAATAAAATCACAAGCTTTTTGTACCCTTAAACCAACCCAATAAAATACTGCAACTTAAAAACGATTTCCCCCTCTCAAAGACTAAATAGAAATGATAATAATGTGAACTGTATTAGAGCACTAATATTCTAACACAGCATAAACAACACCAGACAGTAACCAGAGGGCACACCAAACCACCTCAACCGTCTGAATGTGTATGCAAACGCATTCCTCCACTACATCAGACATCTTCAGGCTTCACATAGCAAAAATCTACAGCTTAAGGCAACATGGGGCTCAGGCAACAAAATATGTTTTATCCTAAGGACATAGCATATTCTGCACTGTGGGCTACATGTAATTTTAGTGTTAAGGGGACTAACAAAGGCATTCATGCATTAGTATTGGCCCTTAAGATAAGATCGGGCTCTTTGGCTCCTGTCAGCTGAACTTATCTTGTATGCCAGGGCAGTCTTATAAGGGAAAACTGTAGTTGCGGTTTTATTCTGCGCATCTAAAACATAAACCTGTTTCTTGTTATATTTTTCAAATGCGTCGAATGACCTAAGGGCGAAAAATGCTGACAAAATTTACGACAAACTCTCATCCTTCATAGTAAATAGCCGCTGGAAAAAATAAGAGACCGTTTCAAAATTCTTTTCAGTTCTTCTCAATTTACTATTGATAGGTACGTGTTTAAGTTAAATTATGATTTTTGTTATATTCTGTGAACAGTGTTGGGTAAGTTACTCTGAAAAAGTAATTAATTACTAGTTACTAGTTACATATTCAATAGTGTAATTAGATTACTTTACGAATTACTCTGTCCAAAAAGTATTTAATTACTTATTACTAATTACTTTCTATATCCTATATCAACCTTGATTAGTTAAGTGATTCAAGGATAGACATGAAACGGCTCTTTTAATTCATTCAAATCAATAATATAAAACTACATAAAGTAATATTATTAACTGACCAAATTATTACAAATGTGAGAATTATACATTAAGGCATTTATTTTTAAGTTAGACTTTGAATTTTGATGTCAATTCCATGTTTGCACACACAAATATTACACAAAGTATTTAGTTTAATTGCATCAGAAGTAACTGTAATTAAATTACAGGAAAACATAGAGTAATCCCTTACTTTACTTTTTCAAAGGAAAAGTAATTTAATTACAGTAACTAGTTACTTAGTATCTAGTTACACCCAACACTGTCTGTAAACTACTAACAATATTTCTCCCAAATTTCAAATAAAAGTATTTATTTGCATTCATTTGCAGAAAATGAAAACTGCAAAAACAGGTCAAAATGACAGAAAAAATACTCCAGATCTCCAATACTGCGAAGAAAGCAAGTTCATAATCACTTTTAAGCAATAAAACAGTGATATTTGTTCCAGTAGCTATTTGGGAAAAGTTTAAAATTATTTTAAATGTGATAAATCGAACCTCACACTATGAGTATTTTTATACTTTTCATGAGTATTTTTATTTTACATTTTTCTATTTTTTTTAAAGTGTTCATTACAAATGATATATTCTTACATTTGAGAAGATTTTATTTACAAAAGTACATTGTGTGCATGTACTTAAAATTTCTTTGTATCTAGTATGTTCCTCTTTTATTCCTTTAATGAAAACATGCACTCGTGCTGGCTGGCATTTCTGCAAAACCTGATGATCCATGTTAGCCCAGCATGACTTGAGAATGTTCCAAAGCGCATCAATGAAAGGGGGAAAATCTGACCTTCGGTACAAAAGAGTTAATATGGTCACAGATTTGTTTATTTGATCAATGACCTAGAACGGGATAGTTTACCCAAAAATGAACATTTCATTCATCATTTCATCATTTCAAACCTGTATGACTTTCTTTCTTCAGCAGAACACAAAAGAAGATATTTCGACGAATGCTGCAACACCATCCTCCACTGACTTCCATTGTATTGACATAAAACCACCGAGACAGTTCCGAGACTGAGACATTTCTCAAAATATCTTCTTTTGTGTTCCACAGAAGAAAGAATCATATACAGGTTTTGAATGACATGAGGGTGAATAAATGATGACAAAATGTCAATTCTTTGGTGAACTATCCCTTTAAGTTATTATGCCAAAATGAACCCAACACTCCATGTCTTCATGGAATTTTCACACAAGCTCGCCCATTAAAGAGTCCCTTTGATATTTTTATATGGCTTATAGGAAATCTGTGTAGAAATCTTGAAGCAGCCATTAGTAAAGCGACATCTCTCTCAAGAGAGAGGAAGACTCTGCCTTTATAAGGACACCGTCGTCCCGCCACTTAAAGCTCTCCGTGCAAAGTTCAACAACTGTGAAGGAACTATTAAAGAGGACGTACAAAGCAATGACCTTGACAGACAAGTGCTCTTCATTTTGGCAATAAACAGCAGTGGGGCTGATAAGTGTTCATTGGCGCAGAGAGTAATTACCTTTCTGTCAGCATGGCTGTGCCGTGTGTGGTAGTATAAATGGAACATACATAATGTACAGCAATAATACCACGCGTGCCCAGCCAAATGTATTATCATTATTCTTGGGCCGAGGGCTTTTTCCCTGCTCCTTCTGCCCACCGTCTCTGAGTAAATGCGTTTTAGCTGTAATAATTTCCCTCTAATCTCTCTTCCATATTATAATTTTCATAGCCAGAACAGTAGTGGAGAATCAATGCTTTTCTATCAATGGCTAAACAGAACGCAGGAACGTCACCGGCTGCGGTACTTCTAGCTCTCATATCGCCCGCCGTTAATTTACGCTGAGATGAGAATAAGCTGTAAATTCAGGGGTGATTGACTGTATAACCGCAATGTCATGAAGAAAACTGCTGATAGCATGTGAACCGGACGCCATTTAAAACAAGCTTGTTGGGGATGGTGGCTGTTGTGCATTCTCATCATTAGCATGCTACATTAAAATAAATGCCAAGGAGCAAACTGTAATCATAAAAACACATGCTTCTTATTTACAACCATTGCTGTAGTCAGCAGCGGTCGAGCTGGATTACTTACGCAGTTAAAATGTTGAGGAACGTAAATGCTACAGTAGAAACCTGTCAACTTGCCACATCTGGTAAAAATCCAACACAATCTTTTGGGAATTCGTGACTGTTTTACGAAAGTTGCTAATTCGTATGAACTCGTAAAATGTTATTTGTGATTTGCATCAATGATATTAGATTTAGGGGTGGGGTTAGGGGAGGGGCTTTAATATTTATTCTTTAAATAATCAACGTTTTTGTAGTATTTACAACTTACAAATGCACACGAATTAGCCACCTCCTACAAATTCCTGTGATGTCATGTTGTAAAAATCTATTCTAGGACGTTTTTTTAACAATTTTGTGAAATATTGTAGGCGGTTATATAAAATACAATAAGTATACCATAATGAACAGTACAGTGAAATTTTATACTTAATGAGAAATAATGTTTACGTTCATGTTTTTGTTACTCAGCCAATGTTCTTTGGGTCTATGGTGGACCCAGGGCATTATTTGCTTTTTAAATCAGTACAGCCATACAATTTATGAAAAAACTTTAAAGATTTTTACAGTTAACACAACAGGAAAGACCTCTACGGAAACAAGTACTATTCATTACCGTATAAAGAAAAATATAAACTCTATGATATAGGTAAAAATACATGTTTATCTTGAATATTAAAAGTGAAATCATTTATTTCCTCAATGGCAAAAAACGATTTCAATGCGTGAAACTTCATATTTGTCAGATTTTTGTTCGTTTGTTTTATTAATGGTTCACAATGGTTATAATGTTAACATATAACATATATGAATAATATGCAGTATACATTACTGCGGAACTGTATTATAAAGTATATAGTCCCCAAATGCCATCATGCAATTTCAAAATTTAACAAAATTTAGAGTAGGGCCTATTTACAGTAATTCTTTTGTATTTGGGTTGGACATGTCCAAAGCAACGAGTTGAGGATTTATATCAGCATCAGATGACCATCAAACTATACTTTCTGTCAGAATGTGTCATTCAGTGGCGTAGTCTTTCAAAGTTTGGCATCACAGGTCTTGAGGATGAACGGTCATGTCACGATGGTGACTGGCAGAACTGCCCTGCAGCACATCTGTGACATCACCGGTCCTGTGATATAAAGACAATGTGCAGAGGAAGCGATCTTACATCTGCAGGACGTTTCCAGTGATTCAACCCGTCTCAGGTGTGTTGCTGACACAGATGCCCAGAGGCAGTGGAACCTCACCAGCGCTCTCTCAATCGGAATGGCTTGTTGTTTGCTTTCTGCTTTACAAAAACATGTATTGACAACAATGATGTTATCAAATAAAATAAAAAAACTTTTCCATTATCATGTAAAAACTTTTTTTATTTTAGATATCAGTGATAATAACGCCACTAAAAATAACAATAACAGATATCCACACACAGCCACATCTTGCGCTGCTATTATATTTGTGAAGGATGTTATTATCTGATGAGATAAGACCTGGATCATTCGTGTATCCCCACACAGCAGGAAGTAAAGGATGCCCTTTTAGCACCGAGATAACAATCTCACCCCTGGAGGTCAGATGAAGCATGGCAGGTCTACACAGACTGACATCCTGGGCCTTGTTTGATGTACTGTAAGAGGACATCTATCCACTGAACTGTGCTTGTCTCTTATGTTTATGGTAAACACATTATGCATTCCACATCCATGTGAACATGCTGTGCTTACATCTGGACATAATACATAATACATAATACTATAACTCATGTGGATTTTTTCTCCGTTACAATTAAATAATTTACTTGAATGTACATATTGACTTCTTTTATTACAATATTAGGGAAAAATTGGACAATATGTTAATTTTAATCTTCATTTTTAAAATAGCATCTGTGTTAGTAGTTAAATAAATTCACATGCCAGTATGACAAACTGGCATCAATATGGCGTCAAGCTTGAAGTTGGCTGTCTTTTTCAAACTTCACGAGTAAAGAAAGAAAGTATCTGTCACTAAAGCACCTGAATGGTTTCGGAATCGTCCATTGGTAAGTCAATTTTCCGAATAAATAACAAAAAAAATTGATTGACAAAAAGCTGTGCTAACAATAAACTAAAGCTACAAATCTGCCTAAATCTAGTCAAGCAGCAGCCCTGTTTTCCCTCTAGATGCTTTAATAATATTAAAAAAGATCTGTGATGGTTCAGCTTTTTACACATTTGATATTAAAAGGACAGCACATTAGCATCATGCTTATTGCATCACTATAGCTGTCAAGATAAGAGCATTCCATCCATGTTACATCTGAGGGCAAATGTCACTGAGGGCAAAATGTAAAAGCTATGTTTTTTGGGGGTTAGCTTGTAATGATGCTAAAGAAGTGGACGTGGGCTGAAGAGGTTGAAAAACATCAGCGTGTCGAAAAAAATTGACTTGGAAAGGAATAAAGCTCTGTACATTGGATTACATAGAAGTAGGTAAGAGAAGGAAACCAAGCCTCATTTATTTTAAACCACACATGGCCACAGCGCTATTAACTTTCAGAGTTTTCTCATTTGCCAAAATTGGTGTATAAATTTGCCAAAAATGGTGGAGTTCTTGGCGAGATGTTGCCAAAGCAGGAGCCAGTCTTGGAAATGGACCATTTATGAATCTTGGAACACAATAGACGATAAAAGACAATCCAAAAAGGTAAACTATGATTAAATAATAAAATAGATTATGTCTGAGTGTTCTTCAACGGGCTAATGGCAGTACTTGCAGAACAACCTTTTTGTACGGACCATCACAGTGAGAATGGCACCAATCCACATCGCATTATATAATGGAATGACTTCACAAACTGTTCAAAGATTATCTCCAAACGACAACATGTCTGTGAATGTTGACCCTCACTTGCCAATGCAGAAAAAGATGGCAGAAAATCCGTATTTTTTTGCCAAGCAAAAGCTTGCAAATGAAGATTCGGGTAATTGTGAGATCGGACTCTTTGCTTTATGGTTTTGAAGGGTAACAGAATATAATTCTCCACAGGTGATAGTCTGGCGAGTGGGTGTGGCTTTGCAGTTGAAGTGGGCGGGGCAGAGCAGTGTGGTTTGTGCGTGGGGGATGTGGCGGATGACATGGGCTGACGGGCTTGTGTCGATTAGAGGTCACAGAGGTCGGGACAAGGAGGTACAGAGGCTTGGCGTGGGGGTTGTGAGGAACCGCGCAGGGAGGGGCGGGGGCAGTAGTGGACTCCAGCTGATATCCACTCAGCCTTTTCTTGCCCTTTGTTGTGCGCCCTCCTCACCTCCAGAGCTGTCAGTGAGTTGTCAGAACCAATAAGAGAGTCTAATGGTATCTGCCAGCCATGTACACGTTTGGACAGGATGACATCAAATTTCTGGTGCTACGCGTCAAGCACCATATGAAAACAGATGTCCAAATTACTGGGTCGCAAATGCTTTAAAAGTAGAACGCTCATATTGGTAAACAACAAATCACATTGCATGATTGTGGCATTTAGGAAAGTATAACGCGGTTTTGTACTTACTTAAAATGAACATTGAAGTGATACACCCTCTTGTCATATCAAATCTGTGTGACTGACTGAAAGAACACAAAAGAAGATATTTTGAAAAATGTCGGTACCCATTCACTTCCATTGTACAGAGACAAAAACCAATGCAAGTGAATGGATACCGCCGTTGTTCAGTCACCAGCATTCTTCAAAATATCTTCTTTTGTGTTCTGAAGAAGAAAGAAAGTAATACAGGTTTGAAATGACAAGAGGGTGAGTAAATGATGACAGATTTTTTTACTGTCACTTTAACTAACCCTCATGTTGATTCAAGTTTGACTTTGAAGCCGAGCACTGACAGCCTCAGTCAATATTGACTTACATTTTCTGGAAAAAAGTATCAACATTACATTTTTTCCTTTTTTTGAGGGCTTTTTATTTTCTAGGGTGCACCATACCTTTAAATATCAAAATCACACCCTTTAAATGCATATATTGTTATTTCACAAAAATGCATGTTTTGGCACAATTTTCTTTAAGAAACGACACATTGCATTGGGTTGCTGTGTTATCTTCAACCCATGGTTGGGTCAAATGAATCCAGAAAATGTCCATATTTGACCCAACCATGAGTTAACAACCTAGCATTTTGGGCTGAAACAACCCAGAATAGATAAATCAATAGAGTGAGTATAAATATAAATGCGATGTACAGTAAGCAAAAATTCATTATCGAGACTAGACAGCATGTGCAATTTTGTTGTAACAATCAGATGAAACCTCCGCGCTCCCACATGCCAAAAGTAACTTTTATCGAATAGGACAGAATGCTGCTCGTCTGACTGACTTAATCTGTTTGATTGAGCAATGAGACGCCTTCGGCTTCACAAGTCCTTCAAAGGTGGCAGATTTTTTTCTGGTGTGAAAAAAGCTCTTTCCCTGTGCTACACACACAGCCTTATAAGCATTATTTATTGGCTTTAAACATCTTTATTTATTGGCAACTTCCCAAGCCTTTTCACTTCACCTACCAGCAACAAAGGCTTCAAGCTTGGACGATCTGTCAAGGGTCAGTCTCATTGATTACGGGACAACACGGGGCGACCAATGAGGCTTCAAAATCCTCAACCGTCCAGCTTGGAGAAAAGGGGCTGAGAGAATTCCCCAAGCAGCACTCCGCCGCCCGCATCTCAATAGAGGGCCACATTATCAAGCTATACATTCATTTGTCCATGCCTCATGAGCTCATTATAAGTATCTAACTCCCATCTCCTCCCACTGGCTTTCACCGGGGGACGTGACACAACAAAGGCTTTGCAAGGATCATTGTGCTTGATCTGAATTTTATTTAGCTCTCCATATGTTTCTCTAGCCGCAAAATCAAGTCAAAACCCTAAACCCGGGTTTCCACAGCTCACTGACCGTTAAAAGGGAGCACTCAATAACCACACAGGCTATTGTGCGGTTTTTAAAGTTATAGACAAAGCAGCAAGTCCCCAATGAGGGACTCGCAGTCTATTGTGGATCTGAATTACAATGAATGTGAGTTTACTTCTCACAATAACAGACTCAGAGTCTTACCATCAAGCAAGCACCTGTTTCTAAAGCTCAAGACTATCTACATTTCGCCTTTATAAGACCTCAGTGGCAGACGTTTCATCTTCATCGTCTCCGTAACGCACGCAATATCAGATAACACGGACCGTTTGTCTGGCAGACGGGAGGACAGAATTAGCTCTAACAAGGTCTCTGGCGCTTTGACTTTCACTTCCGAGTGCAACGGGAGCGTTGAAGCTCCAGATCTGCCCTTAGTGACAATTTGCCCACATCACAAAGCCGTCATGTGTAATCGGGTCTGACTCGTGACACGCCGCTCAGAGGGAGAGAATCTCATAGCATTGGTGCTGCGTGCCTCCAGCCCCCGAGGCTAAAGAAAACCGCCACGCTCTGACCGCTGTGTGAAAGCGCACAACTGTTTCCTGCTAAAACCTTCCTCTACCAGCAACGGCCATGCACGATTATGTAGGCCACTGTAAACAGGCTTGCATTTTGCTGTGGGTTCTTGCATTGACACGTTAGAGGTTTTATAGTGTAACGGATCTGAAATGATCCGTTTTTTTTATTTGATGTGTTCATGCAGCTCGATTGGCAGAGCACTGTAGTAATGGCAAGTCATTGGTTTGATTCACCCTGTATTAGAAAACCCAGCTAGTCATTTTATTGTTTTCCACATAAAAAGTGCTCAAATTGAGGGGGCGCTGGGGGGATCGGGGTTCTCAAATAAGGCATTAGGGACCCCCTATAAAGAAAGATTTTTACTCCTGCGTCAGACCTACCCCGTAGTCTCTACACCGTAGGCTACGCGTCGGTTTTCGTTTATACTTGAGCGCCGTTGTCCACGTCGACAGGCAATGGCCACTAGGCGTCAGTGTCCACAGGCGTGTTGCTTGTGTAACCAAGACAAGAGCCGAAGAAGAAGCAGTTCGTTGTTTACGCTGTTTGAGAAGCATTTAGATAGTCAGTGTTGGGCAAGTTACCTACATTTTTTTATAAATTATATTAGTTACTGTCATTTAAAAGTAATTAGTTATATTACAATATTACTGTGTTTGAATTGTAATGCGTTACACTACTTTTGCGTTACTTCTGAGTTACTTTGATCAAAATAACCACAAAAGTATGACTACCCTGCTGAAAAAAAACTCCACAGAAATTCTAATGGTTTCCATTAAAACTCCATTGGAAACCATTAGGTTTTATTAAATTCCTTTTTGTAGTGTGTTTTGGACATTATTTGAGTATGAGTTAAAGGTGTATGAGTGGTTGATTTGGAAAGTTGCTAACTTTAGCCTGCTAGCACTGAAATTACAATCCCCCGCTATGCTATTCGCCGTCCAAAGCCACGCCTCCTCCAAACATACGACACTGTACTTTTATCATTTTTTTGCTTTATCTTTTTTCCTAGAAAATTTCTGGGGGACCCCTTGCATCCTTCTGGAGGCCCCCTGGGGGTCCCCAGACCCCAGTTTGAAAACCCCTGGTGTAGGGCACGCGTCCTTGCGTAGGTTACGGCGTAGCTCAATTGCAGAAGTAAAAAATACCGCACTTAAGAGGTAAAAATAGACCTAGGGGATCCTTCAGATATTTCAAAAAATTATTATAGTGACAAATCTGCATTTTTATGCAGACAAGATACTGTAATGTATCTTGTACGAGTTGCCTAATAATATATGTAATATACTTAAGTCTATTACATCTATTATTTGGCAACTTGTCTGCACCCTAAAATGGTGGGGAACAAAATGGTGGGTTCCTCACAAGACATTCGATTCAATTCGAGCACTGCATAAAATCATCTTCAATAACGTTAAAAACCTTCTGTAAAAATATAACCTTAATATATATAATATTGACTCAGTAAGCCCATTATAATCACTTTGATGCAGTTATCTCAAAATTAGACTTTGGGACTTTTGTCTGGTTTTCACAGACTAGGTCACATATCATGAAGCTGAGAAGATCCTATTTTGCTCCTATTAAATCGATTCTTTCTCAGCTATAAGCCTGCTTTCTAATGAGGCCGAAACTCAATGAGCAGGAAAAAGAAATTATTGAGGTTCAATGATGAGACACAAAAGATTGCCAATCAGGAAAGACCTCACCACCTCAACCAAATGTCCATTCATCCAAACTCATCCCCTCAGCCTAAGACATTTGAAGACCACCACTCATCTAGGGCAGGTGTAGCCCACTCCTTATTGAGATTGAATCAAACAGTATTTCCCCAATACTCAATTGAATTCAGTTATGAATCGTGTACCAGTGATACATTTTTTATTTATTTAATTCTAATAATCTTTTACTCATCGATTGCCATATACTCCATTCTAGGGTGTGAATTCCCCAAATCCAAATTTGACGATTAACGACGTCTTACAAAGTCAATTTCAGGTTAAAGTAATTTTTGAAGGGGTCCTCGGTGGATTTGTTTACTGAACGCAGATTTCTCAGAAAGGTTGATCTTGTCTTCTCAAATCACATTGTCTTTTTGGTCAAGTGTACCAGAGAGACAAATTTATGCAACTAGGTCACGGCGACGGCTAGTATAAAGGGGCACTAATTAAGATCCAGTGACACAAAATATAAGTGATATTTCACAAAAGTGAAATAAAAACGGGGTCAAGCAAATAAATAAATTCATAGCAAACAATCTCGTAAACAAAACGACCCGATCAGAGATAAATAAACTACAAAGGCATCGGGGTGAGCATGGCACGTGATAAGAATCAAATTACGCTCCAATATGCTGGGCCTGCCCGACGCTGGCCTTTTTTTAATTTGAAAATATGCAGACAGATTGTGTCCCGACTGCCAGGACATGATTATATTTTAAGTGTGTAATATTCTGGAGGGGCCCCCTCCGCCCTGTCTCTCTCTCACTCTGTCTGTCTGTCTATCCCTCGATCCCCCCTCTGGCTGAGGCTGATCTCACCTCTCCACTGCCCCATTGGCACACACACACCGCTCCTTTGGCTCCCGACATCTTCGCCCACCGCGCTACACATTGGAAAGCGTACAATACACCAAACCCCTTCGTGTAGCTGCAATGCATCCTGACTGTCCTCCCGCTCTCTCCGTAACGGGTGCGAACAATGGTGGGAGGGTGGGGGGGAGGCGACGAAAGGCCCGTAGGAGCAAGTGGACAGCTCCGAGCCGCACAAAGCACGGCGCACGGCAAACAAAGGTTGTGTGGTTCATCATTCAGTCCAGTGCCACACTGGCAGCTGCCTCTGCCACGCTCACGCTGACAAACGTCCAGAAAAACAGATGGTTTGTGCATTCATGACCAGTTTAGCGAAAGCCCAGGAGTCGAGACTATTCAGGGGAGTTTTTTGTCAGGCATTGGATAATAAAGCTTTTCAGTCTAGTAGAAAATTAGAATTGCATTTGAAAATTGTCCTTTAATTATTGAGGTCACCCCAGCTCTATGGAGGAGGAAGGTTCGAGATTATCGGCGTGCACGACTGATTTGAAAAAATGGCCGCTTCAGTTCACATTTATACGCCACCAATACATTTACATACATTTTTCAGTCTCTTTGAGGGAGTTTCGCAGCTGGGATGGGTGTGTCATGAGATGAAGCCAAAAATAAACAAAGCTAAGTGGTTGCCGATTTGACCAAAAAGTAACAATAAAAGAGTCATGAAATACCGCCAATGAATCTACATTGCATTGATTAATTCAGTGTATGTGTTTCGTTTCAGTTTAGATTTAAGAATTAAAGGTCCAGTGTATGAAATGTAGCGGCATCTAGCGGTTAGCGGTTGTGACTTGCAACCAGTGTTGGGTAAGTTACTCTGAAAAAGTAATTAATTACTAGTTACTAATTACATTTTCAATAGTGTAATTAGATTACTGTACAAATTACTCTCTCCAAAAAGTATTTAGTTACTTATTTCTGATTACTTTCTATATCCCACATCAACCTCGATTAGTTTAGTGATTCACCGATAGACATGAATTGGCTTATTTAATTCATTCAAATAAATGATATTAAACTACATTAAGTAGTATTATTAACTGACCAAAGTATTACAAATGTGAGAATTATACATTAAAGCACAGATTTTAAAGTTGGACGTAGAATTTTTATGTCAATTCCACTATTACACACACATATATTACACAAGCAAATAATACATATATTACACAAGTATTTCGTTGAATTACATCAAAAGTAACTGTAATTAAATTACAGAAAAAATAAAAGTAATCTCTTACTTTACTTTTTCAAGAGAAAAGTAATTCAATTACAGTAACTAATTACTTAGTAACTAGTTACACCCAACGCTGCTTGCAACCAACGGCTCACTCCACCCCTCCCTTTCCAAGCACTACGGAGGCTGACACAGAACTAAGATGTCCTCACGTTTTCGATTCTTTGCCGAAGGAGATAATGTGTTTATGAAACACGCTCTTTAGAGCAGTTTGTCCGTTTAGGGCTACTGTAGAAACAACATGGTGAATTCCATGTATGTAGATAGAAAAAAAACAAAACATAACGCTTCATTATGTAAGGTCTTTATACACCTCTAAGCACATAGTTATGAGTATTATATTGCATTTCTGTCAGTAGATCTTCCAGGAAAATTACACATTGGACCTTTAACACAACAAAATATCTTTACGGTCCCGTGTGCGACATTAAACACAGATAACCCGAACTAAAAGTTCTCCTCTCCGTCCAACTCTCTAGACCATTTATATTTACTCTTTCCGTACAAGCAGTTTTACAATACGCTTTTTATGTACGGCAAGTGTCAAAGCTGTATGTTTGAATTTGGCAGAATTTGGTCTCGGTCTCCAAGTGGGATGCCTCCACATCTGCAGCATAATCGATAACAGATGAGCGAGTCTCAGGCCCTGAATCTTTCATCAGCACGCCTCACTCCACACCAGATGGCAGTGCCACCAAGCCCCAGCCCGCAACCGACAGCACCAGGTCCTGCCCCTCGGTGCCCGGCAAGAGCAGCATCCCGCGGAGCGAACGCCGCACACGCCACCCTAACTGCACCTTCAGGATCCTCCGGGAACATCCTCAGCATCCTGACCACGTAACGGGCTGAAGGCAGATTAAAGCCATTGTCAGAGTGCAGCTCGGAGGCAGCGACCATTAAAGGCAATGACGCGTGGCACTGGGCACCATTTCCAGCCTTGGCAATGTATTTGCGTATCTAGTTTATGTGCTTCGCATTTGATGCACAAGATCGCGTTCATTTGGACGACGATGAACAAATCAGAAGAGAAGTGTGAAAATGGCTTTGCTCGAACTGAGTTTGCGTGGCTTGTGGCAACGTGGCTTTAATTCTCTGTGTAAATTAAAGATGAATATGATGACGGCATGTCAACGGTTGTGCTCCAAAAGCATCTGGATGTTTAATATTAGATTCTTGAAGTCTGAAGGTTTAATGGAAGATTAAATATGTACATTATATACAAATTACATTACGCTTTATTGCTGGAGCATCCTGACATGATCTGAACTAAAGGAGTAATGTTTTCTGTCAACTCTACACACACAAATTTTAAATGACTTTTTTTACTTTAGCATGTTAAGGATCACAGAAATTGTTATTTTCCTCTATAGTTAATAAATAAAGAGGTCCTGTTTATGTATTTAAGACAAAGAAAATGGAAAAGTTATTGAATGAAATCAAATTTGGCATTAAAGGAGCACACACTAACATCAAAATCTCTGCTACTGGATTGAACAAATTGAAAAAAGTCGTATTTTGTTAATGGCCTAAGCATATTATACTGAAGAAGAAACAGAGAACATGCAAGTCATATGTGATATAACTGGTTCGGATCATCTTAATAATAATGCGAGAACTTCATCACAGCTTTCTAAACCTTTGGCCAAATTAGCATAATCATTGTACTATTTGCATAATCACAAATCTTACATGTCGGTGTTATTTATCTCTACGAGACTAACACCCGAAACAAAACAACACGCTACATGCTACACGAGAAAGTATGAATTATAAATGTATCATTTGGGGATGAGAATTACATTAAGATTAGTTGATGTCTGCGCCTTCACCCAGACCAACATTAAAGGCACTTGCCTCTGTCTCTAAACTGCTGGAAACAAAAGTCAGGACTTCTTCTATAGCAGCGCCCTCATCTGACAGCATCCGGCATCGCATACAAATCCAAACTCCTTTGACATGTGGGACCATACACCTTTAAGAGTGTTTACATTGTGGGCATGAATAGATTAAAGGGAAGTCATTGGAAAACTGAATATATCTGGTCAAAATCAGTAAACAAAATCATTTCGAGTAATAAATGTGCCGGATGCTATCCAAACACTCACAGACAGTCAAAAAGAAGTCTTAACGTCAGAATTGCATACTTTATCTCTGTAGACTGGATGCCAGAAACCGATCGAGTGTTTGATATGAGCAAAGTGCCACACAATAAAGGAGGGTGGGTGGGTGTTGTGCAAAATGTTCTTCTAATGTTAGCGGTCGAGTTCAATTAAACCAGCTTACTTTGCAAGATACAAACATTATACTGCTACCGTGTCTCTTACAGCTGTGGGCGGCATGTAACCTTAACATCGAAGTAACATTAATCTCTGAGCCACATCTCAGCGTGATTACAGAGCAGGAGAAGTGTGTTAAAATGACACGTATAGACAGCTAGGGGACACAGATAGACCTTTGAAATGAGCACTAGGACACGATACAGGAATATAGAGACTGGTTATTGCATTATTGGATAAATGGCATTTTCATTTAAACTCTACGGAGCATTACTCTGCCGAACTGGTCTATTTAGGTTGTGATGTATGTCCACAGTCACTTTGATTTAATCTCCTCTCAACGTCCATCAGAAGATTCTCTTGTGTGATCCACGTCTTCTATATCGCTATTAAACACCTCACAAACCATGACCCCCAGCAGGCATCCCCGACCTGACCCTACAATCTCATCTGCTCACCCAGCCCGGTCCACAGCCATCGATTCTGCACCTGCAACAACACAAGGACACCAGAGTGCTAAACCAAGGCACTTTACATCCGGTTGATTACAAATCCACGCAATCCATGCATATTTCTCTTCGATGCAATCATGCACGAGCAAATTTGTGTTTGGACTCTTGGTGTGTGCATAGTATGTATTTAGCCTATGGATCCTTATTGTTATAATGTACAACAAAACACTTTATAGAACATTTAAAAAATGTCATGTATTTTGAATATATGTGCTGCAAGTACCTGTGTGACACCACACACGTGACTTCAGTAAAAGTAGTTCCTGTTGATGCTGTAGCCTTGCGTCTGTGTCGCATTAATCTGAACCTGCACACATAGACATATAAAAAAGATAAACAGTAGATCTTTACCAGTGGTAAATGGCATATCTATTCAAAAATAAATGACACATGATTTAAATAGATTTTACACTCTTTGCATGTCTAAATTATTTAATGTATAATTAAACTTAATTAAACATCAGTTATAAAACACAAGTGAAATAAAATGAAAGAGAATTGCTGTCACAATTGTTTCAACCAATTTTATCACACAATAAATTCATTAAAATAAACCACTTACTGCTTAAAAGAAATGTGATGGCATGAAATACAATAGTGTATATTAACTAGACTCAATAAAATATGGAAACGTATTAACTCCCTGATTTCAAAATTCAACAAACCTATAGGTTTTGTAAACGGTTGTACGCCTCTGACATCACTGCTGTCCTTCTGAATCCTTGTATCTCGTGATGGTTATTTTTGCATAAATCATTTTTATTTGTTACCGAGCTTCGCAAATATCTAACCAATAAAAGTATCAATAAGTGCTTGTCGACTTTGACAACACAGTATTAAATCTTTTTAAAAAGTACAGTGTTTTTTCCATTTCCTGAAAACCCCCCAATTTGCACATCCGAGGTTTCAGAAGGACAGCAACGATATTTTTTAGACGGTGCCCTTAACTTAAAATTGTTCACTTCGGTTTCTATCCAAATACAATAATGTGGGCCTATGAGTATCATGACACACATGTACCATCAGGAACAGTGTTACAGCAGTAAAGACCTTTATTTTCTCACTTATCTTTGATTAATGAGGAGCTTTTAGTTTAAAGGAAACAAGAGAGCCACACTTACCCGGGCAAACTGGAGATATTAACAGGTCCTTGTGTGCAGTTACCAAACGACTGCTGCTTGGTTAGCTGTAAGCTTCATTTTGGGACCTTTTCCTCCCATATTTAATTAAAACATCATTATCACCTCTCTGTGTACTGAGCTGTGCTACAGCAGATACAATTCAGATCAGTTCTCTTAATTGGTCTTAATGGGTAGATCACATGCTCTGTCATTTCATGCGAATAGTGTAGCAAAGTTTATACGGTCACGTGTCTTTAAAAGTTATGTTTTAGGGAATTTAGTTTAGGAAGGTTTGAAAAAAGGAAGTGCATTATCTCAATTACGCAGTCTCCTCAAATCTCAAATCCAGCTTTGAAGCATGAAACGCTTTTAAACAGATGTGTCAACATTTTCTACCACGCCAAGCCAAACACCTCCGGCCCGCAGAGAGTCGCAAATCCACAAGCTCGTGGCGCAAACGCGTATCGCCCGCAGCCTGATTACATTCATCGCCGGCGTGTTTACCTGTTGTGCGTGCCGCGCACGCCCGGAAAACTCGAACAGACCTTGGAGCAGACCTTGCAGACAATCGGTTGTTTAGAGGCATTAATATTCAGCAGGCACCGCTGCCAAGCACCTTGAACAGATGCGCATGGCGCATCCTTGATGGTCTGATGGAGGCACGCGGAGCATGTGAGGCTGCAGTCACATCGCCCGGTCTTCCTCATTGTTGCCGAGATGAGCGCGAGCCTGGCTCCCCTGGCATAAACTAAGTGGCTGGCTGGCATATGGTGTAACCTCCATTTGAGTGCTAAAAGCTGGAGATTGTTTTTGTGGAGCAGATGTTGGTGGGCGCAGTAGTGGCACAGCTGACTCTTTCAAACAGCTGGGAACCATGTGTGACCCACATAAAGGAAAGTGGCCGTCTGCGTTGTCGCCCACCAAGCGGCACAAAATCATATTTATGCCCCTTTTGTGTGTCCATTTTTTTGAGGGGGGTAAAGACAACCTTTAGTGCGCTTGTCACGGGCGCAACTTTGTGTACAAAGCCATTTGTAGAACTAACGGTTGGATATAAAATATATGAAATACTATATAATCAAACTGGAAAAAACTTGTGTACATATAGCTCCTATACTCTTTAAAATACATAAAAAAGCAATACAAAGATTGACTTTGCCAAAAGTGTCAATGACCAACCTGATGCAACATTAGATCATCCAATGACATGGGATCTGTTTTCTGACCAATCACAGAAAAGTGTTAAGGAAACCTGTTTGGAAAAACAGGTTATTGTATTTACAATAACAGTTGGTGACATAAGTGGAAAAGCTCACTTCAGCTTTAACAGTTCTATACAACAAAACGGTTAAAGCCAAACTACATGCTAAATAAATGAAGCTTCGTGTTTTAAGTTCATTATGCCATGATATTGAAGTATTTGTGTATCCAGCCCCATGCCCGTCTCATTGTCATGACCATGTACAAATGAAGATTACTCTGCACTCGTAATGAGGATGCCAAGGCCATTATCATCTGTGCTTTGATAAATGTTGTGGCATTCTCTAAGCAGATGGGGCCTTGCGTTTGGGGTGGGATGGTGGGAGGGCACCTTTCACGAGAGCAGTTTGCTAGCATGCCTACACAAAAGGTGACTAAACATCCTCAATCCTCCCAAAGGCTCAAGACACCACAAAGTACTTAAGAAACATTATTGTTTTTGGCAGTTCTAAAGCATTAATATTAATGTGTCTGTTTTAGTTATTAATAATGTATTTTGTCAGAGTCGTATTGAAGTGTAAATGCTGGTTTTTCAAAGAAAGATTTTTCATTGGTTCTCGTATATCGTATAGAGCATTTGTGCATCTTGATAGGCATTAGTCCATGTAGAAATTATGAAATGGCTTTCAAAGAAATTTCCGTTTAACTTACAAACGGCAATATATGGAGGCTTGTTTTATGCAACTGAATTGTCTTTTGGTGTCCCTTCCATGTTAAGTCGACTATAACGAAACACTTTTTGTGATGTGCTTCGTATTGTGAAAACGTGCATGCAAATCCTAGTGAAAAATGCTTGTACAGCCTACTGTTGCTATGGTTACTCCTCATGCCAATGTGACTTCACACTTCACTGTCCACAAGTGTCTATTTTGTGTATTCTAACTTGTGCACTTTTGTGGTCCTGCAATTTTTTGATTTTGTAAACACTATAAAAACACTTTTATAGAAAAAGAATGCATAAGCCTCTCCATCAAAAAACGAATTTAATCCTTAATTTAACCTAAATTGACACAACTAACCAGCACATGTGGACAGACAGATAGATTTGAGGAAACTAGCGTGTAAGCGGTGTAAAAGAATTGGACTCAACCTCCAAAACTCAGACACAAACAAACACACCCGTTCAAAGAGCACCTTGAAGCGATCTCCAGGTCACCTATCCTCAGGAATCCAGCAGTATCTATCAGTGCCACGGGTCTGGAGGCGAGAAGCAGTCAACACCGTTTAAAAGCTCTCCCTCACGGGGCAGACGGTAATGAGTGGAGCTGTTTGTTAATTCTGGATTGATGTGTGCCGCTCTCCAGAGAAGAGGAACGCCAGTGGTGCCTTGATGCAAATCTCATGACGGGGCCTAGACTCCCAGAGCAAGCTTTAGCACTCTGCATGGAGGACACAGGCAACTGCATTTTAATGTGACAATGAAAATCATAATATTTAAAATGCAGATGTAATTTTTTGATGTTCTCCCCACCGGTGCCTGGGGGAGAGAAATCACCTGCAGCAATTAGCCATTGATACACAGCTTTCAAACAGGCAAGGGAAAGATGAAAACACACAATCTCTATGGAGACAGGAGGGGGAGGACAGCGATTCTAACTAATGAATGTATAATTTACATCATAGATTTCTAATTCATGTAAAATCAAATGTTTAGAGCTACAAGGACTAAATCAGTGTACTGCGTGTATGAAAAAACGAACACATTAATTGCAAACACATACAATCGTGGCCAAAAGTGATGTTCAGGTTTGGAAATATGATTATTTGCTGTTTATTTAAAATGCACTATTTATAAGTAATCATGTTGCATGGTTGCACTTGAAATATACACTAAAGTTCAGCTTTAAGAAGAATTTAAGGAGGCTTGGCAAAAAGTATGCGCAAAGCTTACTGAGTCAAGACCAAGGAGAATGACTACAAAATATTACTACTAGAGAATATAAAATTGCACTCGATATACAGTGTACGGCTGTGCAATTAATCGTACTTTACAATTCATTTTGGTTTCCAGAATATATGAAACCAAAATAATCGAGATAAAACAATGTTGCTTTCTGTTTTGCAAGGATGGTCTCATTCCTTTTTGTTGTTTTTACATTATTTATTTAAATTTATGTTTTTTTTGTTGTTGTTATAAAGTTGAATCCAGTGTTAAATTGACAAGTTATTTATAAAGTATGTATTCATTGACTATTTATTAATAACTAATCATTATTATACCTTATTTCCTGCAAACGTTTTGTTTTTCTATGTTTTTATTTATTTGGTGTATACAAATAAAACAGAACAGTTCGCTTTGTCCAATCAATTTTGTCCAATATATGCATTAAAAGTTTAGTGTTTTGTCCATGTTGTACTCTACACTTCATATTCTGATGGTTTCACATAACTTGAGCGGGGATTAAAAGCGACTACTGAATAAATAGCCCCATTGACTTTTATTTTCACTTTCTATTCTGATTTTAAAAAAGACTACAAAAGTACGATATCTGGTCAAAGGTCATCATTGTTGTACTCTTCTGTTTTCAATATGCTTTGCATTCCCTTGTCATTAAATGACTATTAATTTGTAAAAGCAGTCATATTTCTGGTCTTTGTGCTCTGGTCATCATGAGTCAGGGACTTCTCTTCAATCCCATCATCCCTCAGTCCACACCGCCCATATCAGACTGACTGTGATGGACACATGGCCCACGATACTTGTCAGGACATTCTTCTGAAATTGAAAGAAAAAAATGTGGCGTGTGTGTCTGAGTTCCTGGTCACTGGGATGTGTGTGTCTGCAGAGAAAGTCTCTTGCTTTTCCCATCAGTTTCAGGATTAATGGTGAAAGAGTTGTAACGGAACGTTAAATCTGTTGCTGCTGTCTGGGAGGACAGAAGCCGGCGAGTTGAGGCAGAAAAATGTCAGAGCAGATTTGGCCTAATTATAGTGTCTTCTCACTGCGGTTTATGGTAATGAATGTGATGTATTTCACATTCGGTTAAATCTGAGTCACAACTACCTCAATAACCTTAGACAATCTCATTTGGTTAGCGCTAATTTATGGAACGCACCTTAACATTTGGACGGTGCTGTTTAAATGGGTCATCATTTGGTATTTAAACAATATTTTGGTAAAAACAAATACAGTTTTGTTAGAATGGGTCTCAAGGGATTTAAAGGCACATTAATACTATACACCTTTACAATTTATACTCCATTAACCCAATAAAAACCAATAGGGTTTTAACAAAATGCCACAACCATAACAAACTGATGCAAATATTATTTAAATGTATACAGTATATATACATATATATAAATTATGCTTAAACAAACTGTACAAACGTTTGGGGAATACCACCAATTACTGTTACAAAAACCACAAAAACAAATGATCCACATATTATGGAGACACCACCCAAAAATCCACTTCATGTCACAGTCATATCCCAACTCTTTACCCGGCCTGCTGCCTCCGCTCAGATGTACATCAGGCTTCACCTGAGATGACAGGTGAGTGTCCAGAAGCAGGCCAGACTTAACAGGGTGGGTCTAACCTGCCAGGCACCTGTCACTCAAACGGGCCCACCGCGGCACCTCAATCATGTCATCTTTCCCCCCCGTGAACCGGTGTGACACTTCACGTTTACATCAGAAAACACTCAAGCTAAATCTAATGAAGAAAAGCTTACAAAAAAATGTTGATGGATTGCATGTAATTGTAAGCGCTTTTACTAATAAATCATAACATAGACGGTTTCATTGAACATGCGCCTGGCCCGAAGTTCCAGTCTGTGTTTGGTTATAACATAGTTCAATTTAATTCATATTAATATCAATATTTTTTGGTATATTAATGTATTAAATTAAATTAAAACTACTCAACAGTTATTGATTCTTTTCGGAAGTTAAGTTTGGGCCACATTACGTTTGTTTATGTTGTTGCCCGCTGAAACAATCTATACCAATTTTCTATACCAGTCCTAGTCCCCTTAAACAGAAGAACAAACCATAAGGGGTTTTCATTTCGAGGAGTCGCAAACATCAGAGGCCTCTGCGCTGTTAACACGGGTTTAGTTGCTCCCGGAGCAGACAGAGATTTATTTACGCTGCGCAAGAGGTTACGACCTCATCTTATAATCTCCTCTTATTTGAATATAAGGGGAAAACAGTTTGTGCCATATGGCAAATGATTACGGCAATAAATCAGGTCTCCTATCGTAATATATGGCGAAATTATGCGCGTTTAACGGAAAGAGAGAGACTTCAATTCATGTTTTCTTTTTCAATCAGATTTTTATTTCACAGTAGGGACTGTGTGTACAGCTCATAGGCTAGATGCTAACTGATTAAAAAGCCTCAATTATTTGTGAAGCATTTACTGTATGTAAATGAGTAACCTTTAGGAGTCCTACACACGGTGCCAGATGGACGCTAATGGTGATGGGGTGGAGACTGGCGAAAATAAATCTCAAATTGTTTGGACACTATTTTGGTGGTCTCCATCCAGGACCCATGAGAGAGCGTTGGTTACAAAACGTGTTTGTTGAAACATTTACTGTATTGTGCATTGTGCTTTCGGTTATGAACACTGTGTCATGTCTAGCTACATATTAAAACCATGTTTCAATACGTTTTTTGCGTTTATAAAATTGCATGAAAAATGACAAAGATGCAAAAATATGCCTCGGTTGGCTACTGGCGAAACACCTCATATTCATATAGTGCTGAAGACATGTGGACTATTTTTGGACACTGTTTACATCCCCGGCCCAATTAACACCAAATGTGCACACCGAGTCACTGTGACCTTGTACCCATTAGCGAGGAAATTACATTTGGGGAAACAATTTGGTGTTTTCAAGCTCTGTAAGTAATAAGGTGCTTTGTCTTAGCAAACAAAACAAAGGTGTCGCAAAGAAGCACAACCCTCAGAGGTGTCTAATTGAAATCCTCACTCCTACAAATAAATATTGAGCGCAGAGGCATAAAACCTGCTATGTGGCAGGACATGAGACGTCCTCTTCCCCCACGGCGCTAAATTACCATGACAGCAAGTAGCTTTGCTATATTGCAAAGTGAATGATCAGTATCATCATTTAAATAGCAATTTGGCAGTTAATTAAAGTGACCTTGGTTGTTCCACGTGCATCAAAAAAGCAGACGCCACCACCCCTTTCTTGCGCTGTCTGTGAACGTGCTGTCAGAAGGGCTGCTGCTCAATTAAGTCGCTCCGGTGACACGAGTAAATTAGGCAGCTGTCAGGGCCTGGCTTGCTGCGATTTTCAGGCAAAAAAAGAACATGAAGCAAGAAAAATGAAGAGAATGTTTCAATGCAAAACTGGCACGTTAGTTGAGACGTAATAGTTGTTTCTGTTGAAGGGAGCATCGACGGTGAACCACTGTATGCCATTCATCTAACGCAGGTTGAGACCTGCATGCCTCAATCTTTTCCCATGCCCTGCCCAAACCTTTTGTAAACAATCACTTCAGTCATAAATGCCAAGTGATTGATAACTCCCGAGGAAAAGGACGTCCTGACAATGCTAACTGGCTAGCAACTATCCTGTCGATGTATAAACTATGATAACAAATCCATTTCACACTTTTAAGAGCCCCTGGCATTGGTCCACTTGAGCTATTAAAATACATGTATAGTATTGAACCTCATTGGAAAACGTAACTATTTTGTGTGCCGCGTTCGAAGGAATTTGTACAATGTGAATCAATGCACAAGTATTCGAAAAATGCAAATCTGATCATACGAAAATGCACAAATTAGTTACCTTGTAAAATATTTACGAATGGTACCATCATATCTTGCTATTTTTGAACACATAAACACAAGCTTTTCTACTGTCAATGCCGAACGCTGACTCCTTGACATAAACAACAAACCTAAAAACCCATTTTTGAAGCGTCTCTAACCTAGCCATAATTCACATTTTAAATGTCAGACTGTATAATGTATCTAACTCCAAAAACTTCAGACTTTATCTCTTTATTTCAGTTTTAGATCGTGTTGTTACCTGATGACAGTTTATAATTCATGAGACCTGAAATCCAGACTACGCTCGGTCTTCAGCATAGATCAACGTTTGACAGGTTAGAAACAGGATTTCTTCCTCGCCGTCATTATAACTAAGCGATTTATGATGAGTTTAATGCTTTTCGGTGAGTGCCATTAAAAAGGAGATATAAAATTGGCTAGCATGAAATCACTGGAATTGCACATTAATGTTTAATGAAAAGTCTGTGACAACATCTTTAAAAGCCAATGGAGTGTATTTAACAATTAGTTGCGTGGAATCGGGTATGAGGATTGTTGTCCGCAATGTTCAAACTTATTCCGGGGCTTCAGAACACCATGAATTATTTAACAGCGGTGCTAATGTGTCATCGTTTTACGCGTCTAATATCTTCTTCACATTCCAACTCAGGGAGGACATTACATCTGACAAAAGGAGTCAAAATAACCTTCGCGAGGACAAAATTGTTCACCGTTTATGTAAATGCTGGGTTGGACTGTTGCACAGTTGGATTACTGAAACGGTGACAAGTGGAAATAGTGCCAACCAATGAGCGAGTAAAGGAATGATGCTGAAAGTCTCCAGAGATTTGAAGACTCTAACACCTCTTAATGCTTGTTCCTGCGGCAAAGAAATTTTGATCTTCAAATATAAATGATTATCAATTACACCAAGAGCCAACTGTGTGAAGATTATTAAAGCTAATGAAATAACAAAAATAACCGAGTCAAAAGAATTCTCATTTATTACTTAAAATAATTCATAGTAATTCAATTGAGAACATTTCTGACAAGACAAATATATTTTTTTTGCTGGGTGCGCAACACTTCTCGTTCTTTGCCAAAAATCAAATAGCGTTTAACCGGTTTGCGTAACCATCCTCCCACTCCTACTATTATTTTGAAAAGCCATTCCAATCTGCTTGCTACTCAACGCTGCGGCCTGACGTTCTGACCACCCGATCTGCCCCTCTTTATTCTCTTCTTTTTGTCCGTGTTTGGCTTCAAAAGGCACCCTTCACAACAGGTAGCCCCGATGACACCCAGAATCTCCGTGACAGCAGGTAAATTGCTTGTCAGAAGGTTGGCGAGGCAGCCGGTGAATTTTGAGAATATGCTGGGATACAAAGCCCTCCCACAAGCAAGTGATTTCTCACTAACTGTTTTTGATTAAAATGTCAATGAAGCTCCAGGCCCTTTCATTTTTCGGGTCCAGAGCTGTCCATCTACCCCAGACGGGCCTGGCACGCTAAGCGCCGTTTATCCACGATGAAGAGCATGTCATGTAATAATGATTGTCTCGGGGGAGCGTTTAGGACGAAGGGAAATGCTGATTGGGACAATAGGCTGCTGAATCTCATTTAGACTCGGCGGTGACAGGTGACTGTTGGTTTAAAAACATGCTTTTTTTCTAAAGGAATAGAGCTGTGTTTTATTCCATATCATCTTGATCGCTCTCTGTTACACAGCTGCAACAAATATCCTTTTATTTGTGGAGAATAGATCCAAATGTGCTTTTTGTAGGCATCATTATTCTGTTTTTGTCAACTTTAATGTGCCGTATAGGTTCCATGTCTAGAAAAATGGATGGGACAGTTCTCCGACCAACAGAACAGAACTACAGGGACTGTGGAACTGCGTACAATCAGAAACAGAGAAACAAGAACGGCAGTTTCCGCTTTAAGCATTTTAACATTAGTACACAACATGACAAATCGCATGTATGTAGATAAAGAACATAACGCTTCAATATGTAAGGTCTTTATACAGATCTAAAGACATAGTTATGTATATTTATTTGCATTTCTGTCAATAGATCCTCCAAAAAATTACACAAAGCATCGTTAATGTTTATTTTCTGTTACAATGGTTTTGGTTACATTTATTTTTCTGATATGCTTGCAAAAATGATCCAAAAACGCTTATCTGTTTTTAAATGGCCATTAATGAAGTAAGATTATGTTTACAGTTTAGACATGGATTCAAGCCTCGCCTGGGGTTCTCCAATCTACAGCCAGACCACACACCAGCTGCATCTCCAGATGCGGCTGTAAAACCATCTTCCTTCACGCAATTCATTCCACTTGTTTATTTGCTGGTAATTTAGCCCTTGATGCAAAAAAAGTACAGCTTTGTTTTCATACTAACAAGGCAATTAGCAATCATTACCGATATTTTTCCCTTTTTCCCCCTGATCAGATGTGCTCGATGCCAAAAGCGGTTTGAGACTATTTAATCATTTGTTGAGCGTCAGTCCTCGAGTCTGCGTACATCTACAGCAGACAACAGCGTGTTTTTGAGTGTGCGACATGTTTCATAGCAGATCAACGAAGCCTCTATTTATTTGCATAAGAACAAAAGCAAGTCTGTGTAGTTTCCGAATCGCGATCTGTCGAGCGGTCGCAGATTCCCCAGTGCCCTCTGAAGGCTTTGCAGCAGCAGGGGCCATGATTATGACGGGTGTCATGTAATCGCATAAAAACAGGGCAGTAGATTATATTAGAGGCTGATGATCTGGACTGCAATTTTAGGCAGACAGTAAGTTCGTGCAACTGTAAGTAAGCTTCCATATTACAGTCCATAAGAATAAATCTGTCCATCCATTGATCGTATCCATTCCTTTAAAAAAATGATGTGCTCAATAGGTCATATGTTTTTCCATTACTCAAAATAAAACATCGAAATAAAAAAACATCAAAATAAAACATTTTCCAAATTAATCCATCTTTATCCTATCATCTATCCATCTATCCACCATCATATCCCATCCATCTTTCATTCATTCATTCATTCCATCATTCATTCATCATCCATATCATCTATCATCTATACATCAATATCCCATCCATCCATGATCATTCATTCATTCATTCATTCATTCATTCATTCATCCATCCATTTTCTATGTATTCATCTATCTACTGTATCTATACATTTATATACAGTATCTATACATTTATAGATCCATCTGAAATCTCTGTTCTTAAAAAGGACACTAATCTCCTTCTTGATGTTTTGTTGTTAGTCCTTTCAATGGAGTGTAGTTCAAATGATTTATCTTCTATTGATGCTGTTACTATGCATTTCCCAGTTTTGTCAAATAAATTCTCAAATGCCCTTGTGATGCTCCCTAAAACCATGCAAACGCCATCTCACTATGTCCCAGAAAAACCCTGCAAGATCAATCAACCAAACAAAGCAGTTGTGGCATGATCGATGATCATTTGATAATCTGCTCCCACCCACAAGACACAGCCCCCCGCAGGACCCCCAACGCTATGAGTTTTCTGCCTGGCCTCATTGTCAATGCAGGTTCATCTGGCCAAGGAGCGAGTGTACCGTGCACAGCAGACCCCAGCAGAGTCCCCAGAGCTGCCATGCTCTGGGACCCCCACCACCCGGCCTACCTGCCTCATCTCGTATGAGCAACAATCACAGCCATATGTGAAGCTGCAGGAAAACAGATGCTGTTTTTCCATTTGTGAAATCAAGCTGTTGGAATGGAGTCAGGTTTATGGGCACCGTCAGAAAAAGGACAAATATTAAAGTGACAGTGTTGTTTATGGTGAGCACCTCGATTTTGTGCGGGCACATTGAGTGCCGAAACAGGAGAGTCCTTCCATGGTTCCTAATATCTAGAATGAAACACCATTTTGATCTAGCATGACTAGCCATCTGCTACACGGGGCAGACTATATTACCACTGCACAATTCTGGTTTCATTACAGCCAAAATAACACTATGCATTGTTTTCCTTTTCTAAGGTCATGTCAGGTCATCTTTTTACCCAACTATAAATCATAAAATCAATTATATATTCAATGTAAGCTGTCATTTTAAGATTCATACCATGTGAAACATAAGCATTGGTGGCGAATCCTGCAGACTGACTCCATGTCACCCTCCACTCCACAGACGCTGGTGGATCTGTCCACACCGGAGAGGCTCTTTTGTCAGTCATCTGCTGATGCCAACTGACAATACGTGGCAGCGCTGTCAGGTGAAGCAAAGCAAAACGAAGTGGAGGAACTCCTCTGCACACGCTGTTACGCCCAATCGCTCTGTCGCAGAAACGCAGGTCACGGTCGCCAACGTGACACCTGTCACTCACGTACAGTGAGGTCTGCGAGACGCTTCCAGACGGCCGTCCACATGCTTAAGTTTCATACCAGACATGCAGTAGAGGCTGTCATATCTTGCAATACAGTGTATAAAATAGAACGATTTTGTTAAATGCAATAATAGTTGAACAAACTTTAGTGTTGTAAAATAAAAATCAACAATTTCAGCTGCCATAAAATTTTATTTTGAGTCAAAATTGAGATTTATGCATCGTCTGAAAGCTGAATTAATACGCTTTCCGTTGATTTACGGTTTGTTAGGATAGGACAATATGTACAGCTATTTAAAACGTGGAATCTGAGGGTGCAAAAAAAAAAAAAATGAGAAAATTGCCTTTAAAGTTGTTAATCAGAGGCACTGTAGCAGGCCTTTGCTAAGAAGAAACAGGTTTGTTTTGACGCTGTCCATTATCTTACTGCTGTAATGACATTGTGGAGATTAGATTAACCCCAAAAGCTTAAATTTTACACTTTACATAGATACCAAACTTGAGTGGGTAATTCCCACAGCGGGCAGCAGCGAGTTTGTAGGCTTGATTTCAGCCATTTTTGTTTGCAATTTTGCAATGTTTGGATGTACTTGCTGTAGGAAATTTACTAAATATCTTCATGGACCATGATCTTTACTTAATATCCTAATGATTTTTGGCATAAGAGAAAAACATTATCATTCTGACCCATACTTTCGTTTCATTGGCTATTGCCAAAAATATTCTTGTGCTACTTACAGTACGACTGGTTTTGTGATCCAGGGTCACATATAATTTAAGTTCGATGGACTCAAAGTTGATTTCATTTAACGTAAACATTTAAGCCAAGTTTTTAAGTTTAAGTTTCCAAATAAACTAAAGAAATAGTCAACATTATATTACGCTGCTGATACAGGGATAAAATGTGGATTAAATAAAAAACTATTTTGTAACTTAGTTGTAAAACCCATTTGTTTCCAAATAGAAAATGTATCTCGGTGAATAGCACGAAGAATCATAACAGAGATGCCAAGGACACCTAAGCTCCCCGTGGCACCAAATTTCATTAACAGGGGTGACGTACACAGCATACAGTACAGATTCTAATGATGGACATAAATTTTAGACTGTATGTGCCTGTGGTCATATTACAACTAATTACAAAAGTCTCTCCTGACTGCCCTTCCAGGAAGATCCTCCACTGTCCCAAAAGGTTGAAAAGGCAAAAATATGACGCTTTATTTCCAATCAGCATAAATTACAGGCATCAGTCAGGGCAGGCTCAAATTAAACACCTCATTTGACAATGCAATGCAAGCTTACTTATGAATCAAAATGATTTAACCCAATCACTGAGCCCCAAAGCCAACATTAGTGTCAAGATCATCTGCTTCTCCCCTCCTCTTTTAATATCCAACTTGCATAATTCTGGAAACGAGGACAACATTGCTTATCTAGTAACTCTTTAGAAGTATATCTGTGTGGCATTCATCTGTGATCGTGATAACCGCAGTAATATGTCTACAGTAAATGTTCGGGATGATTGTATGCTGGTAATGACATCTAGCATGCGTTCTTAAATCAAACCTTCTTAAAGGAATATTTAACCCCAAAATTACTTTCTTATGCGGAGCACAAATATATTTTGAAGAACATTTGTAACAACTCCATCGACCTTCACTGTATGGACGCAAATCCTCATTTTGAGTTATAAACAGGTTTTGTACGACATGAGGGTGAATAGATTTACATTTTGGGTGAGCTATCCCTTTAAAAATTAAAATAAATGGTAGGCAATATAACTAAAATCAAAAACTTGTAAGACTTAACGCTGGCTTGAACAGAGAGAGACATTTTATTGTCACTTTTGCGTTGAACAAATTCCACATTTGAAAAGGTACAGCGGTGCTCTATGGCTGCCATTTAGACAGACACGATTAGCAACGAGCTCCAGCCTCCCCTCAGCTGACAGGAAGAGAGCGAAATGTCACAGTCTACACTCACACCGCTGTCTGTGTCATGTTGAATAAGCGGATGTGGAAATGCAACCTGACAGGCAAAACAAACAGGTGACCTCTGCGGTCACCATTCAGAATGATTCTCGTGAAAAGACGTGTAGGCTGTAGTTTTAACAAGCTCGATCGTTTTATTCAAATATTGAATATTGAAAAACAGAATAATGAGGGGTGATAAACAGACCAAAACTTCAAGACAATATCTCACAAAGGCTAAAGTGCCAGATTAAAGTCGTAAAAAAGCTTGCTTGATTTTAATGGAGCTTAAGGTTTCAATTAACGTAATTGATCTAATTACCGGTTGAAGTGCATATATTTAACATTTGTAAAATTGTGTCAAAGTGGATGATTGAAAATGTAGAGGGATGCCCTCGTAAAACACAGAGCTGTGGAAAGTACAATGGAATATTTCCAATTAATCAAATAAGAGCACCAATTAACTAAGTGAGTACTCAGTGGAAGATGGGTGAAAGGACAAAGGGCCCTTTCATACTTTAAGTGGCCAAGGCCTTTATATGAGTTAAAGAGGGGCGACTTTATAATATAAAGATATGAAAATGTCATTTGGATACCGTGATCTTCTTTGTTATTCAAGTATTCTTTGATTCAAGATATTTAAAGATGTAGAATTGAACAAAAATGTTTGTACCTACCACTGTATGAATTGCATTAAATAAACGATCATACCGTAGGACTTCAGCAGTTTGTTGTGTTCAGTTGGGCTTCAGCATTAGGACCTGTGCAAACCTAAAAAGCAAGGCAGAAAATATTCCTCAATTAATGTAAAGATCAAGGGACACGATTAGCTGCATACGGTTTTAATTGATTTAATGAATTGCAGCAGAACACTTAATTAATATCTTAAACTGGCAGCGCTAATTATTACATTTGTTATATGTCTAATTACGTTTTGGGAAAATATTTATTTACGGACGTGTTTTTGTAGCATTTCGTGCCGTGAACGCGTCCAATTTTCCTAGAGTCCAACCATGTGCCCTAAAGTTCACATATGACATATACAATCAAGAAAACATTGGATTGGCTTTTGCCTGGACTTAACAGATGGTGTCTCCATTTTGAACTTTTAGCAGAATGGCAGGAAAAAAAAGAGCTTGGAAAGTCAGGCTGGTTTTTTTTCACATTACTGACACGAGCTGTGGCTCAGATGAAGACGACGTGTGAAATAATTCTCCCTCGCAAATTTGCTCACCGAGCTCAGAAAGAGATGGCGAGCCAAAGCAGGGCTAGAGACCATAATTACTCACCAGAATCTTCCAGGCTGAGCAATAAAATCTGATGTATTAACTGTTGATTATTGCCCTACATTTTCAGAATTCAATTTTTGACGCTTTATTTGTGCAAAAATTAATGTTTAGGCCCCTTCTGGTCTGTTATGTATTGCATGTACTACAACAGAGCAGTGCAATATACTACAAATATTATTAAAGGCCTCTGTTTATTTATTTGTTATTGAAAATATTTTATATAATTTAACACTTTTTTTCAATACAATTTCAAAATTTTTAACTGGATGCTATATAGTATGGTCATGAGACAACAACGTAGCATACCACTATTTTAAATGTTGCCTATAGACCACTTCGCACGATCTGATCTCGGTGTCGTTTTTTTTAACCTTATTTTTAAAGCTCGCATACATTATTAAATCTTAAATACATTTTGGTTATAAATATTATCTTGGTTTTATTTTGTACATACGTTTGTTTAGTGTTAAAAAACTGAAACGGGAAGATCTTCTGGAACACCTTTGTTGACATCGTCCGAAGTGGTCCACACAGCAATCGTAAGCCAATTTCTAAATGATGTAATATCATCTAAAAGGGCATTGGGTGACCCAAACACCACAAGCCACCCGCACCCCACGTCACCAACATCAATGTACCCAATTTCCTCCCTTAAAAGCAACGGACATCGCCACGAGCAAAGAGGACAACAAGAGAAAGATCACAGTTCAAAACCAGTCAGACGGAAAATGTGGAAAACAGGGGCGCCGGTCACTGCATCTCACCCCCCGATGCAGCAAGCTGCCACAGTTTGACTGACAAACTGCCTTTTGGAGAGGCCTGTGCCCATTCTAGTCAGAGTTTATTGAAGGTGATTTTGATCTCCTACATGAGGCCATAGCAGTAGCTATGCCATCTGTCACCTTGATTGCATGGCGGTCTCTCTGGGGGGAGTGCTATGGCTCCTGATCGTTTACAGATTGCTCTGCTTTCTCCTCCATAAGGACCACATGCACAGAGCCAGATGGTGGGTATACACGGTTATTATGAGTCTTTATCTCTGTGCAGGAAGGAGTGGAACCATTAGGCCTCCCTCAGGATCTCCACTCCTTACTGCTGCCATGCTGTTCCTCCCCAAATACAGTCTTCTTCAGCTGTCAGCGTCCTGCACACGCCGCTAATAAAAAACAAACAACGATCCGCTCGTGCCGATTAATGCGAAGGTAAACACGGGGACGCGTGCACGCGAGCTTTGTTTTCGTCTGGAAATAATGAGAGTTGTTGAAAGCTTTGTGAGACGTTAAGGATCCGTGTTGATATCAGTTGCCATGGAAACTGTGACATGGAAGGTTGGCATAACAAGCCGGTGGGTTATTATGGGAATTAATGTTTTGTCCTTTCTAATGCAGCCTGCAAAATGTACAGAATATCGTAGTTCTTGTTGACTCGTAATAAGTGTGATAAATACAAAAAATTATTATATATATATAATTGTATAAGGGTATATCTGCCACTTATTTAATAAATATATTTGTATTGTCTCTTTAAACAAGCTGTTCAAGTTTGTTTAAAGTTGTAAACACAGATGGTTTATTGACTGCCTCATTTAGTCGAATTCTTCGGGCAGAAGCGCACCGCATTCGGCACATTTAAAACAGATTCAGCCTGGTATGAAATTATGGCAAGAAGTATGTCTTCATATCCTAGACATATGTAGAAGATGACCAGGAGGGTAAAGGACAATGCAGAGAAGGAAAATAAAACATGTGTACCATGAATGCATCTTTCTCATGCTTGTTTAGAACTCACCATCCCGAAGCAAATTAGACAATTTCACACTGAGCAGTCCAATTCTCAGAGACGAACAGTACACATCAAGCATGCCAATGTCATGTCAAAACAACATCAAGCTTGGTAAGAGATCTTTAGAAGTGTTGAGATAGGATCAATCGGTGTAGTAAAGAAAACCATTATAACATTTTCAGTCCTTGAAGTAAAAGATTTCAACATTACTACACAAGTAATGCAAGTGTTTGCACCGCATACCAACAGCAAACAGACATCACCTACACATTTGACATTTTATTGGTTCATTTAATTTTCAAGCAAAGTCATTCGGCCCGCGTCTGAGGGCGAGCAGTGTTTAGTCCTTGTGCATGTCATTGTTCTTTGCTGTTCCTGATTCTCTGTCCCAGGGCAATGTGGCAATATGTTGTGTTGTTTAGTACAACAGCCGGCTATCTGTGAGCATGAGAGCTCTCGTCAGACTTCAGCACAGTACTCACAGTGACACGAGCCTGTGGTCACGAATGTGCTTATGGCACAGAAAAGCCTTTTTATCGCCCTATGCCCAGCCATGCCCCTAAAACATCATACAGTATCACCACTCAGGACGGACGGTTTTAATATTTACTGTTCATGTAGATTGAAAAATCTTGGAAAATAAAGCATTTTATGTTCTGAAAAGTTTATGAAATTAGATAACTAATAACTCACTTGCCTTTCGTACCTTGTCTACGTCGAATTTGAAGGAGTATTTTGCCCAAAAATGAAAATTCTGCCTCACTCTCTTATCATTTCAAACCTGTATGACTTTCTTTCTTTTGCAAAACACAAAAGAAGATATTTTGAAAAGTGTTGGTAAACGAAAACATTTGGTCCCCATTGACCTGCACTGGTTTTGTGTCAATTGTTTGTGAAAGTTGGGGACCAACAGTTTTGGGTTACCGACATTCTTCAAAATATCTTCTTTTGTGTTTTGGAAAGAAATTAATACATTTTTCTGAGAACTACTGGGTAAATTCATACCTATATTTGGTAATTAAAGTCTATATTAAGTAGGGATATAACAATATCAAAATCTCACTGTAGGATAATACCTCCACGGCATGATATTATTGCAATATTTAAAATGACAAATGATGACTTCAAAAAGTGCCATAAGCTTCATCTTTTCTTTATCCTCTTCTCATAACTGTTGCTTAGAGGTATGAGTTCAAGTATGAGGGTCAAATTACCTAAAAATACCTTTTATAAAATAAAATAATTGCATCAGTTGGACCTTGCCAAACATAAACATCTATTATTTTTTCATAATAATTAGGCCCGGAAGACCTTTCGTTTCATACAGTCATGTGACCATGAGAATATCGAGACAATTTTGCTATTGCGATAACACAATATCGATAATATTGTTACATCCCTAATATCAAGCAATTTTGTGATTTTAGGTTTTTCTATCCTAGTAGGAACATTTGGTCTCCACAATTTCTCACAAAATCTCACATCCCCACCCCCTACCACATATACAGGTGCAACTTGCCAAATGTGTAGCATTGCCCAAAAATAACCACCCCTGAATAGGGTCAACTGCCCCTTTAGGGCACCATGTTTACCTGAACGGGGACCAAGTCCAAATCTGTGGGTGGTCATGGAAACTGCCACAAGCACATTGCGGAAACAGAACTGTAACAGACTGAGGGCGTCACCCAGAAAACAGTAATGACATTAACACCTGCAGGCCGAGACTGCTCACAGCTTTCATACAAATGTCCAGCCACCGTGTGTCAAAATGACATTCTACTGGCATCAGCAGATTTAGAGCATGTTTATGACAGCAAATGTTTGAAGAAAAAAGTGAAACAGAATCATATACTTGTACAAAAAAGTTCTACTTCAACACACAGAAAGATATTGATGTAAATGAACCTGCAATTTTATGTTTCAAACAGAGATGGCGATAGAGGACCAAAAGTTAAACAGATTAGACCATTAAACATTTTAAGAAGCAGACTTAAAGTTTTGTGTGCCAGAAATGACAAGGGGATAAAAAGATCCATATTATATATATCTCAAAGTGGGGATGAGAGACTTCTACCTAGCAACACCCTAGAAACAGTTGAACACACACAAAAGTCTTCTGCACAGCCGAGGACAGAATCACACGGACTGATATAGAGACTTTATGTTCAAACATACAGCTAATTTGAACAGGCCAGTACAACCGCTCCAGACCCTTCACTCCAGAGATCACGACAGCCATGCCAAGTTACTTTCAAGAAGCTTTTCCATATATTTGCTCTGGAAGGATCGACGGTGCAAGCATAAACTCAAAGCCTCTCTCGTCTCTCTCACCCCTCTGCATCAATCTGTTCCCAAGCTGTTCCCACATTTTGGTGAATTTCCCAGGCTAATTCTTTGGCACAGACGGAGCAGAGAGGCTGATTACTTCAGTGTGAACCCTACAAGCCTTTCCAAGCCTCTGAAATGCATGCGTTCTGTGGACGAGCTCTTCTTTGTCTGCTTTGGGAAGCCTGTGAAATGTGCAGGGCACAGATTTCGATTTTCCAAATATGATTACAAGCCACCAAACAATCTGCGTTTCTTTGCATTGGCCATAATTATTACTTTCCCACTGCACAGAACATTTTAAAGAAACAGCGAAATTTGGAAATCCAATTGGAAATGTTCGCTGTCACTTCAACCCTTTGACTTTCCTGATATGTGAAAGGTGAATTTTTGTCCTTTTTTCCATACAGTTAAAAGTAAATAGGACTGGGTCGGTCCAGCTACAAAATGACAACAAAACAATCACCACAAAACATCATGAAAGCATTAAATTATCATAAAAGTGGCCAAGTGTAAAGCAGAGACTTTTACGGTCTATTTTCTGATACCAGCTATAGATCTTTCACAAAGTGCATCCAACAATAAAACCAAACCTCATTAAAACATATCAAGCCTAATTCAGTCCTAAAACTCAATCCGCTGTCAAATGTCCCATTTTTTTCTCATGAATAACAGTTCTGGTGCTGCGTGCAGATATTACTACGCTGCTGGACAGCTGTGTCCCATTAAAATATGTGATGGTTGCTGATTTCCTGCAGCACATGGTCATCAGGCCAAATCTACAGCCAGTGATTAGTAAGATGAAATGTTTAATTGTGGCTTAATTTTGATAAAATTTATCTGTCACCCATCCTATAATCAGCCATTATGCTCACAAATCAACGTCAGTACATTTCAGCAGAGAGGCATTCTCCATTTTGACAGACATGTACGTCGCATCACTGCTCTCAGATGCCCTCAACCCGGGGAGGCATCTATGTTCTTTTGTAAACCATGCCACACTGTGGTCCTGTGCTATCACTTATCATAAATCAACCTTAATACAGACACGACACTAGAAAACAAAGTTATAGTTCACACAAAAATGAAAATTCTGTCCAAACAATGGCATGGTACCCTTTTTTTATGCATTTGGCAGACACTTATCCAAAGCGACTAACATTGCATTATCCTATACATTTTGTTTCTAAGTATGTGCAATCCCCTAGGATCGAACCCACGACCTTGGCGTTGTTAACGCCATGCTCTTACCACTGAGCTACAGGAAAGCTTTACTTCTATTGTATAGACACCCAATGTCCCCAAAGTGAATGGCTCCCGCTGTTGCTCGGTTACCAACATTCTCCAAAATATATTTTTTGTGTTCTGCAGAAGAACGTCATACAGGTTTGAAATGACAATCATGACAGAATTTTCATTTTTGGGTGAACTATCCCTTTAAGGTCTTAATGTACATAAGTCAGTGGTTCTCAAACTGGGGGCCCCCCAAGATGGATCCAGGGGGGAAATATAGCAATATATCATACATTTTACGCGATCAAACATCAGAAAAAGAAGACCACCAGCCAAAAGAATTTATGTTCTAGCATTACATAACTGAATATGTTTTGGTTTCATTAAAATTCTAAGTTTATAAGTCTTTGTGTGGGGGGCAGCAAAGGGATGCACCCTACCCAAAGGGGAAACGTTTGAGAACCACTGACCTAAGCCATTGCTCCAACAGTTGACATCTTTCAAAAACAATGCATGAAACATGCCTATTAACCACTAAACAATACTTCTTCAAGTGGCCAACACGAGCAGACTCAATCTGACTCACAATTCATTTCACAGAGCTAAATGAATTAGCGCATGCTACAGCACAGGGCGTTCTTGTTTCAGGGGGACAGAAACTGTCCATCCTCTGTCGGCTCTGCATTACGGACAAATGGACAGATGGACGGAGGAGGCAGAAGAGTGGGAGAAGGTCACAAGGAGAAAAACAAAGCTTTTCATGCCGCATGACGGAGTGTGATATTTCTAAGCAAAATGCACAGCTCTGCCAAGAGCGTCCCAGCCAAGCTCTGCCGAGCTTGTAGCAGTTATCAATGACAGCATGCTTGAGGGGGCACCCGAAGCCCAGCGGAGAAGATGAGGAACAATTAATGCCTTCAACTCCAGTCGAAAAAGGAGAATGTAATGGATCAGTACCATTCATTACCCATAGCTCTTCGAAGCAGGTTAAATCAATTGTAAAATATCACATAGACAAGCGAATGAAGTAAACACAGTGTGTGTTCATTGCTCATTTCTGTGTTCTACATTCATCACAACTTGTTAACCAAGCCAATGGCCACGCAACTGAAAATGTTCTGTCTTATTCAAAGAACAATCTTGATATGCCATTGAATTAGTAGAAACCCTTTTGTTTATGTGGCTGGTCTTAACGGGACACTAAATAAACACATTTTACTCTATAATTCTTTAAACAATTCACAGCTTAATACAATGCAAAAAGCATTCATGGAAAACAGAGCGAGATTAAGGAAGTCTGCATATTAATGACTTCTGTGCTTCCCAGGAGGTGCTGCCGCCTCCCCCCTAGAGAATTATGGGTGATTATCGTCACTTCAGCCCTGCCAGTAATTCACCCGGCGTGCCACACGAGACGCATCATTACAAAAGGTAATACGGGGCATCAGAGGGGCCGGGCTTCAGCGGTACGGCTTTATAATCACAAAGTCCAACTGTTCTTCTCTGCGTTCACCATAATCATCTGCATGGATTTTTGTAACTTCTGCAATGTTAGAACATTCTGCTTAACATGTGGCACCCATAATAATTAACACAAAATTAACACATATCATTTTATAGCCCTTCTGCTGCCAAGCTTTGCCAAAACGGTCCCCTTGTTTGTGCAGTGATCTCTGGAGCACTTCATTACTCCCACTCCTCTTCAACATGTTTCTGACAATCATTTGGAAAGAACAATCCTTGAAGATGTGCTTGAAAAAATATCTAGGCTATATAAAATCCTGTTAATAAAATATTTTAAGAAAACTCTATAACATTTCGTTGATTTCCAATAATGACAGGCTGGCTGACTTTTTCCCACACATTTTAGGTTGCGAGCCTTTGTGGTGAACAATGATCTTGACTAAAAGCTTCCGCTAATAAAAATAGTCCATTACAATGTGGGGAAACAAGTGGCCCACAAGGCAAACGCTCCAATATAATAGTCTTAAAATCTATATTATTTATTTATTTGTTTTCTTACCAGTTCCGTGTTCTTCTGCACGGAGTTGTAGTATTCGTGCAGTGAATTTCCCGAGTTTCCAGCCATCCATCCAAAGTTTTGTGTCCACTATCAAATGAATGCTAAAGTCATCATTTTAATACAGTTGGAAATCATTGATGCGCAAGATAAAATATTAAAAAGTCACCATGCAACCAAACAGGAAAATTCAAATGTTTAACACAGTGTTGCAGTGATTATTATAAATGATTTATCCGTGCACACTATTATCTGTTTTTATTCATTTGCACTTGTAATCTTTAATAAAAACGTTAAGCTCCTCTCTCCCTCTCAACAACAAATCTTCACCACATGACGTCAGCAGCAAAAGAGAGGTAGGACCAGAGCCATTGAGAGAGAGAGAGAGTTCTGCCAACGGAAGTCCAAAACGCTGGAGCGTCACGAGATTCATGAAGCCTTCAGATAGTTCCAGGAAGTTATGTTTTCTCTTTAAATGCTTTGTTTCTTTCCTTTTTTATTCGTTAAATGTCTTTCGTCTTTAAATGGGTTAGAAGTTTATCTCAGTTGGTCTGTTTAGTCGCAGCTCCATGCGTAACTAGTAACTTCCGGGAACTATTGAGAGCCTCCATGAACCGTTCCATTGGAGTCAACGAAGTTGACGCAACTCTCTCTCTCTCAATGGCTCTGGTAGGACTATACTGACTGTCCAATGGCCAGGCATTTTTAGCCCTCCCCTCCAGCCCAATACAATAAACCAATCAAAAATCAAAGGCCAAAATAAAGCCCCGCCCTACATTTTTTTCTAATTTCAGAAGCCGTTTCACTCGGAAACACGTCACGATACGGAAAATTCCGTTTCATGGACCTCGGGCAAGACATGACGGAATCGACCGTGTCATAATAAACGTAGAACCAAAACAGACCAGTTTCACGGATGAACAGTCTCGCCTAGGAACGCAATGTACTTTTAACAGGTGTATCTGAGGTTGCCAAGGACAACTTTGATAACGGTAACCTTATGTCACTATCTAGATGATAAATTGGTATGCCATGTTAGTTACGCGAATCTTGCTAGGATAGGACACTTCGCGCCTCATCATTGACACGCTGCTGACTAAACAACATCCGGCGCTATGATAGTTGCGTAAACGTCATTTGGTTATTTATCAACAATACCTTACTCATTTTTATTTTATTGTTGGGCAGTTTTTATTACTTATTTTATATTTTAACGTCGTTATTAGTAACTGTAAACCAATATAGCTCGCCCCTATACTGACAGTTTACTTACCATAACTTACTATACTGAAACCCTAAATGTATTCATTTATTTGCGGAAAGTAAAATAAATATATACATTTTAGTTCGACCTCTTGAGTTTGGGGGTATATTCTGAAGTGCTTCTTTTTAAGTATACCATATTAAAGGAAAGCGCCATACCACCATTGAATAAAGCTAATGACACGAACGTCTGTACTGAGTAGATGAGGAGAGTCTAGCAGCTGACTGGATAAAAAGCTTCAACTTCAGTTCACTATAACAGCAGGACATCATTTGTGTGGAGATCACAGAGAACAAGCCATGCTTCTGAGTCGAGCGAGCAGTGATGCTGAAACTAACACTCTGATGCCCCCACCGATGGCAAGAACTAAAAAGGAGGGCGTCTCAATAAAAAGAACAAACCTCCCACCCGTCCTTGATTTTTGTTCTGTGATTAAAGAAGAACATTTGTGATTTGCATTTTAAAATATGATGATCAAAAACAATTATTGCTCCGTCTGTATGTCTTTCGACAAATGAATTAGATTATGAGCCTTCATGAGCACTGGTTTCTTACAGCCTTGTTGCGTTGACAGTATTTGAAGTTTCCTGCGGTAACTTCATTACCCGTATTTTGTCCAGAATTAGTGGAGCGTGCTGAAAATTGCTAATGACAGATGTTTCACCACTCTGTCACACTCCTTGTATCATTTGATTTGGAAAGCAACATACGGTGTTCTGGTCTATCAGTATGTCACAGACTGTCTGCAAACAGCTGGTCATAACTCAGTTCAGTGAAAACCATTACTTTCCAATGAAGTGCTGGAGACATTCCAAATTGTGTTTTGGCATGGCCTCGGCCCCCTAATGCAGCCTGCTTGATGCTGCAGGTAGGGAGGGACAGGCCGGGTGCCAGCATCTTCCGCTAAACAAAGCACAGTGCTAGCGGGAGGGAAAATAAGTCACCAGGACACTCCAAACACGGGGACATTTCGTCTCGTAGATGAACATTTGAATGGGCTTTGAATGAGGTGATGAGATTTGACCTTTAGCAAAGGCACATCTTGTAATGCCGACTTGGATGCTGCTGTCGGTGCTCTATGTAAACATCACTGATGTATTCGATTCATTGTACAAAATGTATCTAAGATCAAAACTGCCACCGCTTGGGTGTTAAAATTACAGAATTTCATTGAGAATGCAATTTTGAATTCTTGAATTTCAATGGAAGTCGAATTGTTGGTGCAAATATGATGCATAGTAATAGTAATTTGATTAAAATAATTAAAAATGTAATAAAAGGTATTTTTTAATTGTCTATAACAAATAATGTTTGAAACACTATCTATAAAAATGTATTATAGAGTATATTAGAAGTATTTAGAGAGTAGGTTATGTTGTATTTAATTATTCTTGTATTATATTTAATAAGTATAAAATCATTCATGTATTTGACTAAAAACTAAATAAATAATTGTATTTGACAATTATGCATTACGCATATACTTTTATTAAAAAACTAAGTATATGAGAAGTTTGAGAAGTTTAATTATCCTGTGGGCAGGACCAAAGGGCATCCATTCTTAAATTCTGCATTTTGTACAACTCTGGTCAAAATATTTTGGAAAAACTATGAGATATTTATATATTTAACCCCAAATAATGAAATGAGAAGATCTCAAATAACGACAGCAAACATTTAGAGCTTTAATCATTTCCAGTGCAACTAACTGATGCTTGAGGGTTGTTAAATCTTTCCTCAGTAACATTGTCTGTAAGCTATTTACTTTCACATTTGTTGATTTGACAACTGTAAACTGACATCTGATCTATTAGCGCCCCTCGAATAATGATGGCTTGAAGGTCAAGTAGAGCTCCGATGAGTCTGAACATAGTTAATGTCCCGTGATTCAGTCCAGGATTTAAGTGTTTGCTTCTATTCAAAGCCCCTAGTCCTCATTTTCTCTGCCCCTTGTTAGCATTGTGAGTTCCGGGACTGACAAAATAGACGGAAATTGCATTAACGAATGTTTTCGGCAGTGAATGAGTGAATTCACATGGGTAAGTGTGACCCCCTCTTTTCTTTCCTGCTTTGTGTTGATTCCCTCTTTGAATTACTATAATAAGGATGTCCCGATTCCGTGCCACGTCTCCAGTTCATGTTCTGCTATCACACCAAGAATCACGGTTGTTTTTCACATGGTATATTTTAGTCGTGTTTATCAGCACACACCTGCTGGCTTCAGGTGAGGTGGTTTAGACATTGAGTTTAGCAACAATACAGGAAAGTGCAAGTGACCCCGAATGAGGTGAAACTACCAAAATTATCTGTCATTTACCGAGTTTCCCAAAAATCCTACAAAATTATTTGCTTAAGGGGATGTAGCAATTTCAGATATAGCTATTTGTTTTTTCTTTCGTGCATGAATAAAAACACTTTTTGTTTCACACAGTATCATTCCAATTTCTATCTAGAAAAAACAACCTTAAATGCATATTAGAAACAGTTTAACTGGAAAAGTGAAGGACATCCACACAAATGCAGTCCTGGATGCTCCATTGTATTATTTTCACGTGATTTTGACCCGATTACTTTAATGATTTACCCCATTCAGTTGCTCAGCTGTAGCCTCTCTCAAGCATAGCGGGACCGTCTCTATCCTGCCAATCAATGTGACATGCTTCAGAGATTTCCCTCGATTTCACAACCAAGCATTTCCATCAAGCATGACTGGTGAGAGACAAAAGTCACATTTATTACCAAATAATTGCCTTTACGTGCTTATCCCAGTGAGTTTTGATTACGAATTTTAATTTGTCACTCTGCTTCTTTCTTGGTCTTGTCTATTTTTTTTGTCCACAGATTGTCAAGCGGGTATGTCCGATGCGGAGGCACGTACGCACACTTGCAAGGTAATCTAAGAGCCAGTTGGGCCATAACAAATGGGGACAGCTGGCCTAATTGAATCATTTGAACTAAGACAGCTCAACTTGGTTATCCTCTCCGCAGCCTATAGTGATATTAACGCGGGAATCATTAGCCATGAAATCATGTCTGCGTTCTCGTCCTGCATCTTTATGGTGCGGCAGCCAGGAAAGGCCTGTCGATGAGAATATTTATCTATCGTGTATTATAAATCTCACAGATATCATTTATCTAGTGTACATCACAAGTGTTGATCATTTTACATGTATGGCATTTATCATGTTTGTACACAGATCCATACTGCAGATGGAACTCTAGCATATTCCAGGGATGCCAATAGTTTGATTTCAAACTAATTTGGTTTGGGGAAAAAAAATATGTTAAATGATTATTGTCCCCTACACATTTAAATGTATTAGATCAACTTGAAATGCAACGTACAATAATGTAAGCAAGTATAAGGCATCTATAATGATTTTTAGTGTTATTTATCAGGATTAAACTGCATTAATGCAATATATAACAGGGGTACATCTCTCCAAGGGGTCCAAGTACTCTTCAAGTGATATTTTTGTAAATGTTGTTTACCGGCACCCATTCACTTGCATCGGTGTCCAAACAATAAAAGCGAATGGGTGTTGGTGCTTTTCGGTTACCAGCTTTCTTCAGAATATCTTCTTTTGTCCTCTGCAGAAAAGAAGACATACAGTTTGAAATGACAAGAGGGTGATTAAATGATGACCGAATTTTCATTTTAGGTCAACTATCCCTCAAAGCGTCTGCCAAATGAATAAATGTAAATAAATGTAAAAACAGTGTTATTATCAACTAGTCTAGGATTTAGTAAACAATGTTGATTCAGGAGCATGTTGGTAATTCATGTTATGTATAATCCTAACCCTAAAAACAGGGAGCAATGATTGGTTGATGATAATGTTGTTCCAATGTTGTCTTAATCACATTAAGCTATTGGCCTAAACCAGATGCTGTGTTTTTATCTCTTTCCTGTCTTTGGTACAAAAGGCCCGGACAGCGTTCAGGACCATTCCAAAGGTGGAAAAATATCATCTCTTTTAAACACTTTCACACTTCAGAGCTCATAATGAGCTGCAATTACACTCATTCCTGCAGATCGTTTGCCAGTAATGTAATCAGGTGCGTTTCATATGCCTCTCCATAGATGGGCTCCTCATGTCTCCAAACCTGGTCTCGTTCCCTCCTTCCTTCCCCCCAGCAGGCAGACTGCCATGCCAGACACAGCATCTTCGCTTTCCACCCCCCCACGCAGCCATGGCAGAGACAACGGATAGTATGGCAAGAGCCGCTGTGTTATTCGAGGACGGATGGACCTTTGCGCCGTGGCACACAGTGGAGGTTCACTCACGACAGAATGATTTAACTGCCGTGTGCGGGATCCCCCGCTACGTTCGGGTCAATTTCCGTTTTGAGGGCGAGACGTGACCCCAATGAGACGCCTGCTTTGGTACCGTAGCATTAAATGATGTCCCAGATTCCCCTGAGCAGGGTTGTGCAGAGACCTCAATCTCGTGGGTGAGCTTGACTGGAGACGCGATCGACAAGGGTACGTACACACACGGCAAGCCCTCGGGCACATTCAAGGAAAATTTGCCATGAGCAATTATTGAGAGTTTTAAAATGACAGGTCTATTTCAGGTTCAAACCCGGAGCGGAGCGGAGCGGAGAGGCGTGCTGACGGTTATGTGGAAGGATGGAATTATCACCCCTCCTGAATGTGCGGTCTTGGGTGGCTTTCTTTGCTTCCTTCCTCCTCCGGTTTCTGTGTATTGCACCTTTTCATATATTTATACGTATATTTTTCTGCAGAAGACACAAACCAGCGTAATTCAGTACGTTTTAATAGTCAGATTCATATGTAATGAATAAAACAGCTTTTTTAAGACTACAATAGGTGTCATGAAATGAACATATCAATTGAAATATATCCGCAAATATTATGATTAATTTATTTAGGAGTAACAAGAGCAAAGTGAAGATTAAAACAGTTCATCAGTAAGATTTTCATCCAGAGAAAATCTATTTCTTCAAAAAGAGAGAGAGAGACAGCGCGAGCGGGTGTTTGGTGTGGAGACACGTTAGACAACAGTGGCAGTGAAGCATTGGCAGAAAGTGATAATTATTTTAATTAATGATAATGGTTTTAATGATTCAACATTTTGGCTAATTGATTATGATTGATTGCACATTACTGAACAAGGAAAGTGAATCAGGGAGGTAATCAGGGAGATGACAGCACAGGTCAACACTGCAGCATGCGCGAGCATACAGTACACATGCTAATCAGGCCCGGAGAGATGGCCGACACCAGCACTGCATGATCGCCACCCTGTCTGTCTGATGCCCTGTCTGTGGCTGGTATGAGCACTTTTGGCCTTTCGAACTTAAAACATACTTTCGGCACTTTCATTTGTTTGTTACATTGTCCAACATGTATAAACATCGAAGGAGAAGTCTGTCAGGTTTTTCTCCCATTTTTAAATGCATTCATGTTTTGATGATGGATTTTCTATATTAAAGACGAATGCGGGTTAGAACGATGGATGGTACAGGAATAAAATCTTTAATTGCCATTTAAAAAAGAAAACAAATAAAGGCGTAATGTTTCAAGTTATTAATATAACAAAAACAACAAGCTTGCGTCAAAAATCAGAGTTAGATCGACACTGCATTCAGCATTAAGTTTTGAAGTGGGACACGTTAAATGGTAGCCAGAATAATGTTTAACTAAAAAAAGACATTCATTTATGCGGGTTATGGCAGTTTACTGTGATATTTTTGTTGTGAACTGTGCTGCATGGATGCTCATTATAAGAACCTCAACACAGCTGCGAGATCTCTTACGCTCTTAAAATTAAGAGCATCGTTGCATCCATTACAAAATCGCTGAGGATAAATATTCCAAAAACTGTTGGCAAACACCAGCCTTCATTTTCACAATCGTCTGCTTACTGTGCAATGCAACACATTAATAGCAACACTGCTGGCTTTCTTGTACTGTCATTTTGAAGAATTCGCAGGGCTATAGTGGTTCTCAGCTGGTGGTTGCAGGTGAAAAGAACAATGCTAAATGCAAAAAAAAGGCCAACATGGAATTGTATACTTGGGATGGCAAAAAGTAACGCGGTGATTCTCATCATTTTATTATTGATGTTAAAATATATGTGTTTAATAAAATTTAAAGCATTTTAGTCCAAGCTCGCGTTACTCTACTTAATGTCCTTACAAAAAATAATCATATTCAAGTGTGCTATTAGTATAGTTATTTTAACCTAAAAATAAGAATGTTTACTTTCAGGGTTCTCTTTACAGTATGTACTTCTCAGAAATACACTTTATACACATTTTGCCCCCATTGACTTTCCGTAGTAAGAATAAAAATTAAGTGAACTACTCCTTTATGTATACTTGACTTACACTGACAGAAAAGTATATTTGGCCTATAGCCTACTGTACTTGTACTCAATCTTTTGATATCATTCAAATCACCTTTAGTTACAGGTAAAGGTTTAAAACCTTGAACGTAACAAAGTGCAAAAATAATAATAAACTATAAACGTGATGTCAAGTTAATTTACAAGAAAACTTACAAGTAAGCCTTTATATACACACAGTATAAAAACTACTAAACCGGTAGTTTACTTAAAGCATAGGCTACTTCATACGACAAAAAAATCGAACTACGAGTATTAAACTGGTTAAAGTACAATTGAATAGTAGCTGTAAACTAGTTGTGTCCTTAAAATATACTTAAAGGCAGTTCTATAAACTGAAAGTGGGCGAATTTTGTCCTAAGCACTAATAGTACACTTACAATCATACTATCAGTGCATTGATATTAGTATACCTAAAATAAGTTTTCATTATTTATTCTTGTAAGGGTGGTAACACTTTTGTTTATTTATAAACAAAAAATCTCCATCCTGAAGCTAAACCTTCACCACGCTAGGCTTTGTAAACTGGTTACCTCTGTTTTGCATGAAAGTGCGTGTGTTTACAAGAGACGTGTTAGTATAAGCTACCCGTGATAATTGCGGTTGTTTGTGGAACACGGTGAAATAAATGGGGGCATTGAGGGCATTCCTTTAGGAGACACGTTTCACAGGATCCAACCGGTGTCCGTGACAGGTAGCACTCATCCCAGCCACTCATGTCCACGTTAAGAGGTCTTTGAGAAACACAAGAGCCTTGCTGTTCTGTGACACGTCTGACCCTATAATTCTGTGCATTCACGTCTTGCTCAATTCTGTCCGTTTGGAGGACACTCATCAGGAGAGGAACCCATCGCAACCTCCCGCTAGACCTGCCTCGCAGGATCCCACAAGCCCCGTACATGCAAATACGACACCCCTTTTTATTTCACGTTGGAGAGACGGTGAGTGGAGGAACCCTTCGACCTCCGCCCTCCTCTCTCGACTACTTATCCCTTCCACTTTCAACCCCTGGAGGTGGCATCTCTCCGAGCAAGTTGACTGGGTTAGACTTTAATTAATGAAATGTATGATAATGTGATTTCTGTAATAGAATGACATAGTCTAATGGTGTTGTGTGATTATGATTAATATAGCACTTTACAACATGAAAATTTTGCCAGAAGCCGAACGACGGCCTGTCTTTGACTTCCGACAACTCACCTGATCTGGACACGTACATGTTCAACTGATTTCACATTCTAATGCGAGAATTTGATATATATTTTTGATTATTATTACACGGCTCGTTGGAATGCTTGATTCTGATTGGCCAGTCGCGGCATGTTCGTTATTCCCAGATAACAACCTCTCAAAATATTTTTGACAGGTTTTTTGACATATGAAATCTAATGTCATATGTTATTCAAACATATATTTATTTTTTCAAATGATTAAACCAAGTTGTCCATTCGTGACATTTGAACATCGTTTCTTACCTTAAAACGAACGTAAACGGCTTTTCCTTGAGGAAGGCCTACATTCGGAAAAAATTGCTAAAATATATTTAAAATTCACATATCATGTACAGTTTTTTCTCATATGGCAAGAAGCCGTGTAAAAAGCGGTATATGCTAGCAGTGGCTTATTTCTGCGATAACAACCGGCTGCCTGTACATTATCCCTTAATTAATATTGGTCCTTATTCGTACAACATTGCATTAGCACAATGCTTAAATTCTCAGATAACACATATTTATACTCATATTTTGATATTTTAAGTTGCTTTGGATAAATGCATGTAAATGTATTTCAGACAAAATCTTGTTGTAAGAAACCCAAACGTTCTTACTCTGGCAGGTCTCATTAGCAAACGTTTTGAAGGTTACGCCAAGGAGACATGCGAACCTTCTCCAGGAGAAAAGGAGAACATACACAGGTGTCTGCGGAGGAGACACCCTCATACCTTGTGAATTTGATAATTAATACCGTAATTCAACTAAAACCGCTCAGTGCGAGCCGTAATGAAAACTGATGTAGCTACTCAGCACAGCGAGCATCACAGGTGGGCCCAAATTAATGTGCAAATAGAGGTAAATTGCCTGTGTTTAGTGTTTTCGTCAGCACCATTTGAGTTTGTCGGAACTATCAGTAATTAATTCTGATATAACAAAGTCGTAAATTTAAGGTTAAACACCGGCATTACCTTCAAAGCCGGTGATGGGAGGGCTTTCATTTGAGAGTCCCAGCTGGGACCCAACATCTCACCATTATCAAGAGATGAGCCGATGAGACAAAGAGCAAGTACAATGTGCTGTCAACTGTGGTTGGTGGTCTATCATCCCTCAATCCAAAGCATCGTGCAGACCGGACATCAATTTTGGCTTTAAATAGAATCAATTTGAGCTGTTTACTCCGGTTCAGGGGGGATATTTAGTTTTGTTTGGGCAAGTTACGTGTGTAAAATGCGAGTCAAAATATTTTTATTCTGCTTCGGCTTATTTGATTTTTTTTGCAGTAAAGCGTCTCATTTATTGGAAATTGTGTCTGTGAACAAACCTCAGACAAATCAGAAAAATAATCACAGATTTATGAATATTTAACATCATAGTCACGGCAAATAAGGCGAGTAATTAGTGGGTTCCATAAATTTGCAAATTGTTATTTCGTGTTGATGAAAGAGCTTCAGTTTTCCTCATAAATTATTCATGCATCAACAAAAGTTTAACGGAAAGAAATGAAGAGGAATTCAACTGAAAATTGGTGGAGTTGCACAAACACACACAAAGAGCAAAGTGTTATTGCTTGACGTTTTACTCCTTATGAGATGTGATGAAGTTCAGTCTTATTTAAGTGTTAATGCTGTCTCAGATGTTTTACCTTAAATTACTTTTCTTAAAGAGATCACCCAAAAATGTGTCATCATTTACTCACTCTCTTTTCATTGCAGGCGTGTGTGACTTTCTTTCTTCCACAAAAGAAGACATTTTGTGTTCTGCAGAATAAAGAAAGTCATGCAGGTTTGAAATGACAAGAAGGTGAGTAAATTCGGGAAAAACACACACTGATAATATATGAATATATATGAATGTCCAGTAAGTAATACGTCTGTTTAAAGGTGTCTACCGAATATGTTTACGAGCTATAAACTATATAAGATTATATAGTTTTGGATACATCTGAACGAAACCATAATTAAAATCATACTGAAATCTTTTCTAGAATATATTCAATAATATTGAAGTCAAATCTGAACTCTTGTGAGTTTGTTGAGATGTTTTCTAAAAAGTGATGGGATGTATGTCTCGTTGTCTAAGAAAAACTAACCTCCATTATTCTTCTTGCAGACATGCTCCTAAAAGTACATTTGACTGAAATTCTGATGCTGATGCTGTGTCTGTTTGAATGGATAAATAATACCATTCATTAGATTGACTGTCAAGAAAATGTGTGCATCTTAACATTTCCAGATGAAAACCCTCAGCCAAGACCCCCCCCCCCCCGTCCAATTTATCCACACCCTCTAAAGTAACTCATCCACAAACATGAATATTACAGAAGAGAGGCTCGGTGTGATTGTTATGGTGTGTGTGTGTGTTTAGCGGGGTGCGGGGTTAATGTTTCGGTGCAGCCGTGAGATGCAGCGAGTCAGAAAACAGGAGCAAAACAAATCTGTGATCTGGAACTTCCCAAGCACCCACTCAGGAGGGATTAATGAAGAGTACACCGCTGTGAAATTACGTGCCCTTTGAGTCAAGAAAATGGCCTTAGTGGTGCATGACCTTGAAATGAGGTGAGACAAACTTCACCTGAACCACAATTAACAATGTTACATGGGGAGGCTTTGACATTACGAGACAAAGATCACAAAACGTTTGTTTGGAAAATGAGCAAAGCTGATTTTGATTCTGGTTTTAAACTCACATCAGGGGATGTTTTTGAAGGCATGCAGTATGTTGAGAATTGGGGCCAGTTTTACCGTTGTGTTTTTCAATTGGTTTTCTATGTAAACATGCCTTAGAGAGTCAACATCTTTGACTGTCGTGAGCACGATTCGTGCGATTTTCATCTTTGGGAACCGAACTCGTGATGGTGTTTGCCAAGCATACTGTAACAACTTTGCTACTGTAACTCAATATCGTTTACAATAGCAACATTATATAGTTCCAGATATTGACTGTACATTTGAGGCTGCTGCACTTTTTATATTTTCTCATTTTTGTTGCTCAAGACTGTGTTCTCCATGAAACGCCTCTTAAGACTGCACACGCTTAAGAGGTATGAAAAACTCTCTCTGCTGATGTGTTTGTTTTTCTTTGTTGTCCAGTAGCTGCTTTTATCTTTTGTGTAATTCTCTGTCTGCTGAAATGTGTTTAAAGAGATGAATCGGGATTGGAGAAGCCGTCCTGACATGATTATGAAGGATTCATCGGGAGCCATCTGCCACCGTTATGAAAGGGGGTGAGGGTGGGTTCGCGCAGCGAGTGTGGAGAGACAGCGGACCTTCTGTTCAGCCGGCTTCCTACTATCACACAATAGACAAGCCTTTAGCATGCAGAATTAACACGCTCTCGCATCCAGCTCGCATTCGCGAGGGACAGTTGTGAGGTCAGGCAGACGAAGGTACGAATCCGTTCTCGTAGACGGATGCGGCCAGACAGGCATGGTGTTGGACAGAAATCTGTGATTCTTTCCCAGAGTGAAGTCCAGGTAGCAGAAGGACGAGGGTTCTCGCTGAACATATAGTCTACGTCATATTCACACACCAGTTGGAGGAATTTAAGGAGCAGATGGGTTCTATTGCTCATCAAAACGTCCAGTTGCTCTTCAGAAAGGGCCGGTAATGAAGCCAGCATGAGCCTGTTCTGATAACACATACTTAAGAGTTATGTTTGAATATCACACGTTGTTTAAATTTGTCCTTTAAAAAATGACTGTACAGGCCGACATAAATCTGCTGTTAAAACTGTATACACCTACACAATCCTTCTGAAATTCGTAACTATTGTACCGGGTGGCTATTCGTACGAATTCGTATGATCTTTTTCGTACATTTTAGTACATTTTCATTTTCGTCAGTGACGTTGGGTTAGGGGTGGGGTTAGGGGAGGGGCTTCAGTACTGCTTTTAGAACTAGAATTCATGTGAGATCAGGTTGTTATAAGCATAACACTGGATTAAAAAAGTTTTCAAATAAAAGTCTTTTTACCTGTTTTTATCAACGCAATCTCAATTTTTTTTACTATTTTCAAGCTATTTCGTGAATTATGAGGTTGTTTTATTCATTTGAATATGGTACATACATTTTTTTGAACGATTTCACGCCTGCATGACAGTTAAGTTTAGTGGTGGGGCTTTTTTGCTTAAAATCTTTGCTACTATAGGCCCTATTCACAATGACGTAACTTAACTTCCGCCTTTTCGCAAAGCATTGTATCATAACATCCGTCTTGCAACAAACAAAAGAAGAAGAACTTCCGTTTTGCCGTCGCGCTTGAATTTAACAACAGTGGAAAAAAACTGACAAAACAGGTATTCAAGTACTTCTCCTAGCACCTTCGCTAACACAAAAAGAAAACAAAACACTTGCCTTAATAATCAAACATGTACTGTTCAACGAAGTATTTGTATCCTTTATCTAGCTGGGCATTTGGCTTGTTACATTGCACTCAGTCAAGCAAGGATACAATCGAAGGATTGTGGTGGCTTTAGCCGTATTTGTGGCAGCTGTGCAAGGGACTTGGTTAACTCCATTCTAAGGTGCTAACGGAAGTAACGCTACACTGCTTCGCTGCAGAACGTAAGATGCGTGACGTTATGTGAAAAGGGCCTATTCATACGTTTTTGTAAAATTCACATCATACTACGAATTCATATGAATTAGCCACCACATAAAAATAGTTACGCATTCCTTTGCGATCAGGCTGGTTTTTATAGTGAGGCCAGAAATGTCTATTAAAACAAAACACTGTTTTTTTATTTTATTTTTCTGTGAAAGTGCAGCTCATTTCTTTATATGTAGCCAAATACCTAATACTAGGGGGAATGATGACCAAATGTAGATGTTTAAAACAACCATCTGAAGTGTTTCAATCTAACTTTTTCACTCGGCACCTCATCTCACCTGTCATTGATTCTTTGAACATAAAATTTCACTATAAAAAGATTTATTGCCCCTCTTTAAAACTGATTTATATTACAAGTCTTTAAAGCATTTCTTTGCTAAAAAAGTCAGCGATGTGCACACTACGGACCGGATGATCATTACCACAGTAAAAGAAGGTTGTGGCGAGTCTTTTCATCCTTGTAGGGGAATTAAATTTCACATGAGTGCACCTTAAAAAATTGAATTGAATCATATATTGTCACCCGGGCCCGGGGCAGAGCAAGCACCACGTCCGCGCCATCATAACCGTGGTGAATTGTCGCCCATAACCTGTGAGGTAAACGGTCAGAAATCTCAACACTGTCTGGGCATCTCGGTGACAGGCCGTTACGAAGATAAACCCAAGGAGAATCGGAGCCAAATAATCTCTCCTCTCTGCATTGTTTTAACAGAGCGTCTCTTTCATTCCACCTATTACAATCCTGCCATCACTTCACATTACGGGTCAAAGTTATGGTGCTTAATTACATCCCGCCCGCTCCCCGCTCCTAATAACCTGTCATTTGGGGGGAATTTGAATGTCACACCATATTGTGGAGCCGTAATGGTGTCCGGCAGATCCACTGATGGGACGTTTTAGGACAATTATAGCAGATATTCAAATCGCAGGTGGGATATTGAGTGACCCGTAGCATAGCGTACACACACTCTCTTCCACTGAAGCACACAGACATGCACGCTCACCCACATCGTGACCCCACGATCCTCTGCGCTTGACATTGACTAAATGAACGCCTCCGCCGCCGAAATAGTTTAACTGTAGCCTGATCGTTTTTATTATCCTTCTAATCCAGATATCAGCTATTTCATCAGGCCGGAAGATATGCATGTCATAAATTATTCTGACACGGGGACCTTTTAATTTTCTCCGGCAATATTTCATCCCACCAATCAGTGCCTGAAGTCAGCGGTGCCGTGCGGCCGTGGAGATGTTGGAGGACAGTGCTCTCCCGATGGCTTCAAATCATCTGGGAGCCATAATGAGCTATGGACACAATTATTATCATCTCCCGTGCTCCCACATTTCATCAGCCTGTGGGGGGCAGACGCAAGATCAGGCGCCTTAAACATAACATAACGTAAGAGAACTATTCTGGGCTGACGGGTTCAGGTTTACATGTACAAGTGGTGCTTTTTTGGTTTCATTGGACGCACCCGCCTGGCCCAAAGTTAACTTCCGGTCTGTGTTTGGTTATAATAGAACAATTGATGTTATATATCATTTATATGAATATTCATTTATATGAAAACTTTTGGTATATGCATTGTATTCAATTCAATTAAAACTACTCAACAATTCTTTGCAGAGATCTACTGGAAGTTGTTTGGGCCACATACCGTTTGTTTATGTTGTTCCCGCCGAAACCGTCCATACTTTGGGATGCTCAGTGGTTCTCAAACTGGGGGGCCCCAAGATGGATCCGGGGGGCCCACAGATTTTGTGGCTAAATAAAGAAATTTATCATATTTTATGCAAACATCAGAAAATGATAACACCACCAACCAAAAGTATTGATGTTCCAGAATTGTATACCAGAGTTTTTGGTTGAATTCTAAGTTCTAGATTATACGTTTTTATTTGGGGGGCCAAAAAGCGATGCACATCGGGGCCTTTCAATTAAAATAGAGAACCACTATACAATTTAGACTGTTGACTGGGTTTGGAAAACATTGTTTGAAAAACAGGTGGGAAATGTGTTATCAGCAAAGCACTCGGCTTATTTGCACAAAACTATGGGATGAATCTACAGAGGACAGAAATACAGTTGTTACTACAGAGACAAGGAAGAAGAAGGAAAGAAGACAAACAGCCCATAATAAATATTCATTATATAAATACTCATAAAGATGAAATTGCAGTGCGTTTAAGCTGAACCAACAGTGAAGTTACAAAAACAGAGTTGAAAGTAATGGAAAGGACTGATACATCATTACCTGAAACTGAGAAGATTAATCCCACCTCCAAAGGGTCAACCTCAAACACCAAATAAAAATATATTCATTCAAAATGTCAAGAAAGCTCTTTAACAAAAATGCAAGCTTATTTATTTAATCGTTTTAACTAATTATTTATTTTGTTTGTTTTTAAACCCTCTGGCATATCGTGCATCATAGATTTCTGAGGGCCAAGTAATATATTTTGTACATTTACATGCATTTGGCAGACACTTTTATCCAAAGCAACTTAAAGTACATTTGAACCGAACACCTTGCAGTATTTACAGCATCACTGCACTGCCACATTGTGCCCCCACATCTTTCTTTTGTTGTGAGACCACATACCAATATAGAAGGGATAGTTCACCCAAAAACAAACAGTCTGTCCTTATTTACTTACCTTCTTTTCATTTCAAACCTGTATGACTTTCTTTAAAAATATGTATTTTTTATTCTTGGGTGAACTATCCCTTTACGACCTGCAATAAACTAATAAACAACAATTCAAGGAACTGAAGAGCAAAACTGACCTCCACCAGAGTATCTTTCTGTAAAGTTCACTGAATCAGACATCAAATGTATTTCATGTCTGAGAGACCTATGCACACAAACATGTTTCATATCTGAATATAGAAATCTATGACCTTCTGCCAGCCAGGGTGATGACCCCACATTTACACAACGTAACCGAATATTACACAACAACACAACCCTCCGTCAGCCTGTGAGGAAAAGAAAAATGTTTCAATTAAATCTCCAGTATCCGCTTCAGCACTAAACACCGATTACACACACACACTTTCACATCCTCAAAAAGTTATTTGACATAAATTACGGGTGTCACATCATTTTCCAGCACATAGAATGTAATTTACGGCCGATCCCCATTGACTGGGAGCTGAACCTCAAATAAAATCGTCAAACTGCATGGGCAATAAGATGCACCTTTCTCTCCCATCAGCGCACAATCAGCCCTGCGGCCACAGGCAGATTAACAATGCAAATACCGCTCATGATAGTGACGACATGCACAAATACAGAGCTGTGGCTCATATCTTCAAGCGCCAGGGAGCTTTAGAGACATGGGCTTTATCTGTTTCCCTCTTCATCTAAAATGAACTGCCTAGAGAGAGCAGATGTATCAGTAATACTCAATAAATTAAAACATGAATTTTACAGCATCCCTGCAAATGTCTCAAAGGTGAGACTGAAGGTCTGTATGACATTTCATACTGCCATAGTTATGAAAAGCTGAAATGTTATGAAATATAATCAAAAAGGAGTGTGCTTGGTGGGATCATTCCCCCAAAATTAAATTATTTATTCACCCTCATGTTATTAAAAACCTGCATACGACTGTTTTTTCTGTGAAACACGAAAGATATTTTGAAAAATGTCTCAATGGGGCCAATGTTGCTCTTCAAAATATATTCTTTGTGTTCTGCAGAAGAAAGGTCAAACAGGTTTATGCATCACATTTATCCTATTTTACTGATATTTCAGATATCACCTTCTGAAACCTCATATCTCCATATTTCATAAATCATTATTATAAGTCTCTCTTTATGTTTGTCACTGGGTTTTGCAAATATCTAACCAATAAAGTGTTCAAAAGTGCCCGTCAACTTTGACAACACAGTATTTAATCATTTAAAAAGGGCAGTGTTTTTTTTTTCATTTCCTGCACAAAAGCAAATTTGGATATACAAGGTTTCAGAAAGACAGTGGCGATACAAAATAGTGTCACATGAGGCGACTCAGAAGTTTTCATGAACGTTAACGTCAAAAATGTTCTTAATTTAACTTAAAATAAGGTTAAGAAAAAACATGGCATGACTTTGACATAAATATAGGTGTCTTAAATCAGTCTTGCTGATTTTATGGAATCAATGTAGGCCTACATGTCATGACCACCACAAAGCTGTCATTATACACTTATCACAAGGCCAAATCTGCACTTTACACTTAAGTGATCATTTACTTCGAGAGCATTTTATCAGCGTGCGCACTTTACTGTCAAATGTATGCAAATCATAGCCAAGCAACGCCCCCTAGTGTCAGGACTGCACCATTGCTATGATAAAGGTGTCAGACGTGTCACCGCAAGGCTTGAAAGGTCTCACTGGGTAACAAGCTTAGCAAGTGCCAGAATCTATCTATAGAGTCACAAGAGTGCAAACACAAACTTCCCAAAAGCTAAACCAGCCGGATGTACCCTGGCTCCACACAGACTCGGGTTATGGCCGTATGTGAGTCTTCTAAGACTTTGGCCCAATTGAGGAGGCTGACCCGGTTCACTTTCTGACTGCGGTATAAGGGACTAACAGAACAATAAAGGTGCATCTGTTGGATAAGGTACCATTTGGGCAAAATACAGTAGGTCGTAAACAAAAAGTGGCTCGCATGGCTGTCACATATAGGGTCACAGACATAGAGGAACAAGAGTGCTAAATGCGAATAATAAAATGCAACTAACCATATAAACATTTACAGTTACAGGATTACAGGATGGACTCATGTTGGGTCGTCAATGGAAATCACTACCATAAGGAATCTACGACAACCATGATGTCCCCTCTGGCTTCACTTGACTGGGCACTTGTCGATTTACCCATTAACGCTTATAGTGATCTTACCGCTGTCGCCATTACAGGCTCATAGCTGGCCTTACTCATCTCTGCTGTCTAAGCAAAACTGGATGAGGTGGGGAGCCTACGGATGTTTGCACCCATCATCATGAACCAAACAGATTTCCTCCCCTCCGCCTCCTTCCACTGCTGCAGGCCTCAGCACCAAAGCTGCCGTGGTGATGCTGGCAGTATCCCCCGGCCAGGAGGTTGGACCCTGATGTCACTACCCGGCGATCGGCACCCATTGGTCTGCATCTAGAGATTGTGTATATATTTACAGTAATGCACAATTACAATGAAAGTCTGTGGGCAATGTGAATGGATGTAAAAATACATTTCTTTTCTGGAGAAATCAACATGCCAAAAATGTGATTGAAAGAACAGATTTTTTTGGGCGGCTCCTATAAGCATCAATCTAAAAATCACCATAAAGCAACTTCCTCTTATATGGAGATAATGGAAGTCAATTTGGCAACACCATAGTTAGCCAAACCCAATGCACTCAGTAAAAACAAAAACACAAAATTCATATATTTTATCTATTTAATAAGTCTCGTCATTACTGTGAACAGCCAAGAATCGTTTGTCCTAAAACTCTTGGTATATAACAGCTAACATGAGAAGCTCCTAAAATCTACAATGAGTTCGGCTTGTGATTTGTGGGGTAACAGTCACACATTTTAAAGTATGATGTATTGTATAAGAAAAGAATATATACAGAAAACGCAGATGTTAATACAATTTGGATTTTGTTCATAAATATAATACTGATGCCCCGTCTATCAATTCAAATCTGGTGATTCAATTCTGTACACGAATGCCGTCTTCGTAGCAAAAACCTCAGAGTTTAACTCAAAGTGAACATGATGTAAAAAAGAGATGTATAATGATATACAGTATTTTAAAGCATTGCACACTAAGGGGATAGTTCACCTAAAAATTAAAATAATTTCGATATTTACACACCCTCACATTCTACCAAAGCTTTTTTTTCTTTGCTGTGTGGCACCCAAAAGCACAACATCGAAGCTATTTTCCCAAACAATTTCCAAAATATCTCCATTTGTGTTATATTTTAAAGACAGTCAAATGGGTTAATGACCATTTTTTATTTTGGGCTGAACTGTCTCTTTAAATATAGAAATTATCGTAGCAGAATAAGAACACAAAAGGCCCGACAGTGGTACTTAACATCAACCTGCTGTAGGTTTCCAGTAAGTAAAAACTGGTCTGACCTCAAATAAAATGAGTTCAACCAAAAATGTTTGTCCACATGAATTACCTTATCTATCATTTATAGAAATAAATCTACAGCTTGTGTTCAGCAGAACAAAGGTATACCAGTGTGGTAAATCATGACAGAATTTTCATTTTTAGGCGAACTGTCCTATTAAATGTGCCAACCGGACATGCACTGATTTTAGTGTGAAGTGTTTAAAGAACCAAATATTTTGATACTGATATGTGCAGGCCGTCTTTAAGGAACACACCCTACAATTGTCCACCCGGATATCATGTGTAACACCATCAGTTGTGAGAGAACGTACACACATCCCTGAGCGGACATCCTGAAAGCTGTATGTGCGGTCAGTTGATAAGCTAACTTGAAAAGACACTGTTGGCCAGAGAGAGAGAGGAAAAAAGCTACAGAGTGAAGGGTGGTCATGCAGAGGTGACAGACACATCCATTCAAGAATGACTGGATTGTGCATTTGGCTAGCAGATAAACCCCACACTTAAAACAAAGCGTATAAAAGATCCCGAACACTCACGTTTTTAAGAAAACAAGGAAGGAAAAATATAAACACTCAGAATAGCATTGCGATCAAGAAAATCAATGTGATGATGAATGGTACAAAAAAGACAACCAGGTATCAGGTCAGGGGTCAGGTCTATTTCACAACATATTGGTCTTGTGTACAGAAGGTACTGTGGTGCTTGGCACATGCTGTAACAAAGAGGGTTAGCATTACACATAGTAACAGCTATTTGAGGCGACTTCCCTTTTCTGCCGGCATAACCGTTAAAGAATTAAAGCACAGCAAACACTGCGGGGTGTTAAACTTAAGAGGACCAATAAACCGTTGCTACACATTAAACCTAAAACTTAAGAACAAAGATTAAAGACGTTAAGCAAAAGCAAATAGAGGATTTAAAACGAAATGAATCACACCAAGCTTTGTAATAAAGGCACACACACACAAAAGGGATTCAAAGATGACTGAAAAAAGGGATTGAAAAAACAGCATGCTTTAAAAAAAGTGCTGAAGGATAAAGTATCAGTATCAGAAAAATCTTAGGCCAAAAAAAAACTGAATAACGATGTTTAAAATGTACAAGAAAGCCAAGTTGAAGGGTTAGACCGACACATCTGAAAGCACCCAAATCCGTACAAAACCTCAAGATGCGACACACAATCATTAACAGTCCCGCTACGTGACAAAGCTCCCAAGGTTTCGAGGTTCCATCGCTCACCGACCAAACGTAAAAGTGAGTAAGAGAGAGCAAATAGAATGAAATGCTTTCTATGAACTTCTCCGGACAGCTCTCTGGGTCTCACGTGGTGCGTGTGCAGCGCCGAAGTGAAACTGTCTGAATCGCGTACCGCTGTTGTGGTAATTTTAGGTTGAAACACAGTATAAGTTATTGCGAAGTGCGCGTAGCAGTCTTGCGCTTCGAGGGCGGCTGTAAGGGGGCGTGGCATGCAGGGGTGGTCAAGGTCACCAGTAAAATGAGCGGGACAGGAAGTTAGCAGCGGTGCTCAGCCAGGTCACGCCGTCTTGAGTGGAGCCCAGTCGAGTGACGGCCTTGTGCTGCTCCTGAGAGGGGCTCTCGTCCTCCGGCAGGTAATCTGGCAAATTCATGTTCTGCTCCACAGGCACATCAGAGTCTTCCTGGAATGGTATTACAATCTAGAAAAAAAAGAGCGAGATGAGACAGAATATTATTTTTATAACTGGCCCATATATCGAATGCATACATTTGACTTTTTTTTATACTCTGAATCACATTAAATTAAGATTTTGTCTATAATGTGATGTATAGATGTGTGTATATAATCAAAATTATTTTTGCTAAATCAGCTCCATTTCCTATAGTCCCGTTATTCTTTTTCCCGAACAATACTCTCCACATTTATTTATTTTTGGAGCAAGAACAAATTATGCAGTAGCTTTAAGACATTTAAGACTAAAACGCAAATCAATTGTGCCACCTGCTGGATGACAGAGGAACTACAGTACGTTCTAATACAGTGTCCAAGTCCATCACCATAATGGTCACGGGAGGTCACGTCAGCACCGCTGCAGGTAGAGATCGCCCTTCCAATTCAACCAGAGAGGACACATCTTTAATTACATCACAGTGACCGTATGCATGTTTCCCCAGGGCCTTCTGACACACTGTTCCAGAGCCAGCGGCCTCCTGAGAGTGATCATGTGATGAGGGATGTGAGTAAGTCTTCTGAAGAGGGGCGATAGCTTTACCCTAGATATGCAGCACTAACTCGAAGATGCTTTGTGAGCTCAATGTAACCACAGGCTGAACAGATCCCAGCGATGAGGTCAGCTTGTTTCGATTCACTCACCTCAGATCCGTCTTCTCTTTTCACGACCTGCTGTGCCTGCATAACTTTGGTTGAAGCTATAGCAGTTCCCAAGGCCTAAAGAACGAATAAACAAATCTACAATTACTAAAGTTCACATTATCAACTGTAAACAAAAGAAGAAAAGGTCAAACAAAGGCTTTTTCGATCCTGTACTCACCTCTGCCGTCAGATCAGAGCGGATCCTCACTACACATCTCTTCACTGCCATCTGGAAGGTAAAGCTGATGACACCTTTGATCTTTAGCAAGGCCTCTTCACAGAGACTTCTACGAGTCTGTTGTAAACACAATCGGCATTATTTGGAATTAGAAAAGCACATTTTGTTTCGCTCACGAACAAAGTTTGGGTACGTTACTGCGTTAACTGATGGTTACCGAATCATCAAGCCCGTCGATTTGAAGCACCACCGTTTTGGCCCGTTTGTTCGTTGCGCCCAGGAAGAACTGAGCTTTTTTTCGGCACGAGGCGCCCGCTTCCGCCTCTTCGGCCTCGCCGCTGCTGGAGTTTTGCAGGATCTCATAGATCTCAGAAGCCAGCAGCTTGGTCTCGCCTGGCGACGTGCTCCTAAACAAACACATCACTGTGTAACAGCAACTGATAAAGACTAAAAGTAATGACATAGTTTCTCGCATTAACGTCGAGTGCTGATGTTTGAAAAGGTCGCCCCTACAGCGGACATGATGCAGATCTGAGCGGGGGGTAATCTGCAGATATAGAGGCGGGATAAAGTCTGGCCTGATGGACCTTTAGTGTGTAAGATTATCCTGACTCATGTAGATCCGTGTATTCCATATACTTTAATATCAAACTAAACCTGGTTTCTACATTTGAAGATAAAGAATCAGAGCAAAACGGTAAACACAATACATCAGAAAGAAACTGACAAATAAATGGGCTTTATACTCATTCCAAAACCAGCCGTAGCAAAAACACTTAAACATAAATAATAACTGTGATCAAAGAGCAACACTTAAAATCCATCAACAGTTACCTTGACTTTTGATTTAGCGCATGCGTCACATGGGCACTAACTAGGGTCAAGTGGCCTGTTTAAGTATTAAGTTAAAACAGCAGTTCATTGACATTATTTGAGGTCAGACGTGACATTGAAATCTTGATATGCCCTGCGGGTGCTAATGGGAGAGATGTGTGTCATTCATGCAGAGTTACAGTAACGGACATCTGGTCAGTGACATATCTGAGCTGCCAGGCCTCTACACGTCCGGTCTACACCTGAGGGAATGCCGACAGCATCTATACTGTATCCTCAGTCAGACGGACGATGTACATTTCAATTTAGCATTCTTTAAATTTGATCGTTTTCAATTACAAATGTATTGCGTATAACAATTGAAAAACTTGACAATCTGTGTAAATTGAAATGGGTTTCAGAATCTGGTTTGCCCCCCTTTTGCTTTAACCCCAGCTGGTGCATGTTTGTGCAAAACCTGATGATTCATGTTTTCCCAGCATGCTTTGAGAACGTTCCAAGTAACATGTGAAAGCCGGGAAATCTGACCATGGTCAATGCCCCAAATCTGCTTATCTGTCCATAGACAATAGAGAGTGCAAAATCGTAAATATTTCTTCTCCAGTTAAAGGTTTAAATTAGATTTGAAATCCCAAATTTTCCATGTGGTCCCACTATATGACTTCAAAAAATGATTCAAATGATAATGATTCAATTAAACAAATACAATTAATTCATAGAATTACACAAAGAGACAATTAACAATCCCACAGCTTTGGCGCGCTGACATGACGCCAATAGTAAAGAAGGTCTGCTTCACTTCCTCCAGCCATCATTTTATGCAGTCTGGGGCGATATACGACCTCTACCCAAAGTCGGCGTGCCTGAAATAGTGAGGAGCAGCTTGTGGAACTGCAGGGCACTCCTTGATGGCTTCTGCGCTAACTGAAGTGACTGGTGAACCGAAGGGCGTGGGCAGCGCGTCGCCCTGAGAGAAGGATATGCAGCTCGCTGCCAACCATTGGCACTTCTGTCTGTGAAGCTTCGTGTTAAACAGAAGGCACTCGCCGTCTAAATGCCTGCAGACTTTCGCACTCAGAATAAGCCCGGACTGCGGCACATGTACATGTGTGGATCCCGCGTCTCTATACTTAGCCATGGAGGCGTCGGATTGTTGCGACGTAATGTTTAATGCAGACATAAAGAAACTTTGAACATTCAAAGCATCAGTTGGCATCTCAAGAAGCGCTGTATGATATAAATAGGTCAATCTGAGAACCCTGAAGCTGAAATGATTTCTAAATGATGTCATAATTATAATTTAAACTTATTTATAATATAACAATAATGTAAAACTATCCTTTTTATTGTTCTTGTAGGTACAGTATGTAGATATTTATGAATGTGTAAATTATACAAACAAAAGCATATTGTTTGAAGCGAATTACTGTCTGAATACTTTCTGCCTTGAGAGACCGGTTAGACTTAGCTATTAAGAACACGTTTCTAGGTTGCACTGGAAGAACATCTATAATTTGTTTATTGAATAAAAATTATACCAGAAAAGTTTAAAAGTTACAGAACATTTAACTAGTGTTAAGAAGTGCTACATGATTTTCAGGGAAAAAAATGGTTGCTTTGTTTTCTGCAGTGAAAAAAGCAGTTGTCCACTTTTTGAATGTTTTTTTATTAATATTTAATTACTTTATATCGGCATATATAGCAGTTATCGGCTTCAGAGGTTAAAAATAATTATCGGTAATAAATATCAGCCAAAATTAATATATTGGTGCATCCCTACTAAATATATACATGTATACATACACATGTCTATATACATACATGTATATATGTAAGAAAATATAAAATGATCAAATGTTGATATGTCATTTAACTTTCATAGAAAAATATTTACATGCAAATTAAGCGTTTATTCCAAAATTTGATACATTTTCAAAATTCATGTTTTTTTATTATGTTATCATGTTTTTGTTGTGTTTGGTTGTGTTAGTTATTGTAGACTTAAATCAAAACAAACCAACTGCAGTTTGATTGATATTAATTGGAATGCACAATTAATAAACATGATTATTGAAATGTTTTTAAAACGGAGTCATCTCGTTTTGGAAATAAACTCTACAAATATTTGTATGTGTTTATAAAACTAAATTAATATGCACAGTGTACACATGTAAATTATGTAAACATTTGTATATTATTCTGGATGCAATTAGTCATTGAATAGCCCTAAATATAAACCTTATATTTATTGAAAACAGAAATATATATATATATATATATATAAACCTGTTTGAATGACCTCTGCCAGACATTAACCCACCACAGCAACGGTACCAAAATAGCTTTTTATGCACTAAATCAAATAGCCGGACAGTTCGCTTTACGCTGTAACAGCAAACATACATCATCACACTCATTTAGTTTCAAAACATCCAAAGCTGCATGTGACAGGACGACCTTTCTCCAGCGCTAAAAATCTGCCCACAACACACATTTGCCTAAACCAAAGCTGCAGGACGATATTTTCTGCGAGAAAGTGCAAAGCCATGCTCGCCTGCCGTCATGTTTTGTGGCAGCCTGACGGGAATGACTTACTTCTGCATGACGTTCTGCAAGCTCAGCATCATCCCCAGTTCGCCCTTCATCTTCTCCCTGTTGGCACGGCATTCTGCCAGGTAACGCACCGCCTGGAACGACACAAAGCCATTGAGGGTCACGCGGGGACGTTACAGAGGAGTACCGCCAGGAACCGCTGCGATAACAAATCCGCTAACAGAACACTGTTACGAGTGTGTGTGTGTGCTAAAGAGTGTTATTCTAGTAGTGTACAGGTGTGATTTTGTTTGAAAGACATGACGTTGTGAATAAGTTATACAGACAGCAGATGTCTCAGTCTGACACTTTCTTTGGGAAAAAGGACAAATGGGAGATGACTGGCCAGCCTGCACAGTGGGGCATTCCTGTGGGAGTGTACAGTAAAGTGTTATGATAGATCTGGACAGCAGGTGGCAGTCATGTGTCTATGTAGACAACTGAACAGGGTGTGATCATTGAGCATCACCTTATGGTGGATATAAACACTTTTATGCAAAAAAAGCAATTTTGTTTATCTGCAAAGGATATTGAAAAAATATGAAGGCAAAATGATGTTGCTATAGCAGGAAACTACAGTTTAAACACGTTTAGCCTAAAAAAAAGATATGCTTCGAATTTTGGACAAAGGTTTTATGGGAATATTTATTTATTTACATTTTTAATTAAGATTCTTGGTCACTCGATAATTCCCATAAATCCTGTTGATTCACGTTCATGTTATTTCATAGTTATATGACTTGTCAATTATTCTAAAATGTATAAAGAAAGAACTTTTCTCTTGTACTTTACATTTAAAACTGTATCAGCATAGCACTTTTATGCTTTATAGTATGATAACAAAAAATTACCTACAATAATTATAAGCTACTTTTATATTTCTCAGTTGTGAAAAGTGTCAATCATCTTGTGCCAACTTTAAAAAGGGCAAAACCAGTTGTGTAAATGAATGTAAACGAAAGAAAAAAATACAAGATGAATAATAACACAATGCTCACACTCGCAGCATCCCCACCCACAGCTTGTAGTAACACGACACAACACATTTCGTGGAAGCCGTTCCAGTAAGAACTGTTGCTATGAACAAAACTGAATGTAAAGAATTTTAAAGATCTTACCAACAGCGCAGAGTAGACGACTTGCGGATTGGGGTGGTCGAGGAACAGAATGAGGCCCGGCAAGCAGCCTTGATCTTCAACAATAACTCGTCTGTTGAGGGGGTCCGCAGCTAAATCCCTCAGTTGATTCACCACAGCCAAGACATCAGGCTCGCCACTCATGGTGCTTTCACACCAACGGCCATGCACATCAAAATCACCGATCCAAACTGAGGGGAGATCAGGACAACATCATAACGTGATCGTGCCAAGCAATACTTGTTATAATGGCACTGCCACAGAGATCATTTGAAAGGAGTTATGGTACAATTTTCATATACCACGGTATTTACATATCAAAGAACTTTAACGAATGCAATGTTATCACGCACGTGAAGAAAAAAGCATAGTGTTACCCTAGTATCTCTGTTCTGCCAAACACATGACATGCTATACATACAATATTTACAGTTATTTATCAAATATTTACAGTTATTTACAAAATGCACAGTATGACGTCATTCCGTTAACACACCTTTCTTTACATTGATTGACTGCTGGGATCATATACACGTGGCACAACATTGGCTTTTAAAGCACCCTGTATGACCCATGATGGGTACTGTCATCATGCCTCAACTCGACACAGTGAATGAGGGCCTTATGGGCCCTGTGCTAACCGGCTAACTACAAAGCCACCTTAACAGCATCCCATTTGACAATCCAAGCCATAAATCATCCAAAACGACACGTGAAACCAAACGTTTGGGGCTCGCGCCTCATTTATATTGTTAGTCCGTATCAACAGTAACGTGCATTTAAGATCTGACACGAACAAAAACAATGGCAACACGTAGAAGATAAAGGCGATTTCATCCATGACACATACAACCATACATATGTAGATGTGGCAAATCAAACATATTAAATAAATAACATGCGTGTTTGATTGTGATTTGGGTGGTCTGGATGTTGTTAACCTTGCGTGTGTGTTGTGGGACTGTTGTCCACGCATAACCTTACAGAAACACGCCCAGGACGACTCCTCGATTCACACGAGCCTCTTTAAAGCAAACGATCCAGCCCGTCGCCAATCGAACCTCCGATGAACACGAGAATAAATGCCGCTCGTATAACGTCCGCAGGTATATTTTAGCTTTTCATGACAGCTGTTCTGGTCAGGTATATTTGGCCATTATCTGCGGACCTCTCTTACCATAGTCTTACCTCCCCGTGCATCACTTCCTGGATTTACACGATCTGATTGGAGGATACGGCCTAACTGTGCCATCTCAGCCAATGAGAATGGGTTTTACTGAGAGACATTTAAACAACGTAAATTGATAACCACATTTTGTCATAATGTATTTGTTTGACGATATTATGTTTTTTTACTACTATTTTAAATTACTATAAAGGGTAACGTTAGCAATATATTTGCTTTTGTTTATATCGCGCCCTACTGCACACAAAGGACGTAGTAGGGCGCGTGACAAAACGAATGGAACTGGAAAATGTTGACAGAATATAAAAAAAACATAAACAAATGGATTATAAATTGACTTAATATGTACGACGACAGTCATGAAAACTAGTTTAAACGAAATATCTTGAGAAACGTCAAAACTATTTCCTCACAATAATGACATGCCGCGTGCGTGCGTCATAGCGATTTTATGATTGGCTGTCTAAACTGCCCATCTCTCAATCTGACCGGTGGTTGAATTAGGAATTCTACGACCCGCCCTCTACATAAATGTTCTCAACGTCAATTGGCCAATGATGCAAAGCTCCGCCCTTCTTACGCGTCCGTTCCACCGTGGAAAAACCCAGGTTGCCTACTAGCATTGGCATGGCATAGCACAGCCGCTAGGAAGTGTTACACTACAAGCCAACACGGTAAATGTTGCGGTTTTATTATTCTCACCTATAAGTCTCAACAACTTTTATACACAATTGAAATCTATTAAGTCTAACAACGAAATAATTCAGCGGGGTTTACGGGTCTTGTATGTAATCTATTAGCAAAGTTCAAATAAACTCGCTAAGTTTAGTTGGCCGGTGCAGTAACGTTACTTGCCAATGACAAATACTCAAAGTTCATCACAATTTATGCGCTTTAAGAAGAAACAACTAGAAAATTGTGTAGTGCAAGAGTGTTTCTGGCAAGTGTCAAGGTGATCAGCATGGAAACCGGGACTCTTTTCCAAGTAACGTTTATGTCGCCGTATTCCCGAAGAGCAGAGAGACAAATCACCCTTTAAAGTGGCTGTAATGGTCTGTTTACGACAGATTTTACGCAGGAATCCACTGTATACGTACAAAAAGACAAATGTTTAACCGCTTAAGAAGAAATACGATACACAAGTCAAAAGACCGTCACTTTTATTAAACTCATGATGACTCCACAGGACTTTTATATGAAGATGGTCTAGCACATGGTACCAATGATGAGACGGGATGAACAGATATCATAGACGCATTGAAATGGACCTGGTAAGAACCGTGCTGAACACGCAGCTCAGAAGCACCCAACCTGCCATTGAATGGCCATCTTTGTGTTTCTCTTAGGCTTTAGGATCATCAAAGCCTTATGGGTCATCCAGGAGCATCATCAGACGGATCGCCACAAGTCTTCCTCTGGCACCTTGTCCTCGTGTCCACTTTCAGGTTGGAAAAAGTTTACTTCAGCTTCATGTTTGGATATGATAACATCTGCACATGATTATTTTCAGTGTGCCATCATATCAACTGTAACCGTATTCCTCATTTTCTACATTGCACTTTCTGCATCTTGTATCTTTGGAACGATCAGTCGTGTCCATCTTTTAGTTTCCGATGGCGTTTTATTTCCCTTCATCTTTCGATGCACCCATATCAACATATTTCTTGTTCCTGTTGTATGTCTGTTTGCTGAATATAAACAGTAGTGGATACAGGTTTCACGATCCACTCTATCCTTTTCCTTCTAGCAAACATTTAACGTGAAGTACAGTGACATCATACCCACCTTAAAACTCTTATTACTGTCTCTGTTTCTTTTCTGTTGCTCCAGCTGTCCTCTGTAGAAGGAATGCAGTCTATCTGCTTTAGGTCAGTTCTGTGGTTCGTTCTTGGAAATCTTGTCCGATGAGACTTTGAAAAGCTTAAAGCATGTCTTTACGATGCTTGGCACTAAAATGTGTATTACAGAAGTCATCTTTTTTCTCTTGATGATGGTGTGATGCTGTATTGTTTGTGTAGCACTTGAAGCTTAAGGCTATATGTAAACCGGTTTTCCTGGTGTTGTTTATCTTGTTGTGACAAACATTAGATGCTTGCTTTGCTCTTGTAGTGTTGATGTGCAATGAGTTTGTTTATGGTGCGGTTATTAACTGTGCTTAAATCTTTAGCTTCATTCGTTTGCTGCTGGAGCGGGTCTCCTGAACAATTCAAACGGACTAAATGGGCCTTTGGCCACGTTTGCTGACGTCGGATGGATCGACAAAGAAGAAAGTGATGTGGTTGGTGGAAATAGGTCAGACTCGGAACATAAGTCAAGAAGTCCGTTTTTCAAAACTGTATTCAACACGAATTAAGCGTGAATTCAATTTAACGTTTGTATTAAATACATTTGTCATTCTCATTTATATGTTCAACAGGTTTGAGGCAAATTCTGGGTTGTTTTTACGCACCCAGCAGCGCAGACCCCTGAGACGCCAGCGCTCATTACCCAGCATGCATCAGGCCGAGCCAGCGCCGCAGTGTCAGACGGTTATCAACGATGAAGCCATTCAGAAGATCGGCGCTCTTGAGTCCGAGCTGGCCAAACTCCGAATACAAATCGCACAGATTGTTCAGGCACAGGAGCAAAGCGCTCAGTCTGCAGGTAAGCTGAGCTTTTACATCGTAATTTATAGTTTTGACCCACAATTTGAAAGTCTCAATTTATGTATTACCTTTTAAGCTCCAGGTGGTCCTCCTGTAACCCTGACTCCACCCATGGCTCCCATCCCACCACCGCCCCCTCCACCACCTCCTCCGTGCCCCGCCCCCGGCATGCAGAGAAGCTATTCTGCCATTGACCTCATCAAAGAGCGTCGGGGGATGAAGGCGGGACTGAACACAATACTGGACCACGAACCCAAAAAGCCAGAACTTCTGAATATGCTGGATGTGCTGAAAGATTTGGGTAAAGTGAAGCTACGCTCGGTTAAGAGGTGAGAATGCAGTCAGTTTTCTACTATTTACAACGTAATTCATTGTGAATGGTCATCACAAAGTGGCATTGACGTTTACCTTTTCTTTCACTCACAGTCGGCCAGGAGATGGTGACACTAAACCCAAGCCCGCTGAACCCACAGATGCGGCAGCGCTGATCGCTGAGGCGCTGAAACGCAAATTCGCTCACCGCTACCATAGCGACAGTGTGACCGCTACCGTAGCGACAGTGAGTGTGACGGCGGGTTTACCCTGCCAGCATGCGAAAATAGACCTTGTGTAGAAACAACACCACTGGTAAAATCACTTTGCATTTGATTTGTCGAATTACACAGACATCTAGATTGTGTTTTCTATATTTTCAACAATTCTTTTTTCTTTTTACAGTTTGGTCAGCATATGTTGAAATCGACTGGAAGTAAAAAGCTTTACTAGACCGGTTACAGAAGCAACTCATCCTGTTAGTGCGTTAACCAAATGACTTGTTAACACTATGCGGTCGATCTGGCTTCACTATTCTACATCAGCGTTGTTGTGTATCTTTGATTTTGCACTTTGAAGAGATTATCTCTGTCAGTATGTGTTGTGCCATTGCATGTAAGTTTAAAGGGACAGTTCACCCAAAAATGAAACTGCTGTCATCATTTACTCACCCTTCTTTGGAAATGTCTCATTTTGTGTTCAACAGAACAAGATATACTTTTTTTTAGGTATGAAACAACCGGAGGGTGAGTAAATGACAGAAATTTCAGTTTTGGGTGGACTATCCCTTTAACATTAATGCCAGTTTTGTGAAAATGTCATTTTGTTGTGTTTTTATGCATGTAAGATTTTATTTGTTTTTAGTTGAATCCGTTTAAGGTCAACGGTGCAAGTCCTCAGATTTGTTGAGTTTCTAATTTTATGGGATATTAGATGTTTTGCATAATATCTAAACCAAGAAAATGTTTTAACCTGTAAGGTACAATTACTTTTGGGGAAATCACTACTTTACTTCGGTCACACAGACTGACAGAAATGTGTGTGCCTGAAACAATGAACCATGTCTAATTTTCAGTAGGTGCCGTTTCATAGTATTTTCTGATCTGCTTTATTTTTTTATTTAAGCTGCATTTTTAGATGTAATATATTTTTGAACATTTGTTTCTTTAGCTGTTTAACAAATCACTTGAATAATGTAGTTTCTTTTATGTGAAACTGGATTAACATCATCTTGCCATTTCTTTAGTCACATGTTTTTGACAGTGTTAGTACTATGGGTTTTCTTTTGCACATACTAAACTAAATTATTCTGTCGTGCACAAGAGCAACAAACACTAAAGGCACGTGAAAAGCCTGTGTATTTGTATAAATATATATATAGGGAGAGAATTCTGATTTCAAGCATTTGTAGACCGTACATGTAAACTTGATGGTTAAAGCACATAGGAACAATACCTCAGAATTAAAGGAAATCTCTTGACTGAGCCGTTTTGGTACTTCTTAAATTAGGATCATTGAAGTTTTCACACTACGAACAACTGCTTGAATTGATTTAAATTTCTTAAATAAAACTACAGTTAATCAGTCAATGTGTTGATCCCATTTTTTCCAGACGGTGCTGTAGGTTTGTCTACATCATTACTAGAGCTGTCACAATTATTAAATGATCATCTCATCGCAATCATTTCACGTAACCGCAATGATTGTGAATCAATACAAAACAAGGGTGACATCCACCGTCTTTGATCTAACTTGTTACGTTCGAATGACATTTCTTCATCTTGTGTTTTTTAATGCGTTTGTGAGTTTGATTCCAGATTTGTTGCATCTACACAGCAAGACGACATCATCCTCATATCTCAGTTTTGTTCTTTTCTGTTAAGCTCACTCTATACCGAATGTCACTTGTTATTTACAGGATTTTCACATTTCTTAATGTATGGAAGAAATTAATTTTAATTAATCGTTAGATTTGTCAAAGCCTTTAAATGGGGAATTAATCGTCATGGTCGCAATTATTTAATAGACAATTTATTCATCAGCCAAATTTGATAATCGTGACGGCCCTAATCATCACTCAAATGGTCAAGAACAGCACAAGTCTACGCCATTCAATAGAGAAACATTTTGTGAAGTTTTATTCATCGAAAATGCAACTGCAACATGTATCAAAAGATTATACGGCAAAGCCTTTACAAAATGGCTTGACACATAAGGTCATCTCCCCAAATGGCTGTTACAACAAACTGTAAACAGTTTTTTTTCTTTAAATCAACAGTCTTACAGCACTTACAATGAAAATACAAACCACTTAAAATAAAGCACCTCTTCTCTAAATGCCAAGAGAAGCACAATAAACAACTGTCCATTCTGTACAGAATCCAAAACGATACACAAACAAATGGAATGTTCAAATGTTAAAAATTAAATCATGAAACCAATCCATATATTAAAAAACGTTCTCCACGACGAAAAGGAAAAGGGTCAGACAGTGCACTAAATGAAGTTTAAAATGAAAAATGACAGCTGGTTTGGTCACTTAGCTTTGTGCATAGTTTTAAGGCATTGTGTAGCAGTCTTCCGAAGAGACGAGTGGCTTTGAGACATTCTGAGAAGGAGTTCTTATCTTCTTTACAAAACATGGAGAGAGGCAGGGTTAGGGGGTGTGGCTACCTATAAAAGGCACCTTTCCTTTCTCGTTTTCTCTCGATACGTAGGTCGATGAAACCCTGAGCAGAATCCACAGACACTTCGTTCGGCTACACGTCCCGTGACACGATTCTTCTGTGGTCGAAAGGGTTCGTCTCTACTACATTTTGCCACCTTTTGGAGTGATGTTCCTTCAACACAAGGGCATTGTCTGTAGGGGCGTGTCAGGTTGGACCCCGGCCCCCTGTGTTCCGGGGACGAGAGGGGAGATGCGATGGAGCACGAATGGCATTGGTATGGCATCAGATGCGTCACGCCGAAAGCGTTGCAGTCCACCGGATTTTTGTTGATCATCAGCAGTAGGTTGCGAAAAATATACAAGTGGTTCTTCACATCTGTGCTTTAAAGGCAATAATCACAGAACTAACATGATTCGTTTAGAAAACAACGTGTGTAAACAGTCTTCAGAGGCAGCAAAGGACTGGGCTCTTCACATTTGTGTTTTTGTACACGAGGAGGAAGATTGATTTGCAGAAGCACTGGCACTTTCACGCACGCACGCACGCAAAGACACACACACCGTCTCTCGGTGCAGTTGTAAAAATCTCACCTCTAAATACTCCGTTTCAAATCACGTTCAGAGCAATCGTCTCAAAATGGCACTTTTAAGCCATAGGAGGGGGGCTTCCATCCCACCCCGCATTCCCTTGCAGTTACTGTCAAAGCTGAATTAGTAACGCCCAAAAACAACAACATAAGGTTAAATAAATACGTCACAATAATTAAAAGAGAGAAAGAAAAAAAAAAATCGCAGCAGTAGCCAAATGAGGTATCTATGTATTGCTCCATGTCGAAGGGTAAATGGGAGTTTAAAATGAAATAAATTAAATCGACAAAAGAACAAAAAAGGAAACTAATCAGTGGTTGGTTCGGGATGGGCGGCGAGCAACTCAAATGTGACTTTAGATGTTTGGCTGAGGGCAGTTAGAGGTCCCCCCATGTGACCTTTGGGGTGTCATGACTCTTGGCCTCCCTGAGATAAAGATCTGGAACTGGGCGGTTCGGTGGCTCGGGCCGGTTCGGATTCCCCCTCCTCTGAGCTTCCCGACGCCTCCGGCTCCATGGCGCTCCAGCTGGCTTTGTTCAGACCCAAGTGGCCGAGCATGGTTTGAGAGAGCCGCGTGTCTGAAAAACGCGCCCACTCTGCGAATAGAGGCTCCACCACATAGGTCATGAAACCTGGTGAACAGGAACAAACGTTACGATCAAACCAATTTCTAAGCATTTCTACTACAATGCACGGCTAGTAAACCCGGAGCATGTAGATAAAAACGTGAAGATCTTACCGATTTGAACACTGGCTATGGTGTTGGCTTCACTATCACACAGTGGACTGACTTCAAGTTTATGCTTCTTTTCAATGTCACCTGATATGGAGATACAGAGATTAACTGTGGAACAGTGGATCAAACAAACAACGTCACGGTCATGATCGTATCGGGCACCTTGGTGGAAGAATTCTTCTGTAACCTTCTCGCTCCACTGTTTGCTGAGCTCCCACGGTCGGCAGGGGTTACAGATATCTGCACACTTCAATGCCATCTGGAACACATGATCACATGCAGATTTATGGATGCGTGTCTTTTCTTAAGTTTGGCCATCAAAACAACCACAAGAATCCAAACTTGGTTTAAGGGATAGTTCAACAAAAAATGAAAACTGAAAAAGCGTCTCGTGACTAGTTGTCATATTTGTGTTTGGTCACGAGACATGCAAGAAGCAATAAGAAAGGAAGTTATTAACATGGCTTAACATTAAGTGCTATCTATCGGATATGTCTGCTTACAGTCAATTTAAATGAGCAATTTAAATTTAAGCAATATAAAATGATTATGTGTTCAACTGAAAAACTAAAGTAAATATATTATACTTTATAATAGAACTTCATTTTTATATAATATAGCTTATAATTCAAAATGAATATTTTAGCCAAATAAATATAATATATTATAATAAATATTATGTTTTATTATTATAATAAATATTATGTTTTATTATTATTATAAATATTATGTTTTATTATTATAATATATTATGTTTTATTATTATAATATATTATGTTTTATTATAATAATAAAAGATGCATTTCAAATACTAATCTGTCAAAATACAGCAAAAAACAAAATGTATTTTATTTCATATTTACTAACAGGAATGCTAGAAAAATAAATCATATTTATTGTATAATAAAAGTTTTCATTCTGAATTTAAAATTCCCACCTGCAGAATGAAATGCCGGTGAGAAGCGTTTCCCAAACACAGGTTGTTCTCATCCAGGTGAGTCCTGAATCGGGACAGGTAATCGTTCTGTCTGCTGATGTCCGTGGCCAGAATCAGTGATCCCAGCTGCCTCTCCATATTCAGACTGTCAGACACGCACGAGACGCATGACAAACCGCAGAACAAACAAACAATAGTGCAATAATAACCAATAAGCCCTATGAATAACAGCAGACAATCCTTCAGTGTCTGGATCATTAGACCGTTAACAAAGCAGACGCTAACCTGTCCTCCGCAGACAGGTGGGAGAAGAGCTCAGTTTCTCTCAGCAGACCGACTGCAGACCTCCAGTGGTGGTTTTCCAGAACTGAGGTATTCTACAGAGCCACAAAACACCAGTCAGTGTTAAGTAACTTTGACTTATTTACAAACACCGTGGCTTACTTAAAACGTAAAGAGGATAATGTAACTAATGATGCGCTTTAATCTCATTGGATGGTGCACTAACCCGGTACAAAGCTGCAAGGTAATGGTTGGTTTTGATGAGGAAAGGCTGGTTGACTCCAGGGTGGTCCAGATCATGTGTGGCCGCTGCCAGCAACCCTAAGAGGATGTCGCATGACGTGAGGGACTCCGCGAGCTGCCAGAAAGATGCAAAGACAGTGTTTAGTGTGCAAGCAGCGAATGACTCATCATCACCCTTTATCACAAGTAACCAGGTTTTATGTTGCGGTTGGTTGAAATTCTTGTTTTGTAATGAAAGAGTGAATGTTCATGCAATTATACATAACATCCAGACACAAGCTTTCGTTTAAAATGTTTTTCAAATCATGGAAACATTGAGTTTAAAGGAGTAGTTCACTTTCAAAATACATTTTCATGATGATTTACTCACACTCATGTCATCCAAGATGTTCATGTATTTGTTTCTTTAGTCGAAAAGAAATGAAGGTTTTGGATGAAAACATTCCAGGATTTTTCTCCTTATAGTGGACTTCAATGGACTCCAAACGGTTGAAGGTCAAAATGACAGTTTCAGTGCAGCTTCAAAGGGCTTTAAAGGATACCAGACGATGAATAAAAGTCTTATCTAGCGAAACGATCGCTTTTTTATATGCTTTATAAACACACATGCTCGCCTTGCTCTGTTCTGCAATGCGCGTTCATGACTTCACAAAATACGTCATTACGTTGAAAGGTCACCCTTGACGTAGGCGGAAGTACCGAGTCCGTGTTTACAAGTTGAACGTGCAAGTTTTCAACGTAACTACGTATTACGTGAAGTCATGAACGCACATCGCAGAACAGAGCAATGAAAGCATTTGTGTTTATAAAACGTATACATTAATTTTTTTATTTATAAACTGAGCGATCGTTTCGCTAGATAAGACTTTTATTCATCGTCTGGTATCCTTTAAAGTCCTTTGAAGCTGCACTGAAACTGTCATTTTAACCTTCAACTGTTTGGAGTCCATTAAAGTCCACTATATGGAGAAAAATCCTGGAATGTTTTCATCAAAAACCTTCATTTCTTTTCGATTAAAGAAACAAATACATAAACATCTTGGATGACATGGAGGTGAGTAAATCATCATGGACATTTATTTTGAAAGTGAACTACTCCTTTAAGCAAACCTAAACTTTAGTGTATACTGTATAAAAATGCATAAGAGTCCTGTCCAATCAGCTTAAGAAGTTTCCTTGTCGCTTTACTATCTGCTCACTGTAGGATTTCTAAGCACTATTCTTCAAAAGTGTAGTAACAGATATGCATTGTGAACAGAGTTATAATAAACCACAGTTGAGTTCATAGAAACCTTGGCAGAATGTCTTACCTTGGGTTCTTTCAGGTAACAGTGCATGGCTTGGGTCACATCGGCAGCATGGACTGCGTTGTGATAAGGGTTTTGATTGTGGTAGTCTTCTTGAACCAAAACTTTAAACCAGAACACAATGTCCGATGAAAGCTATTCAGCAAGCTTCATATTATCATCACAGACAGACGGTTCTTTAAAGACTGCTTACCTAAGAACTGACGCAGTTTAACCATGTCTAACTGGAAGAGGTCGATGAGGCCGTACTGGTTCAGAAGATTGAAACGTCAAGAAGACGAGACTGTTTCCTTAAAAGTAAGAAAATGGATTATGGAGGACGCGCAATACCATATTTGAACCAGCAGGTGACACTGTTGACCACAACTAATTATGAACCACATATGGCTTCAATTTTTCTGTTTATATATATATATATATTTTATGTATACACGTTATTATATATTGTTTATATTCAATTATTCCCGAATGATTTAGCAGATTTAGCTCATTTCTACGGATAAAACAAAGCTACGTACACCCGCAAGGTATAGACACTACAAAGTTCAGTAAAATCTAAATATTTACCATTCGTAAGTCTATCAAAGAGGAATATGTCAAAATTCCAGCTTCCAACCTTGTCTAGCATACACTGTGAAAAAAGAAAAAGATAAAAATGTGATTTTGAACAAACCGTAATGACGTGATAACGTAAATGAGTATGCATTGAGGATTTTTATAATGCACAGCTGCGTACCCTGGCCTGGCCACAGTAGTCCTCGTCCAGGATGTGGAGGGGGTTGAGGTGTGGCGTTCCTCGTAGCAGACGTGACGAAAGCAGGTGTCGCTGGAAACTAAAAAGCCTCCGGATTCTCCGCGCCGGGATCGAACCTGCTGACTCAGCACGAGCTGCACATACACATGAGAAAGAGGACATCATGTTAAACGAAACAAAATCGAGCCCATCGCATGGACTTTGACGGATTCCAACACCTAGCCGTTTTAATGTTAAGTTGCCATTGGTGCGATTGTTGTGCGCAGGCACCCTGCGAGAGGTCACGTCTGACTGGAGCACAAAAGACGAGAGCTGTGTTCAAAGTTAAACAGAGTTGTGTTTCACCACAACACAAAAGCAATAAACTGTCTTTAAGTGTATGGATCTGTCGAATTCAAAGCATAAAGACTTAGGAAAAGGGTCTTCTGTCATTTGGTTAAATGAAATAATCGGGTAAGTTAACTAAGGCGACAAACCACAACAAAACAGCTCCATATGTAAAAATCCTATTAGAGGATAAACTTGTTCAAATCTACTTAAAAAGACTTTGGGAAGAGGGTTTGTATAATTTGGTTAGAAGAACAAAAGCAGTAGACCACAACAGTGGGGTTTCAAGGTAAAAATCCCATGTAAACTGAATTAGGGATTTGATTTAATTGAACTAATTTAACACACTCTATAAGACTTTAGAAAAAGGGATTTTCTATAATTAGATTTAGTTCCGTGTCTGCTACCAAAGGGAGGGTGAGCGGTGGAGTGTGCCGTTGGTTGCAATTCATAACCTCACCACTAGATGTCGCTAAAAACACTGGACCTTAAAAATGTGGTTGGAGATGATGCATTTGAGCAATAAACATGCAACTGAAAACAGACCTAAGCTTTTATGTGTTGGTATATGAACAGTAGCAGTGAGTTTATTAGTAAAAAAACAACTTTAATAAGAGAAATCGCATGGAATGTTGTAGTCATAACCCATAAAAACAAAGTAGTGCTATACATAAACGGGTCTGACTTTATTGTTTCCATGTCAAGCTTAATGGTATTAGTTTCCATCTGGTTCATAATTTGACTTGTGAATTTAGAACAAACTTATTGTGAGAAAATCAAAAACACCCGTTGTGGTCTTATCTCATGCACATAGATGCACGTGTTCGTCACTTTTTTAATACTCACAGTGCAACGTGCGGAAATCGACGCCCAGGTACGGGTGCGAGCCTCTTCGTTCCGGTTCAAAGCCAACCTGACTTCTCACTCTCACATCTCCTAGAAGGCATCAAAACACAGGTCCTCAAGACATTTGTTAGGAAGCGCGTGAGCTCTCACTCGCAGCGGGGTAACGGGTCAGACAACGAGGGACAGAGACACTTAAACACGTACAGCCAATGGAATGAAGGGGGGGCACCATGCACGGCCATGCCAGAGGGATTTATGCATTAGTATTCAGACGGCTAGCGGCACAGGAGGACGCATGGAAGAAAGACAAGCTTGTGCTTCAGCCCAGGACAGAATGGAGAGGAAACCAAAGGGACTTCGACGAGGCTTGCCAAAGCGCTAAAGTCACATCTGTTGAAAGTCATTCAATGGGCCTTTTCATCAATCTCTGGCCGTGTGTGTGTATGCATTTGCATGGAGGGGAAAAGAGGAAGGGGGGAGCGCAACTTTAACCGAGTCATGGCAGCCTCCAACATGTCAGTCAGTGCTGATTTGAGTTCATGTGCAGTAAATGCGTCAATAGTGGGTCAATAAACAAAAATCAAAAGATAAAACAGCCTCTGACCAGCTTATTTACTTACTTGAAAACAGCTGTTTGAATATTACACAAGCCCCTATCAAAATACCAAAACTGTGAATTACAATGACGTAAAAACACTATTCAAATAAACCAAAGAAAGACAGACATGAGTATTAAAGGGGTCATATGACACGGCTTAAACGAATATTAGCGCTTGTTTTAGTTGTAATGCAATGTCGTTACAGGATTTAAGGTTCAAAAACATATCGTGCATGTTTGTATCTCCTCTTTGCCCCGCCTATCGGAAACATGCAGATTTTTAACAAAGCTCATCGCTCTGAAAAGCGAGGTGTGCTATGATTGGCCAGTTAACCAGTGCGTAGTGATTGGTCGAATACTGCAAGCGTGTGACGGAAATGTAATGCCTCTTACCATATTTGGAACATCAGCTTCCTATGCAATTGTACAGACAGGTACCCACCTTACTTGCGTATACATTTGGGCGATCTTAAGGTCTTTGCACATACAGTCCGAAATTTTTGTATGCGTTCTTTCGTATTTGGCGCTCGTTTGTACGGTGTCTCTGAATTGTCAAAGCACCTCTCAAAATGCATGCTACGGATGCGAAAAACGCAGAAAATCAAACCCAGTCCAAACATTTACGGACGTAAATGTGATTGACACAACGTGAGGTCGTATTTATTTTTTGACGTGCGGAAATTTCGGACTTTTGGGCTTTAGTCAACTCATATCAGTAACTGAGGTGGATTTGTGGGGTGGGTTACACGAGGCGTTTCAGGCAGGTCTGGGTGAGCATTTGCTTTTAGCTAGAATGCATCTTTAGTTCCGACACTTGAATTTTTGCAATTTTACGTGTCTAGTACAAGCACGGGCAACTTATAACACACCAAAGACACAGAAAAACACGTATTGCGCCATATGACCCCTATAAACAAAATAAAACAACAGCAATCAGATTTGGACCGAAGGTAGGCACCACGTCGCATGCAACAGGTGAATCAGACATAAAAAAAAAGAAAGACGGAAGCTATTTCAACATGCAGAAGAGAAGCCGCGAGAAAGCAAGAGCCATATCCAATGGAACCAAAGAGCGTTCTCAGTGACCGCTGTGGCTTTACGCTAACCTACGCAACCTTCTAACACAGCTCAGACGTCTCACCTGACCCATCAATATTATCAGAGGATTGTTTTTATGTGAAAAACTGATTAGACTGTGCCCAGTGACGCAGGTCTGTCAGAAGATGGTGTGGAAGAGTTATTAAAGGAAAGGTTGTGAAAGCGAGTGAGCGTTTGTCTCTCCTGGTGAGATGTGTTGGTTCATACCTGGTGTAAACACGAATGAGGTTTTGATTTTGTTTGTCACAGCTTAAAGACAAAACAAAACAAGAAATTACGATCAAATATTAGGTCAGGGTTAGCTCTTTTACTGGATTGTTGGCCACATGCTTGAGGAAGTGATGTTATTGGATGTGTGTAGCAATTGAGGTTATTCTGAATGTTCTGGTGATTGAGGCCGAGACGGCAGCTGGTGTTCTTAGGAGGAATTCAGTGATTAAAGTTGGACGTGATGAACTGGTCTGATTGTGATCCGATCAGGTCAATCTGATTTCATTTAGACGTGTGGAACAACGGCATAGTGAGGTTAAATCTTTTACAGCACACATCAGGGGTCTGATGTATAAAACAGTAGGTTTAACAAAAAATAAACGATTTGTGAGTGTCTGCGAAATCCAGGCTAAAATCGCATAATCTAATACAAATTATAGAAATACACAACCAAATTTGGCGTCGCATTCTTTACTTTTGATCAAATTTTAGAATAATAGTAAACCCCTCAAAACCATTAAATAACTGTAACTGGGAATACGTTGCGACAAAGCATCCAAAATAAATATTGTTTTTTGCAAATTTGTACACTTGTCATTTTATCACCCGGCTTCTTGAGGTCTCGGGAAGTTTTTAAAATGTGTCGAAGGAATTACTTTGTAAGTTGGACTCTTATTGGATGTTTTTTCACTTATTGGATGCTTTTTATTCACTATTTGGTCCATTTGAATAAATATGTTTTTTATTAAATATTTTTTGATCAAATTAATATGTTGACAATTATATCTACAGACGTACTTTTTAAACATACACCTTCAGATTTGTACGATTTTAAAAATGACCAACAATGATTTCAATGTTTGACATAGACATACTCTGTCAATATGAGAGTTTGAGAGTTTTTTTACTATGTTCTTTACAATATGTAAAATGATTTATGTAGAAAACAGTAAATCACAAAAAAATGACTATAACCAGGGTTTCGCAGACTGGGTCACATTTCTGAGTCACAATATGATAATATTGCAATTCTGTTTAGATTATTGCGCAAATATTGGTCTTCAATAACAAAGAATTCTTTGAACTAACGCTACAATATGTCATCTTTTTAGCTTGTTTTTTTTAACAGTGGTTGAAATGTATGACTATTAACCATTTCAGGGAGAATCTATCATCTTGAAGATAAGAGGATTATTATAATCAATAAAAGGATTATCATTTGTGAATTCGTCACCTTGGAATTATACAAGGGTCTTCTTATTACACATATTCTTATTCTTTGACAATTGATTTACATGATGTGATGTTTTTTTAGGTTGTGAACATTTTGAGATTTTGTTTGGAAAACAAAAAAAGCAAAAACTTTGAAGGTCAATCTCAAAACCACTAAGAATGCAGAAACAACTTTGTAATTCCAAGGTAGCGAATTGTTAACATACATCTTTAACCTTACACAAAACCACCTGTCAGATTAATACAGGACGGGGTAGATGCATCAAAAGTTTATACGGCAGGACCCTTGATCTTTCTGTGCTGTCCTATCAAGTCAAAGGGCCACAGCTTAAACCTGAAATGAAGTCCCGGGGGTCAGCAATTAGAACTGGTCGGGGTTTGATGCCTACTAAATCCAAATAAAATTCGGGGAAATGCTAAGCGATTCCCATGTGAGGAATGACTTACGCTGGGGATGTAATGAGGAGATTATCATAGGCTTTTTGACTGATGGAAGAGGCTCTCTAACCCCTCTCTGTTTCTCAATCTATTGTACGATGTGCTAAGGTTTGAGGTTGTTTACAGGCTGTGAGTGTGCGTGCGTGCATCAGACAGGGAAGATGGTGCTTACCTAGCATGCGAATATACAGAGCGGTCTGATCAGAGCTGTCGTAGGAGATTGCTCCACGTCTCTGCGGGGGAAGAGAGGCAGATGAGCGTTAGAATTTGCATTTACTCAAACATGCGGGATAAGCTCATATACAAACCAAATGCTCAGCAGTGTATATTCAAATAAACCTCAACCAACAACATCATAAACATTTTTGATATTAGAACTTCGGATTCGTCGGAAAAGTGTTCAAACTCTGAAAAGTGAGAAATAGAAATATTGAAGCATGAACCGAAGATGTGATCAAATGAAGTATTGTGATGTATTTCCAAATGAAACAGAAAATAGAGGGTGTGGCTTGTTTTTTCTACTGTAAGTTGATTGGATCTAGAAAAGTTAAGGGCTCAATGATTAATCGCGATTAATCGCATCCAGAATAAAAGTTTGTGCTTATATAACAGTATATGTGTGAATGTGTTTATAAATACAAAATAAATATGAGTGCACAAACGCATATTATTCTGTACCGAACTTTTAGTCTGGATGCGATTAATCGTGATTAATCGTTTAGCCTCTTTAACAGAAATGGAGCTAAATGGAATATATATGTAGATTACAATTTAAAAACTAAGGGACGGTTTCCCGGACAGGGATATCTTAAAATAAATCAGTGCCACTGTTTTTTCAAAATGAACACAAGTAATGTTTTGTTGTTAGGGATGTTTGTTAAAACTATTTTTTTGTTATATAATTTAGCTTTAAGAAAGATGTGCTTTAAATATGGTTAAGTGTTGAAAGAGAGTTTACATTTGCAATAAAAAGAATTCAATCATAAACATGATTTGTATTCATTTCTAATTGATTTGTTAATGTATTAAATACATTTCAATGAAGTTTTAGTGATTCTTTATTCATACCTCACCCCACGACTGTGCTATCAAATTAAGGGCTGGTGGCACCAACTGAATAACTTGTTAACACCAGTGACCCCTCTCTCAAGTGTTAGTCTAGAGCCCTGCACCCCATGACTTTTTTCATGATGCAAAGATGAACGGTTCACCACAAAACTAGTGAGCTAACGTACGGAGTACACGGTCAATTCTGATCTCACGATACGATCATGGTTTATTTTTACAAAATGAGTCGAGACAAATTAGAAATGAACAACTGCTCTTATATTATTTCTCAAATGCTGCACATATCTTTGTAAAATAAAAATATATTTTATGTCAAATAAACAAAACTAAATGCAATTTTAAAACAAATTCCAAATCAAATTAAAAAAAATTATAATACAAGCTCTTTAATATAAACAAACTAAGACTTTCTCTGTGCTTTTCTTCGATTTTTTACATTAAAAAAAATAAGCATATCCACCTTTTCCAAGTTTGCAGTGGACAAGGTGTTCAAAACATGTATTGCGAAAATCATCTCAACCGGCTTGAATCGACACATATTATAATCGATTTTCAACAGGCTCACGATAAATCCTTACATCCCTAACACTTAGCATACAATACCATCTCTAAGCATTTTTGTACAGAAAGATAAAAAACGCACAAGAAAAAGGAAGACTTTGACCAACCAGCTAACCTCACACATCTTGCTTATTAATCTCTAATGATTAATAGTTCTATAGTCATATAAATAATTGGCTGAAAGACACACACTGGGTGGCTGAACTTCAGCTCATCCCCATTGGACCACACCACAGCAATTTTCTATCAGCAGAAGGAAACAGACGCAGTGAATCCAGCTTCACTGAATTAACAGTGCATCATCTTTCCTGTGTAATCTGCTCTCCTGTCCATTACGCATTCGTGCTTGAGATTGATTCAAGAACAGACACTCGCACCGCTACTCGAGATGTTCAGTACACGTGATTGGCCCATCCAGGGGCAGCGGGCGGAGCTTGCACTTGATCACAGCACTCGAAAGAGACCTCTCTGTGCCGAACACACAGTTTGGGTAATCATTGTTTTTTAAAGGCAGCAAAAGCTTCTTTTTTGGATGTCACAAGCACTACTAGCACAGAGAACTGTGTGAACACTAGAGAACAGCATGCTTAATGAGAGGGAGGAAATGTTCAGAAATCAATACGCGAGCCTCTTGTTCTGTTATTTGACTTAAGCGTTTGTGCATGTATCACGCACATGCAAACAGATGTGAACATGCATGCATCTATCTGGAAAGCTCATCCTCAAAGTACAAGATACGTCCACGTTTGCAAAAAGGACCCACACAAAGACGAGCACTTCAGCACGCCTTTTAGATGGCCGGTCAGGGCGTCCCCAGATGGCACACAATTCAGGCTCTGACGTCAATGGACTGAACCAATTTGCATACTTGATTTCCATCCATTAACAGCTCACCCGCCCCTCCAGGCTCTGTCCCGTAAAACCCGCAAACGCACGCTACAGAAAGCTGCGGAGGATTTTGACACAATGCACAAGCGTAATCACACCTTTATCGAAAATGAAAGCTAGGGGGATTTGGTAATCTGGAAGATGGTGTGATTTGGTCAAGGTATTAATATTACCGGATGTCAAGCCTGCATTCTGAAAGGCAGACGGGTCTTAACTAAGGGCTGTGAACATAAATAAAAACATAAAAACAATATGTAAAATACAAGTAGTAGTTAGCTATATAACAAGTAACCAATTAAAGGTGCAGTTTGTAAAAAAAACGCCGCTAGAGGGCGCACGATCAAAACAACAACGCCATAGCTTGATGACGCTGTGAAGGAGTTTGGCATGATGGGATCTGTTGCCTTCAACTCCGCCGCTCAGACGGGAACGAGAAATTGTGTGAGGTAAATTGTTGCGAATAATTGTGGTCCATAAATAAGTCACTGCTCGAAAAAAGTTAGTGGCTTGCTAGACACTTCCGCATTTGTCCACGTGGTCATGCGGTTTCTACATCAGTGAAGGCGGTAACAAAGGGGAACGCGGATATGACGCCATTGACAGGCGACTGCACAGCCCCGTGTCACTGTTTAGAACGGCGACTTTCTCACGATTTACAAGTAGTTGGAAACATTTGAGATATTGTAAGTACTCAGCTGAACAAATATATATATAACACTAGCTTAGTGGTTTTTGAATATTTTACTGCAAAATTGTTACAAACTTCACCTATAAATGTATAAGAGGGAAATATTTGAAGAGTTAAAACCCTTTTTAAAATTGTTCAAAAATCATGTTTTTTTCATTGTGCATTATAATTAATATCAATCAAACTTCGGTTGGTTTGTTTTGATTTAAACCATAATAACTCATAAAATAAACATAATGTAACAATGTTACGTTAACATAACACGGTAACATAATAAAAAACATGATTTTTTTAAATGTTTATCTCATTTTGGAACCAAACATTTTATAAATATAAAGAATTTATGCTATTGGATGATATTTAACTTTTAGATATGAAGTATATCCAGGGTTTAAAAACTACACTTAAAAAAAAAATCCTGTCAGGGCATATCTATAAATTTGACACAAAATTCAAAATAAAGATGAAACGGCTACAAAAAAAATATGAATCAAACAGATAAAAAAACTAAATCCAATATAAAATGCCTTAATATTATGATAGTACATTGTTTATTTATACAGATTTGAATTTGTGGAAATAAAAAACCCTAATTTATATAATTAAAAAAAATTAAAATGATTAATTTATAAATGATAAACAAGCATTCACAGAGTTATTGTACTACAAATGGGACAAATGTGAACGGACTCTAATTAATAAGTGAATCATCATTTATTAGGATGCTAAGAAAGTTTAGATTACATATTGTGTCAAATGTGACCAAAACCAGCAATGTAACATTGAGTAATGCTACACATCTATTCAGAACCTCGCTGTAGGACAAAACAATGTTTTATAAATAAAACCGCCTAATGTTATTCCTACTGATAAATGTAGTTCAGTTAGCAACTTTTATTTTAGTTTGTTACTTTAGTGAGAACAAAATACCTTTCATTAACCCTCATACAGCATTTTGACGTCCTCAATCCGCAATAACCAACATCCTGCTTGTGCAAACCGACCCCTGAGTCATTCGCTATCGCCGCAGCAGTAATTTAGTATCAACAAACTCAGTGTTTAAAACACATTACTCTGCGAGTAATTTCTACAAGGGGGCTAAGTGGGGCATGACAAACCACCCTGGCGTGCCCATATGGGCCGAGCACGCGAGCAACGCCAGCGCAACCGGACACGCAGAGCGGGTACGGACGAGTTTAATTTCTTGGAGGACAGAGCCGACGGTGCGACAGCTAGGCGTGATGGTCTTTGCTCTTTTGTTGATTTTAAGCAAGGCCAAAAACAAAATGTAAATAAATAACATTAGCGGTTAGTCCAGGCAGTTCATAGATAATTCAGGTGGATTGATTTCTAATTTTCTATTTTTTAAACAATTCCCTGAATTTAAAGAACGACAGATGGAGAAGGGCGCATCCAAAATAACCCTAGAAATAATTATTTTGGTAATGGAACATTAAAACAATTACTCGAGCAATTAGACAAACATACTTAAGTACTACCTTTCAAAAACAATGTTGATAAATAAAAATCATGTTTGAGTGCTCACATCTACATTTGTTGAACAGTTCACAAATCATGTGTCAAACTTTTTTCAAAAAGAAGATTTGATGTTGCCCATTTCAAGCATTCCAGCAATGTGACAAATAGGAACATGTAAAAGTGTGCAAATATTAAATTAATTAAAATGAGACAAATGTATTAAATTAAACATAAAACACAACGTTTAATTATAAGTATTTATAAAAAAAATTGAACTACAGTACAAAGAAAAAAAGCCAGATCCTTTATCATTTCATCATATTTCAAAATACAAAAACATAGACTTGATTTTAAGTCAAATGTTTGAGAGACAGAAACACCATTGTGCCTGTTTACCTCAAAAACCTTACGTACCCTGAAGGCGAACCAGTCACCAAAACCCATCCAGCTAGTTTGTTAAACAATTCATTCTTTTATGAGTCATGCATTGATCTTTCTTAAATACCTCACTGAGACATCATGTTCAACGAAAACTATTTAGATGATCTCATGCCTGCTCCTGCTTGACGTGCTGTTTTTTTGCAATGCAAATGAATGGCTTTGTGTAAACGTAATACAAATATGTCTACACATTACAAAGCGTCTAGAAAATGACGTATGAGGACTTGGGTATCTAGTATGATATATTAGAAATGTTGTTGCTTATTAACATGTCTTAAATGAACACTGAGTGATAAACCTGTGCATTAATGCCTTTTATAACTTTATTACACGTCTCGTTGGAATGCTTGATTCGGATTTCCCAGTCGCGAAATTTGCATGTTCGTTATTCCCAGATAACAACCTCTCAAAACGAATAACATACGTTATGCAGCAAATCATTTTGACAGGTTTTTTTTTACAATATGTCTTTTAAATACATATATGACATTATATGTAAGAATATTACTTTTTGTCCCCTACTGTAAGAATGTTACTTTTGTCTAGGTAGAAGGTTGAAGAGTCTAGTCGATGGAACACACAAAGTTCGGTGTAAATAAGTAAAAGTAAATAGAATTAAATATATATAGCTATGAATTGAGCTAATAAAATATTTCAAATTCACATTTCATGTTTAATTTTTTCTCATGTGCCAAGTAGCCGTGTAATAAGCGGGATAAGCAGCCGGGTGTTATCGCAAAATAAGTCCCTTCAGTGTGATACAAGATGATACAAGAGGATCACACTGTCGGGGCTTATTTCTGCCATAACAACCGGCTGCCTGTACATTATCCCTTACTTACCGCGTTCTTATACTTTCTGTTGCTGAAAATTTGAAATCAAAATTTATGTTCAAAGGTGTCAAAGTGTTTCAGCCCAAAATAAACTTTCACTACACTAACTGTAGAAACGGTCCCACTGGGACCACCTGAGGTTAAGTGCCTTCCTCAAGGGAACTAGAGTAACAAAACTCATTCGTAACCTTTCAAGTTCACATCTGCCAATTCCTAGGAAGAGCCCATACAACTTTCAAGTTAGCCTGTGAGCCCTGACTATATAATAACCATCATACATCAAATGTAGATGTCCAAATGGAGCACTTTAATGGTGGGGACCATTTATAAAGCTCTTGGAGAATTTTAGCAATGCTTTGAGGGCTCTATTTGCCCAGGTTAGCCTAACGCAACATTGCGGATCTACAAGCCAATTATTGACACAACGTTTGGATGCGAAACAGGTTCAAGGATTGTGTGAAAAAGGATGGATTCGGCAAAAGACTTTGCAGTAACACAGCTCCCACTAGAGGTTCGACTAAGGCGTGAAAAAAGGTCAAACGCGATCATCGCGTTAAACCGTCTCATCCAAGAAGAGATGATATTTAGTACAATTTTCAGTTATTGAATGAGAATCTCTGTTAAAGCAGACTTACACTCAACACAGATCAACATGACGGGTGGACGTTCACAAATCCTCGTGTTATATATCACTCTTTCTTCTTTGGAGAACAAAAGAAGACATTTTATATGTATTACTGTTATCGACTGTTTGGATATATATAAGCACGAACACAGTTCGTCTGTAATAATCACATGGTTACAAAGACAGAGGCTGTCTGACAGAATTTATCCAAAATCTCTGGTCTGTGTGTGGCGATTTTATCAAAACAAACAACAGAAACAGAAAATATACGGCTTTATTAGGCAATATGTAACGCGCTCTCGGAAATGTGATAATTCCCACTTCAACCCGGAAATAATTAATGGAACGGTGCCCTAATAATGCAAGAAGACACTTGTAATGTTTAATGCCACTAAATCATTAGAAACAATGTTACTAAACACTTTTAACGTTAGTGAATCCAGACGTTACTTTCGCGTTTGTGGTGCGAAATATCCCACTTCCGAGGTGTCTTGAACGCAGTATTAAAACTACGTGATGACATCGCGAATATGTTAATTAGCGTGTGACGTCATCAATCGGCAGTTTCACAAAATCCTAGCGGAAACACTGTTTAAGTCACAATATGCATCTGATCTTGACACACCAACATCAAAGCGTCTAGGTCTATAAACAGAGTTTTCTCTCTCTGAGACAGACAGGGAACTGCTGGAAAGAGTTACCATGTCAATGTATCACACAACCACAAAAATCCACGAAACCTACCTTAGAAAAAATCCGTCTGACAAAAACTGTAATTATAGACCAAAACAAAGCTATTCCCATTGGACCTTGCAAAAACTGTGGATCATGCTCAAGGTCTCAGTTGGCATTCAGGTGTTACGGTGCATGTCAGAATGTGGGTGCGTGGATTTGTGGACGTGTGTGTATGTGTGATCGTAGATGGCCAGAGACCAGCTCAAGGCCCAGACAGAATGCACGCTGAGCTTAGTGCAGCTGTCTTACACACACTCTTTTCACGAGCTGCCTAAATGTCTCTCTCTTTTTCTCTTCATCCATTTCTCGAGCACTCTCTCTCACATACACATACACACACTCAAACACAGCCGCCTAGCAACAGCCAACCAGACCAGCAGTGCCACTGACGCACGTAGTGGGAGGGGCTGGAGGGAGGGGAGCATGTCTTATCAGCGGTACAGAGAGACGACTGCATGCTTCATTTTCTAAATAAAACACTGCCAACTTCTCGGCCGTGTTCTGGTAATCGAATTGTGAGCTTGCTATCAGGAAGTGGTTTTTGTTGGGAATCTCATACCATTCTGGTTCAAGTTTGTATGAAAGATTATGACTGTGGTACTTTGGGGTGAGCAAACAAGATATGTTTGTTTGAATTGATTACAGTTTGGTCTTCTTCCGCCCTACTTTGACAATGCCAACTTTTGCACAACAATAGATCACGCAATTAACAACACATCACCATTGATGTAATATGTCACCGGCCATACATCAGCAAGAACTGGCCGATTTACTTCCTTATGAAGTTTTGGAAGCCTGTGCATGAATCAGTCATGGTGTTATACCAACGAAAACAAACGTCTGTCTGCAGTTTTTCCACTTTAAACGTTCTTTTTGGGATGATGTCACCAAGCGCTATTTTTTCCAAACCGGTGCGCCTTCAACAAGGCATTTTTTATGGTTTCAACAAATTCTGAAGACCATTTCACTTAAAAATGCATCATATCGCAGACATAACATATTTTAGAAATTTCAGCCCAAAAATGTCTCCAAGACGAATTATGGAAATGTACCATGAAGAACATGTAGAGACATAATCGTCTGAATGTTTTCCTTAAAGGGATAGTTCACCCACAAATGAGAAGTCTGTCATCATTTACTCACCCTCTTTTCATTTCAAACCTGCATGACTTTCTTTCGCAGATGACAAAATAAGATATTTTGTAGAATGTCGGTAACAGAACAACGGTGGTCAATGGGTACCGACGTTGTTCGGTTACCAACTTTCTTCAAAATATCTTCTTCTTTTGTGATCTGCGAAAGAAAGTCGTGCAGCTTCGAAATGACAAGACGATTTTCATTTTTGGGTGAACCATCCCTTTAAGCGCGGCGCTGGTTTAATGAACAGGTGTGAAACACGCTCCCTTTCCAAGACCCAAGTCGGCCTATCTTAGCTGTGACATCATCACATCTATCTGTGGAGAAGCATTTCCAAAAATAGCAGAACGGCAAGTTGGACGAGCCAAACCCCAGCAAAGCACCGCCACAGAAACCAAACTCAAAAGACACCCGTTTCAAAGTCACGCAGCCCTGTTCAGTCTTTATGCGACACCTCTACCAGTCCTTACGCCCCGGGAAAGTCCCACCACTGTGTCCCAACATCCTCTCCGCTTTGCACTGGCAGACATCTAAATGTGAGATCAATGGCACGAGAGGTGCACGCCGGGTCATGTGTCTGATGGCCTACGTATTTGTATTAGAGAGCTCGGCGATGGTGAGAGGGACCGTCGCAGCTGCAGATTCCTGAGTCAAACACAGGAAGTGTCATGATGGAGAGCGTGACGTGGTCCTCATGAGGTTTCAGTTCCTGACCTCGTGCTCACAGATCCCAGGCCGGGGTTCTAACAAAACAACTCTGACGACACGTCATGAGGGGAGTCGGGGTGAGTTCTCGGATCGATTTAGATTTCACATTTAAAGCAGCGGAAAAACAATATGGCGAATGAGTGATCCGTTTGGTACTGATCCAAGGGCCTGTCCCGCAGAGTGTGACGTCCGATTACAGACAAATACAGAGCTTTATTTTTTAATAAAAGTGTTGTTAACACTTAAAGTTAACCTACCAACGGTTTATTTACAGTAATGTGACCCTGGATAACAAAACCAGTAGCACGGGAACACTTTTAGTAACAGACAAAAATACATTGTGTGCATGAGTCAAAATTATAGATTTTTCTTTTATGCCAAAAATAATTTTGATATTAAGAATAGATCATGATCAATGAAAATATTTTGTAAATTTCCTACCTTAAATATATAAAAACTTTATTTTTGTGAGTGGAACAACTTCAAAGGCAATTTTTGCAATTTTTTATTTTTTTGCACTCTCAGATTTTTTGATATTGCCCTATTCTTACAACTCATACATCAATAGGAAACCTTATTTATTCATCTTTCGCATTATGTAAAAATCTCAATTTCTACAAAATTGACCCATAAGACTGGTTTTGTTGTCCGGGGTCACAGTTGAATCTGCCCTCTGCATACCAAGTAGGACAGTACAAAAAAATTATAGTTATGAAATTTAGCTTTTGTTAATCGTCACGAAGCCACAAAGAAATAAGTATATTAAAAGTTAAATTCTATTGGTCTCATGACCCTAAAGTCTATGAAGAGTCTACCTGCGTTTATTCATGGGGTAGGCAAATAATTCTACACCAAATTTACAGCTTTTATCAGACTTTGATCCAAGCTGACTTGGTCTGAAAAGATTCACGTCAGCTTAAGGTCACCTCGGGTGTGCTGCAGGGTCGCGCGACGTTCCTTCCTCCGAGCACGTACCCTGTGGTGTGTTTTTTTTTCCCTCAAAGCGATAACGGTCAGTTTATCATCAAGCTCCAACTTATTTCTTCCTCGTGTCTAATTGCAGACGTGCAAAATATGGGAGCGTGTTCACGAGCAAACAAAAGAGGAAGCTACAGAGATTCCCATTAAACCTTATCTGACGCTGTGCTTCTAAACTCGCCTCGATTAAAGGAACAGGCCTGAGAGAGGCCTCATAAATTCAGAGCGTCCTCATGAGTTATAGCACCGTGCTGCGAGATGCTGGATAACGGTACTGCACATTCCTGTAAGTGCCAAGCCATAAACGCTGTTTTTACAGCGCATGTTATGGGGTCGAGCTGGTCTGCGCGTAAACAAACTCGTTCATGAGCACACCTGCACATTCTCAGAACATCGAGTGGCACACTCATACAGGCTTCTCGCAGCATGCGGAAATGCAGAAAGGAGGCTAGCAATACCTGTAAACAAAGTTTGCTCTGTTGCGCAACAGAACTGTGTGTTCTTAATGGTAAATCCGGTAGCTTTCCAGCAAGCACAATTTGCTGATGGGCGTTTTTGTGATGGATTAATGTGAGAGGAAGTGAATCAGTGTTACGTTGTGACATTCAGCAGTCGCCAACAATCCAACCGACGAACGAAACTGCGAAAGGGATTTAACAAACATCTCAGAAGCCCTCATGTAATGGAAATGTTATCAGGACGGCAAAAAGACCAACTTTCTGAGTGAGAGATATTCAACTGTAAACAAGGGTGGAGATTTTGTTTGCGTCATTTGTAAACGAATGGAAAACATGAACACGCCAGATCCGCCGTTCTGATAACCGTGCATTCAAAATCCGTCTTTTAGACTCAATGACCTGAACGGCACAAACGAAGGCAAACATTACTCGAGAAGCAACGACCCACTCTGCAATGCTTCAAAGAGAATTCAAGTGCACAAAACTAAAGCACGCACAGTGAATGTTAATGGTGACAGTGCGTTTGAAAGCAGTCCTGGCAATGTAAGGGTTACTCACACATTTACACACACCAGCAGCAAGTTGTGAAATACTGAAAACTGAACAGCACCCTCCACATTCTTACCACATCCTGAAACTACGTCAGTCTAACAACACGGCCCAAAAAACCTTATCGCATGAGTGAGATAAACAAACTCCTTCGAACTCGCGCCGTCTGCGCCACCAAACGGGGCTGATATGACCTCTGACAAACGCAGGCCTTCAACCTACACAAACATCTACCTTTGGCCTTGTGCTCATACGCTGGATGCAAAGCGGTCACGATGCTTCACGTGGTGCTTGGAACGGACTGCACCCCTGCTCTGCCTAAGTGGCAAAAACACGCCGTCACGCTGCTGATAACCCGTTGACGCAGTAAAGTTACACGGCACATGACGGAGTGTGTGATTCACGAAAATTCACAGGGTCCGCACAGCTGCCCGCACAGTGCAAGAAAATCAAGCTGGCATGTTTGCGAGATTCGAAAAGACACATGTTGCTATTTGCATTTACGGTGCATTTGAGATACACATTTTATCAGTGTGCGCGTGGCTGTGGAATCTAACCTACGGGCCATTCTCTACCAGTTGAGCTACATTTATCTTTTGCAGACAGACTTAATATTGGCTTTAACAAATTGTTTCTTAACTGTAGTTCACAGCAGGAACTTCATTGGAAACGGCAACACTACATGTTAAGAAAAAGTCTGAAAAAGTCTTCTAAGTAACAAAAATCACTAATGGCTGGCAAAGTTGATCAAGAACATCACATTAAAATTAAAACAGAAATTAAAAGTAACAAAAAATGCAATTATGGGACAGGTGAAAAAGGCAAATAGTCAATTAAAAAGCTACGGCTGGTATATTTTCCCAAATCGCACGACTTTGGCTGGAGTCTTAAAGTGATAGTTCACCCAAAATGAAACTTATGTCATCAAGTACGCGTATGACTTAAATTTTTCTGCAGAACACAAAAGAAGATATTTTGAAGAATGCTGTTAACCGAACAGTTACCAAAACTCTTCAAAATATCTTCGTATGTATTCTGCAGAAGAAATAAAGTCTTAGATGTTTGAAATGACAAGAGGGTGAAGAAATAATGACAGAATTTTGGGGCGAACTATCACTTTAAGTACTTCACACGTAAGAGCTGAAACAACACTTGAATCTAAAAATCGATTACCTCACAGACGTGACGCAACATTGCAAGAAGGTAATCGATTATAGGACGGATTGTTCCAGTTAAGGACATAGAAAAGTATGAAACGCAAACAGAATTTTGTTCAACATTGAGGCGAAGTGTTCTTGCATGTGAGCTTTTCACTGCTCTGCAGTGACTGATAACAAAAAAGACAGTGGGACATCTATATAGGAGGAAACCTTAACGAAAAAGTGAGAAGAATGATGATATAGAAAGAATGAGAGAGAAAGATAGAGACCCTGGCCATCTGTGATGTTGGCAGCTGGCCAAAGCAATGCCACCAGAGCCCAGGCACATGCTTGACTACCTCCCTCTGCAATGGTTAGCCTGCCTCGCCTCCAACAAACACAGCAGCCAGGGCCAACTATACCCTTGCAACCAATGGTCACTTGTGTTTTATGGCTGTCGGAACAAAAAATCTGTGTTTACAAAAGGCTAATTGCTCTTCCTCTATGAGCCTGCAAAGTGTGCATATAACCTTCTGAATGTTCCTGAATTAACTTTGAGGCATCACTTGTGACTTTCACTAGGGATGTTGCGGTGATGAAATTTTCCCACAGTTTAATCGATGTGTAAAAACGGCGGTTTTACCGGCGACACCGGGGGTGAGCGGTTTGCTGTGGGGTGGTCAAAGTGGGGTGTGGGGTGGTTACTTTCAGTTTTAAAATAGCGGCAATTCAGGAACGGCAAATGCTTGAATAAATGGTGGGTTCAATACATTTCTTAATAAAAACGCACTATAAAAAAGTACAATGACATTTGCTAATATTAAACACAGACCTCACAAAATGTATAATCACAGCACACAAAGCAAAAAATAATAAAACAAAAAACATTTACGTTGGATAAGTTGCCTATATAACAAAGCGAGTAATCACGGCACACATTGTGCAACAAAATAAATAAATGAATATCAAAGTTTATTTTAAATAAATAAGAAACGAATAAGTAAGGAATACGAAACGAAAAACGTTTATGTTAAATAAATGGTAAAGCACCGGCTTTTGAAAATAAGAACAAAAAGAAAATTAAAACTTAACCGGCTCTTGATGACCGTGCTTACATATTCTAATATGTTCTTTGCAAGAAATGCCTCCGCCATCGTCTTGTCGGTCAGCACTTCACTCACCTCAGATGATGAATAAAATCTAACTCCTGATGCTGATCTTTGCTGCGACACTTGTTCCGATTACGTTGAATGCAGCACCCGCGTTCAGATGCGCAGTCTGGTCTTTGACTGAACTAAGTGATTTATTACTATAAAAATTAATTCAAAATGACAGTGGGGGATGGAGACGCGGTGGACACATGATGTAATCGGTAGGCGGGTAGACACCGTGTATAACCGGTGACACCGACTATTGCAACAAGCCTAACTAAGCCTTTTTTAAACCTTGGTGCATGCCTTAATGTTCGTCCTGCCTAAATGATGCCTCAAATTTTAGATGATTTGTTAAGGATGCATGTTATTTCTATTCTAAGCGATTTGACAGCCAATCAAAAACCTTTCCAATTTAAAGGGCTCGCACATATAAAATGCAAACATTCTGCATGCAAGCTTAGAATAAACACAATGTTACTGTCCGTCATTTGGATGGTAATATAGTTTTCATTCTTGGTGTGAACAGCCCTTAACACGGAGACTTTGGGTTGGTCTTTTTTGGTCCACAAACAACCACCCAAAACACCCTGACAACATTCCAGCAACTCTCGATCAACTCCATAGCAACATGTTTAAAACACCCAGGACACCTTAGCAACCACATAGCAATGCCTTGTCAAAAGAACATGATTTCAACATGTTAAACATTTTTGATTTACAAAATTCCCCCCAAAAACCCAACAAAATAAATTTTTGTGTTTTCTGTTTGCTACGTAAAATTATCCAACATGATGCAATGAACATTCTGTAAAATATAACTTTGAAATCTTTAATATTGACTGAGTAAGATCATGTCAACCATCGAAACCATAGGGAAATGAATGGTTGAAAACAAACTTTTATGCTTGTAACCTAATTTTGAGACTGTAGCCTGTTCCTCACAGACTGGGTCACAATGTGTCCATTTTGTAGCCCTATTTGATGACTCCAAAATTACACACCGCATCCCCAAAATGTAATATTATGACTGAATGAGTCCATAGTAATATAATTAAGAACGGATTAGAAACAATGACGTGAGCATGATTAAAAGTGGGGCTAAACACAGCTCTGTCTGCTATAAAGTCTAATCTTTCATGTCATTATTTTCTAGGTGGCCGCACTGAAAGCTGATTTCATACTGTGACCTGTGAACAGACTGGTTTATGTGGCTTCAAACAACAAGCTTATTGCAAATTCCCGAATACGTTTTACATCCTTATGAAGGGAACACAAAGGCCTTGATGTGTCCGGACCAAGGGCCGCTGCGAGTTTATCCCACATTCCACCCACGGCCGAAATTCCAGGGAATGCTTCGGTAATTTTAGGGAGAGCTCACTGGGAGACACTCAGTGTGTTCTCCGTGAAGGCGTTTGTAGCTGTTGGTCTTTGCGGTATAACAAACAGAGATAAGGGATGAATGCTTTTTGCGCAACGCTTGCCAAAGCAAAGCCATTAAGAGAGGCAAACAATCTCAATGCGTTGCATTCTGGGTCAAGCGCACAACAAAAGTACGAAAAGTGACAAATTAACACCATTTTGACTTTCAGACTACAATTTAAAACATGAGCTACTTTGACAAGAAAAGCAGCTCACAAATGTGTTTGCATAGCATCTCTGATAGCATCGCGAGCAGAGAGGTTGAGGCAATACACTGGACAGAAGGGTTATCTAATCTAACTCCCAATACAAGCAGTTGCTTGGTGACATGACCCTTATTATTGACAGACTGACTACATGCTCAATTCTAGGCCCGAAACCCTACAGGGCCTTTTTGAGCATGTTATCTTCCACCGTGTGAGCTTGCTGCAAGACTACAAGACTGTATCTTGCACAGTGAGTAACAATCTTTGTGACCTGAAGATACCAATTATCTCTGAATGAAGATAAAACACCGGCTCACAAAAGGGACGCACGTGACTACAGTTCATCATTTTACACTAAACACTTAGACATGCTTATTGTGTCCACAAGCCAGTTATACAAGCTCGAAAAGTGAGCAGAGGTGGTCGAAATGGGACGCGGTGCCACTTTAAAGCCCCAGATCAATGAGCTTGTTACAGCAGACGCACTGTAAAATATCCCCCGCAATGCGTAACAAGTTGCACGAGGGCCGTCCAAGAGAATCCCCAACAAAGTTGCGTGTGCGAGGGGAGACTGACACGCGCTCCGTCTGAAAGGACTGTCAGCATGCGGCCCAAAGTGACAACAAAACATATTCTGTGTTGCCAACACCGCAGTATGACAACATATAATTAGGGAAAATAACGCGCTCTCTTCTCGAGCCTGACACTTGGGAACTTCTGAGGCGCAGCATCAAGACCCTAAACAAGCCCAAGAACGGATAAAGACATGCACTCGCAAAATGTCTCGATCTCGTGAGCAGCCTGACCGGACCGTGTTTTTGCGCATTATACGCGGTTCGAATCGAGAGCGCGTGCGAGACTCAAAAATGCGTCCTACGTAGCCAACTCGCTAGATTAGGAGACACGACCGAAAGTGCGTTTCGTCTTACCTGTGACAGCTGCCTCGGGTCGGGGGCTCCGAATAAAGAGGAACTGGAGCTGAAACTGATGGCTCCCCTCCGGCTGAGAACATGTTTGGGAACCGGCCTGTCTAGAGGCAAAACCGGTAGCTGATAACATAATTCCATTGAATAATATAAACGCTGTGGACCAGGATCCAAAACGATTCAAATCCCCCCAAAAAGAAGAAAACGAGCAAAGAAAGCGACAGAAAGCGGGGAGGAGAACTTGCATGGAACTTCAGCGCTGTTGCAACTCTCAACAACCAAAAAACAACACGGGAACCCCCTCTCCTTGAAACTGTAAATGAAAATTGTCCGTTTAAACGCTCAGGAGGCGAAGTGCTTCATTTTGTTCGGATCGATCTGGTTCTCGCGCACACCGCCGTCATTATTGATATGGTCCATATTTCCCCACGCGCGTGTCTCGTGCTCCATTTCGCTCGGTTTTTATTCATCGGGCTCGGCTTTTCCTTCCTCTCTTCTCCCTTTTCCCATGCACGGATCAGGGCCTGCGGAACGACGAGGCCTCCCGTCTATCTTTTTAGTATCTTTAGAAAAAAATGCTTCCTCATTTTTTAAACTCCGTCCAGTCGTGAATCATCATCGCCGCGGCTCCGCAGTCTCGCCTCCCAAATTGCAACAAAAGGCATGACCGCTTCGAACCCCGACGCCGATGCTCGAATGTGAAAAGGGGATCCTGCGAAAAACGAAAAAGATGCACGGGAAGTTGCCTCTAGAAGAGGTTTAACGACGGGTTTCATTCAAGCTCCGCGGTGCATTATCTCTCTTTCTCAACGCAGACGGTCTCTTTTTTCTCAGCGCAGACACACAGACAGCAGCCGTAATTCACGCTCAATGCAGCACTGTACGTTAACCAGAAGAAAGTGGCCTGGGTGAAATAAAAACACGCCCCTACGTCGCCACTACGTGCGCGCGTTGGCACATATTGTTAAGTCAACGTAAAAGAAACACGCAAATGGCTAAATAAATGACGCTGGTTCCATACGACGGTCTCGGTTCGTCCTGAACATTGCAAGCTGTTTCCGAACATGCACCACCTGCGAAAGAGATGGGGTTGTACAGAAAGCCTTCACATCACGTCCTCGTTCTTCTTAGCCAATGGGCGCACGGTGACTTATGTTAAACACATTTCTATTGGACTGGAGTACGCAGAGCTTTTGAGACAGCGCGTCCCATTGGCTATGACATGACGCCGATTCCAAGACTGATTTATGCGCTCGTTCACGGAGTGTACTGTACGGACCTCAACAAGGGTATTCCACTACAACGGGGTTTGCCCTGCAGCCGGTCTACATCATTGCCAGTGATTACCTTTCCTGTATGAGTCATCCAGCTATTCGTGAGAAATGAGCTTGAGTTCACTTCTTTCAATAATAAAACCCAAGAGCATGCTTGCATGGGGTTTTAACAGTTTTTAAGTAAACAGACCTGTCAATATTAAAGAAGTAGGTGTATTGTGACGATAACTTCATGTTCAATGCTTGTAATAGTTGTGTTTGACATATATGTATAATCCGTATTTATCTGTATTATTTTATATATATTTTTTATTCTGTGTAGTGTTATTTGTATGCACCATGGGTATGAGAGTAACGCAATTTCAATCCTCTGTATCAGTGGTTCTCAAACTTTTTTGGCTTAAGTACCCCTTATGATTTTTTCAAGCCAAGTACAACTTGACCAGACAACATTTTACCTTAAAATTCAGTGAAATGAGAGTCAAACAGTTATTATATCTAAAGTTATTAATTTATTTTAAATAAATTAATAACTTTGTGTAGTCCTAATTTCATATAAAAATACTATAATCATAATTTATTGATTTTCATTATTTAATCCTAAATGTCAGTTTCTCTCCCGTACCCCCTGCAGTACCCCAAAGTACACCTCCTGAACCACTGCTCTATATGTATGTACTGTACAAATTGACAATAAAGCAGACGTTGACTTTTGACTTTGATTTGTTTGCTATGAATAGTAATTTAAGACAGAGCTCTTTATAGGTTTCAACAAAAAGGGTCCGGCTCCAGGTAACACCCACAGTGGTCAGATGCATTGGCCAGTTAATAGGATTCATAAGGCTAGAGTCTGTACCTGTTCAGTTTACCAACCAAAATTCTTTATTCTGGTAGTTCCTGTTAAGGTTCACAATTCATCTAAGAAGGCAGAACAATTGTGTAGTTGTTGCACTGTTTTCTGACGGTTGTCTGTTTGACAGGCGTCCCTGTAGCTCAACTGGTAGGCCATTACATTGACGGTAAAGTTGTGGGTTTGAAAGAAACACACATTCTGATCAAATGTATTATTTGAATGTAGGCCTTCTGTAAATCTGCCTCTCACGTCATCGTGTAACTAGTGCCCATTTTTATAGTTCCTGCATCTGTATTATAATGAGAAAATTCATATATGTGAGGTTAATCCGCTCTTCGGGTCATTTGAAGTCAAGTCGTAAAGCTTTGCTGTGTTAGCAAATGTTTTAACTTGAGTTGCTAGAGACCGGGGGACAATAGTGAACTGTGCCATGGCAACAGAGGCTATATGCCAGTGGTGAGTATAATTGCACCCTCCCCACAGCTCACAATACAATTCTGCTGAACCAAACCCCTCACCATGCAAACCTAATCCGTTTCTAGGCATCCTACCAAAACGTAGCCAATAAAAGAGCTTTACCACGTGTACACGGGAATGTTTTAATAGATCTGTGCAAAAAGCTTTGAGGACCATTCTTTGTGGAGTTAGCCTATTTCTTCATGTTATAAATTGAGTTTGATGTATACAAATGTAAGCTTTTGTTAATACGTCTACTGTACATATATTATAATGGCTCCAGTGTGATTTAAATAATAATGCGCATTGGTGTAGTAATATACTTACTGTAAAGTGCACGTTTATAGTATCACGATTTAAATGATCCCTCGGTTGGCATTAGGAATGACCAGATATTTTTGTCCGGTCATTTATATACCGGCACATCTGTAACACTGTTAACATCAGTTTCAAGGACTGCTCTCTGTCCACTGTCACCACTCGTGGCCCAGCGTGCTGCTCATTTGGGAGTCTCACATTTCCTGACTGAGGGGCAATCATTTCATTAATGGTTTGTTTCTAAGGCTTAGTTTGCCACAAATGCCATTCCCCAGGCAGACGTGCTTTGCAGGAACAGCCTCCTGGGGAGTCAATGATTAGGGGTTGCGAGCAGCACACCTGCTAATTCCCCTCGAGACACCATGTATCCACTTGCAATCCGACCTGCGCTATGCACCAGTCATCAGGAAGCAAGGGGAGTGCTGGCATAATTGATACTGCCGGCTGACGTCAGTGGCGGCTCCAACCCGCAGGACTGTGCAGTCACTGGTGACTTCCCTGTTTTTTTTTACTGCTGCGTCAATTACACGTTGTTCTATGTGTGTAAAACAAATATAATATTATTTTGTGATTTATTTCTATGCATAGTTTAAATACACATGTCACTGTGAAATCATTTCATTTGCTATCATTTTGCACTGTGATGACATTATCAAAAGTGTGCTGCAGATTATGAACTATATAGGTCTAATACAGTAAACAGGCTTTTCCTCAACCTTGCCAGAATAAAAGATCCTCAGTTGCCATCTTGTGGTAAAACAAGGTAAGTGCCACATTTTTTCTCACTGTTACTCGTAATAGTAAAATTAACAAAAGATAACTGAAGTTAAAGCATGACAAATTTAAGTTAAATCACAACAAATTTAAGTTGAAGCATAACTTTACTATGATCCTTGTACTGTATTACTTAGCATACATCAGTGACAGAAAGTCATGTAAACATTGTTTCCTCGTTGCAAAATACTGTATTTATGTGAATCAATAACTGGACAAAGAATACAGTAGCGAAATATAATGAGTATGAACATTTTCACTTAAAAATGTTGCTGCAATAGTTGCTGATAATTCTGAACATCGTTTTTTATGTGAGATCGAATACATTTTGAAATAAAGAAAACTTCCTTGTTACGTATATACCTCAAGCAAGTCTGTATTGATTTTAAGAAAGAAATCTGTAATGAATGAGACTTAATGGAGAGCAACTGCGCCTCAGATAAAAAAAAAACATAATTCTCACAAATGTCCATTAGGATTTAAGATATCAACAATGTCACAAACTGAGCTCAGATTTGCCAAATTAATATTATAAAAGATTCCAATATGAACTTTATTTATGAAATGTACACAAATCCAGATTATTTTATCTACATATAATCCACGTTAGATTAATTGTCGTTTTTATTAAGAGAAAGTTACATCTGAGACATGAAACAACTGAGAATCAATTCCCTCAGCTATGAATAAGCAACCTCTGAGAAACACAATATTCCTCTGGATTTTATGACGTTTTGTTCAATAATAATTCCTTACAATTGACACACCAACGTTGAAAATAGCTCGTAGTTACAAAAGGAAACCACAAGATGGTGACTTTGCATCAGTGAGAAATTTGATCAATCACATCGTTTCTACGATGTAAGATTCTACCAGACAACTAAAGCCTAATCATGAAACATGACATTTCATTTCATCTTTCAGGCATTCTCATCAGGTTTGAATGTCAGTTGTGGCAGATCTATGGTCACCGGTTAGCGGTCACCAAACATCCTCCACCAAAGCTTCCACCTCTGTTGCACGAGCACCACCGGCTCCTGAAACCTAATGAAGCTTGCTGGTAACCATGTTAAACTGGCCTAACGTTACCTGAACTCATGACTAGCTCCATGTATAATTCATCTCCTCAGTAATCTACTCACCATCACAGAAGGAACCTGACTCCATTAGCCTGTCTATCTGCACTGGAGGTGGACTAAACTTTGGAGTCTCTTCTCTTAAACAGGTAAGATAACTAAGAACCTTACGTGTGATTTACTGTAGCATCGATCCAGTGATACCCATTTTAACCTCTCACTTTTCAGCAGTCAGCAAATGTAAACCTCCAGAAAGGCTGTATCATTTTTAGAAGTATTTAATATTCAATGAAGGCTGATTACAAATGATGGAATTACTCAGGCGTGGGGGGTGTGGAGGTTATCAAAGAATCCACGTCAAAAGACAGTTCTATTATCTCTTGTGCAATAAGTGGATATCATGTCTTACACATGGGGGATTGCTTGTAAACTTTTGTAAAACAAATGATCAAGGTGTCTTTGTTGGTAACGATACACAACGTCTTGGCCTATGTGGAAAGAATTACGTTGTAAACGCAAACAAATCGTCATTCTCGGACCCCACACACTGCAAAAACAAAGGCTGTGTGGTTCCATAAAGAACATTGAACATCCACAGAACCTTTTTGTGGCACAAATGGCACTTTGTAGTGGAGAACAGTTCTACAGATTATAAAAGAGGTTAAAAATGTTCTTTTAACTGAAAGGTTTTTTGGAAAATCAAAAATGGTTCTTCAATGGCACCGGTATGAAAAACCCTATTTACCACCTTTGTATTTAGGAGAACATGATCGTACCTGTATCTTGCGATGTATCGATGTTTCTTTTGATTCTTTGTTTAAGATCATGACTGAACAAAGGCAACGTGCACTGTCCACATCCGGAGAGGCTCTTTACCAAGTACTTGGTCTTGACAGAAACTGTACTTATGATGACATCAAGAGGTCCTACAGGTAAGAGGTGATTCACATACGGTTTTCCCAGAAGCTTCGCAATTGGTATCTGCAAAGATACTATTTGCAGAAAGGCCTCTAGGGTGAACGAGGGAGCCGATGATGAAGAAAGTGCAAAACGGCGACTGCTTCTTTTATAATCTCAGCCTTCAGCTGAAGAGCTACATGAATATAATATGACTTCCACAAAACTAAAATATTCATTATGCCGAACAGATGGCATACCTTATTTTACTGGGATCAGGAATGATGAAAGAATCCTGCATGTTCATGGGTGCACGACGTGTGTGTGTGTGTGTGTGTGTGTGTGTGTGTGCATGAACGATTACCCACTTTAACTTTGATAATAGAGTGGAACGTGCACCGCTTACCTTCAGGACACCATGACTATGACATCATAATGCGGTCACCCATGTCTGCTGGTTGAAAACTGCACAATGTGTTATACAACACAGGGCATCCTGGGAAAAAGATTTAAAAAAAGTTACATTAATAAAAAAATGATCACTATTGAATCTAAGTGTAAACAAATGCATTACTGAAAAACTATTTTGCTGTGAACACGGGTCTCGTTCTCTGATTTCTCTTGAAATGAATGTGCAACTTCTGTTTTAAAACATGAAGGCAACAAGTAGAGAACTTCATTAGACAAGTTAATTTCAAACGCCATGCTGATGTTCCAACAGTTATAGTTTCTAATTGCTTTCATTTACACCTTGTTCGAGAAGGCATTTAAATGGTTAGCATTTTAACAGCACTTGTTTGTGGTTAATGAATATATAATCATCACAACTCTTGCAGACGCCATTGGCTTAATCAAAAATTAACAAGCAAGCATGCTCGGAGCCTTATAAATTGTTAATGAGAAATTACAGTTTTTGGTTGAGCTGCAAAAAAAGAACATAAATTATACAGACTATGGGGCTGTGCTACTATCTTTCCGTCATCAGCTGTTGGCAACTTTAAATTTAGCATCAAACTTCTTTCAAGGCCTTTTATCCAAAGTGACATAGGCCTATATTGCATTCAAGGTTTTCATTTGTAACGAAGTCGAACCCACGACATCAAAATCATTCTGAGACCTTGATAATATTAGATGTTCGGTATCTGAGATTGATCCACTACCATCAGCTGAACTGCAGTGATGCACAAGAAGATCGAGTCCGAACATGCTGACATTCATTGTGAGCAGACCCGAACTGAATCAGACACGAAGGCATTTGCAATGCGCTGCTGGTTCTAATGGGAAGAATGTCAAACTTGGTGACGTTCCTCTCTTCACCACCCTCGTGTGCTGAGGAACTACTGGAGGCACTAATGGGGTCTGCGGTCTTGCCGACACACAGACAGGTCAAGCTGTGTGCGCATAAGACAGCTATAGCCGCTAAAGATCACACCCCGCTGACATCATCAAACAGACAGCAACATTTTAAACCATTAATGAGTCTGTTCTCACAGCGTTTGAGTCCTAAAGTAGGCCTATTTTTGTTTCTTAAAAATAATTATTGTTGAATGCCACTTCAAGTCAGAGTCACTCATTGCTCACAGTCTCGGACTGGATGTGCATTCTTTCAGAGATTTTGAGTAAATAAATATATCTCAGGGGTCATAAAAGTACATTTAATATGCACAGATGCTTATTTCAAACGGAACTAAACATGTGTAATCTCGTTATAACTTTCCCCACAAAAACTTTTGTCACAGAAGCTGTATAGCCTGGGTTTTCCTATTAAGCTTTTCGATTGACCAAGAATGTTCTTCTTCACATTTTAGGAAGCTTGCTTTGAAATATCATCCTGACAAGAACCCCGAGAACCCAGACGCCACTGACAAATTTAAAGAGCTCAACAATGCACATGCGGTTCTGTCTGACAGCACCAAAAGGAACATTTACGACAAGTACGGCTCTTTGGGCCTGTATGTGTCACAGCAGTTTGGGGAAGAGAATGTGAACACGTATTTCATGCTCTCCAGCTGGTGGGCTAAGGTGCAGTGTTTTATTTCTCTTTTATTTTTTGTCGTTTTTATACACTTGAAATGTAAATAAACGGCATTCAAGTGTTATTGCTCCAGGGTTAATATAAAGTAATTAAAGTTGGCAAAGACAAATATTCCCATACAGCTGCATGTAATGTTAGCCTATATCATATATAACTTTAACATAGAATTTGATTTACAATATAGTCTGTAGTATACAATCAATATGAATATGTGCTCAAATGTGTAACTGTATTATTGCGTTTCAACTCGTTCTGAATCTAAATTTAAGCCTTAATGTGTCTTTGTCTGATTCTCATTTGTAGGGTCTGTTTGCCATCTGCGGCTTGCTGACAGGTTGCTATTTCTGTTGTTGTCTGTGCTGCTGTTTCAACTGTTGTGGAAAGTGCAAACCCCACACACCTGGAGAAGAGGACCCCGAATCCTACGTGTCCCCGGAAGACCTAGAGGAGCAGATCCGTACCGACAATGAGAGGGGTAAAACCACATATCACTATGACAACAATACTGACCTGATAGAAAAACTATTTAGTTTTATTTCGTATTACAGAAAAGCTGAAAATGTCAAAGATTTTGGCTCATCACAGTCACCCTGCTTACAAAAATAAACAGATTTGAAACTTCTCAGCCAGATGTTTGGATAAAATGCGCTGTTCCTCTGCCAGTGAGCTGTAGGAGGTTTTTTTACATCTTCTGCAGTCCCTCACAAAAGTGATAATTACAGTCTGAGTCATTTCTCAAAGTGTGTTTGAATACCAGTTTTTTATAGCATTCTCACAACAAAAATAAACAATGTTCTTACGTACATTTGAAACGCAGAATGCATGATGGTACGACAAGAATACAGTTTTAGTACATTTTCCACATATTGGACAGTGGTTAATCTAAAAACACACGGTGGACAAATCAAAGTTTGCTTTGTTTACTAAAGTTAACATGCTGTCATCTAAACAATCATAAGAATTCTGTATTTATTAAGACTAAGATTATTTGATAAGGAATAACTTTAATCATGTACAAAATAAATCCTGCTCTAAGACGTCAACGTCATCCCCTCACGGTCTTATTTTAAAAACTATCTAGGCACAGAACAGCATGAAAACCTTGTAAGCCCGTGGCCTGCCCTTCAAACCAGTAAAACAGAGCCAGCTTTGGAGGCTCAATGAGGTCATGAAAGTGCAGCCAGCAGGGGCAGGCTAACTGCAGATTGCTTGGACGTCCTTGGAGCGTACAAAACACTTTTCATTTCAGCAGGACGTTTGATTAGGAGTGTAAAATGGAAAGACATTAGACAAAGTAACCTCTAGTATTTTCCACATTGATCATTTGTGACATCTCTTATGTGATTTTGGTTTTCCAGATGGCGACACTCCGATTGTGCTTCAGCCAACCAATGCTAGCGAGAAGACCCAGCTGATTGGTGATGGACATAGAACGTACACCTAAAGGAACCCCTTATGAGATAAATGTTAAACAATTCTATTTAGATATATGGATATGTTTGGATGTCTTTTTACAATATCTAGCTCACGTGAGGAATATAAAAAAGAAAATACTCAACCTCTTAAACTGTGTTTGGCCATGCTGTTTGTAAATAACAGATATTATTCTATGCTTATGTTTTATGTGCAACAAGAATGATGAACGTTTTTCTGTGTATTAATAAAATTATATACATAACAGGATTTGAATTCAGGCTTTTCTGTGCCTTTAACAGAAGTTTTAGATGACACATTCCATTAAACATTTTATTTGTACTCCAATATGTAGGCACAATATCATAGTAATGTAATAGACATGAACATGCACATTAACAATACCGCAAACTTACGCTCAACACATAAAACACGATATTACACCATTCCAAAGAATCCAAAAACAAAAGAATCTTCCTTCGAGCCGGATTCGAACCAGCGACCTAAGGATAACAGTTTTCCTCTACAGTCCTCCGCTCTACCAACTGAGCTATCGAAGGAGCTTACATTGGAAAGTTTACAAATTACAAGATGTTTTAATGGTAAAAACGACAGTTAAATTACTATTGTACATTAAATTAACATTAATGAACTATTTAACATGTAAAAGCCGTTCTTTTAATAAAAGATAGTTTAAGCTAAAGAAAAAAAACAATGGTCAACGTAACAATATAAGAGCTAACGTTATGCCAACAGAAGAAAAAAACAGTTGATAACATAACAAAATAATATACACATTACAAAAATTTAGTTTTACAGTTCACTCTCCGAGTTGTGTTATGGTTGCGATGGCAACGCATGCCCAACGGGGAATTAGCTCAGATGGTAGAGCGCTCGCTTAGCATGCGAGAGGTAGCGGGATCGATGCCCGCATTCTCCAAATTGTTTTCCACTTAAATAACTTCCTATTTTAAGAAAATATAAGTGTTTTGTCACATTAGTTACACTAACATACACAGCAGTAGCTCTGTCCAAAACAAACGTTTTATGTTGTAATGGATCTTCTTTTGGAGTTTATGCTAATACATACGCCTTAGGCTAAAATAAGGAAGCAGCTTGGATGCCTTTATCTTACATTTTAAATCTAACGTTACTGCTACTAACTAATATTTTATAAACTCATTGATCATATGGTAAAACCGAATCAAGGTGATGTGCTTTTCTCTAAACGTCTTGTATTCATTAGGAGATACGCGCAGAATGCAGGCTATCAATTTCATATATGGGCACGTAAACATGGCATCCCCTGACGTGAGTCTTTCTAAAAACAGCGCACACAGATAGTGGGCCTTTGCCACAAGTTACCTCATTATAGAAAGAATAGACACACAGTTGGGCAATGGCGAGGGCCTGATTCCACCCGCGTACAACTGGAACAATTTCATTTTTTCACTCCCAAACGATCTCATTTCAATCTTCAGTGGAGCCACTGGCCGTCAAATCAGGATGGACAGTTTGGAGAAGCAGCTTATTTGTCCCATTTGTCTGGAAATGTTCACGAAACCAGTGGTGATTCTTCCTTGTCAACACAATCTCTGCCGGAAATGTGCTAATGACATTTACCAGGTACCGTCTCGACATTTCGTGTTTGTCGTCACAACAATTTATAACAGTAAAATAAATCTGTTTATTTTAAAACGGGTATGGACGTTTTTAGAGAATTACAAATGGACGTTTCCATTTGTAATTTATATAAAATATTATACTTGGCCTACATGGTAATTTTTCATTTATTGAGTTATATCGGTTATCAAAATTATGTCTCGGGCCATTCACATTTTTTTGGCATCATTACGTATCAAATCAATACAATTTTGTAAACGACCCTCCATAAACTTTTTGTTATTATTCATCCGACTTCACTTTGACTCCTCCCCTATACAAAATAGTGGATTACTCTGTAAACATTCATGCATTTTAAATTATTTCACCAGAAAAACCTGAGTTGACATGTAATGACACTATGTTGGAACATGTCACATGCGTCCCGTCCTTACACGGTGTATCTTTTAATACGTTTGTATGTAGTAATATAACAATTTGTCCCCAATGATAGATTTGTAAGGCGTTTGTTTATTTGCTATCCCATAAACACCCCGCGTGCAGGCTTCGAATCCATACCTTCCCACCAGAGGAGGCACAGTGTCATCAGGTGGCCGTTTCAGGTGTCCGTCCTGCAGGCATGAAGTTATACTGGACCGTCATGGAGTCTACGGTCTGCAGAGGAATCTTCTGGTGGAAAACATCATCGACATGTACAAACAGGACTACATCAGGTTAGATAAATAAATACCTCACAGTACATGGGTTGATCACATGGCTTAACCAGATGCCTTGTGAGCAACCTCGTGTCTTGAGAAAGCGCTTTTTTGACTAAACAGAGAGACATGTTTCAAGACATACAGTTTAATCACCATTAAAATTGAGAGGAATATGTTTTAGAAATGTCAAAGTTTGCTTTACATTAAAATCATACTAATAATCATGTACCTTTCATGTTAATATATTTTTCATATTCACTTTTTATTCAAAGATTGGAAGATGTGTATTTCCAGGCAAGAGCAGACATCTTGCTTTTAAGAATGAAATTCCCCAAGGCTGAGTGATGAAGTTCTCCAACCCCTTGTCACTTTTGCAACCCACATGTGCATTTAACTGTATTCATGAGCTCATAAAGCTTCTTGAGCAAACTGTGTGTTATAAAGCTTTGCGTTTCAGTCGAAGGCTGCGCAGTACAATATACTTGGGGTTTCCAAGTGTGACTGACTACCAAGACCTGTGACTCAGACGGGTCGGAAGGGTTAGGATGATGGTCAGCTGGCGGGAGCCTTATTTTTAGTTCCACACCAGTCAGTGTTGAGACTCCTGGGCATAGTCACAGACCTTCTGGCATAATTAACCTTATAGGTATTTCATTAAACGTGGCACTGTCCTCATCTGAACAATTTCCAAAGATCTGTTTGATATCTCAATTGTTTGCTTTTCTCAATCTTTTTGTCTGAGAAGCAGACAGTTGCAATCTCTCATGTGTTTGTTTCAGCGTGTCAGATATCAATAATGTCTCAAACTGCGCTCATTGTTAGTCCATGTTAATAAATGCATTTACTAATGTCAACAAATACAACCTTATTATGAAGTGTTACTAATTAAACATAACTAAGAACTCTATGAAATCTCCAGTGCTATAAAATAACAACATAAAATAATTACATTTTCCACTGGGTTGCTTGACAGACTGTGGTTTCAGACTGTATAAATCTGTTTTGTTTGACCTCAGATGTCAGACCTTGGCACTCATTGATCTCTCATTGTCAATGTAACAGCAGCAGACCATCTCCTGAGAGCAAGGTTGACCAGCCAATGTGTGAGGTCCATGAAGACGAGAAAATCAACATCTACTGCCTGACCTGCAGCGTTCCCACTTGTTCTATGTGCAAAGTGTTTGGCTCTCATAAGGCCTGTGAAGTGGCTCCCATTAACAGTGTATACCAGACAAAAAAGGTAAAAGTGCCACACTTAAGAAGCATATAAATATTTATGCTTACCTACACAAGTGCCCATTTCGCGTCGATGCCTGTGCGCGTCGGTCTACGTAGCATCAGTTTTTTTACAGTTGTGTGTTAATATGCTCACGCACGTTCTCATCTCCAGACAGAGCTCACGGATGGAATAGCAATGATGGTGGGTAATAATGACAGGATCCAAGGCATCATCAGTCAGTTGGAGGAGACCTGCAGGACCATAGAGGTTAGTAACCTTATGTGGGGGCTTCTCCCTCCTCCTTAAGCTTGACACGAGTGCAGGATTATTGATGAAAAGACCAAGAATGGTTCCTCTGACAAAAGATACACACGCTCTGGCATCGATGAGTCGGGAAGCTGGAATCTCTCCAGACTTCACAGTCGCTTTCATAGAGGGCTCAATGATTGACACGCGAGCCGAAATGAGCGGTCTCGTCTGAGCATACGGCTGCTGTGATGGAGTTATTTGTGAGGTTGAGGGTTGGACGCGGTTTGAGAAATAAACAGTCACTGTACGCGTTTAAACTATTGATTGGAGAGAAAAAAGTTGTAAAGCTTAAACTTTGATATCGTCGCCGGCCTTCCAAAACCTTGGATGTCCAAATGCGCTGTTTTTCAGGATTTGGAAAAACATGGTACTTTTTAAATGATTAAATACTGTGTTGTCAAAGTTAACAAGCACTTTTAATACTTTTTATTGGTTAAATAGCAAAACCCAATGAGAAACATTATTCTGTTTCAGTTTTGTTATGCTTTAATTTTTTTGTTTGTTTATGAAGTTTCGCATGCTGAATACTAAAATCACATTAATTATTTATTTTACCATCGACAGTACACTATTACTCGTACGCAGAAATTAAAAGGTACTGGCATAACACTGAGCTCAAAACAACAGTTTACATAACATTTACTAAAAATGAGTTGTCCAAAACTTCAGAAGTGCACATTTGATAGTTTTTGTCTTTTATGATTAATAATGTCCACACAAACCAGACGTAGTCACCCGTCATCGCTTCATCTTAACTTCCAAGTGCTACAGAAATTTCTAGATATTTTCTGACAGTGACAATTGGAAAATAATTTTTAAAACATGTGAAATTTTTTACAGTTTTTGTTGATTTGCAATATACAGATATATCATAATTAATTATATAAGTTCAAAATTGCCTTGAGCTAAATATACACATTGATTCTACATTAAAATAAATATTACCACGATAATACGCACCACAGAATTGTACAAGAACTATAAAAAGGTCGGGTGAAACAAAATTTTATACACTGGGTGATAATGATCTATGGCAAAAATAAAAATCACGATACATGGACATACAAGGTTTCAGAAGGACAGGAGCGATGTCTTTTTTGATGATGAATTGGATACAAAATAGGGCGTAACATTTAGCATAAATGAATAATTCAATAAGACTAGCTATCTTGGGATTAGATGTGTGACTGTATTGAAAAACATATTTCCTATAAGAAATAATGTTACAGAGGATTCAGATACTGTATCTGAAGCGGCTGATTGGCATTCATGCAAGGTTTATTTCATATTTAAGTTTCAAATTTACATTATTTTTCAATATTCATGTCATTTACATACCAGTAGAAATGTAAACATCTGTTCTCCCCACAGGAAAATGGAAGGCGACAGAAGTCCCAGGTGTGTGAAAAGTTCGACCACTTGTATGCCATCCTGGAGGGACGGAAAAGAGAGATTAATCTGAAAGTGGCCAGCGAACAGGAAGAGAAATTAAACTACATTCGTGGCCTCTCAAAGAAGTATGGAGATCATCTGGAGTCCATGACCAAAATTACGGAGACGGGAATTCAAACGTTTGATGAACCCGAGATGGCTGTTTTCTTAAAGGTCTAGTAGGATGTAAATCTACCTCACTAATCTTTCCAAAAAGACTCCTTTAACCAGGGCTCGACCTTAACGCTTGTTCAGGACAAGTTAATGTTTTCTATGGGCAAGTGAGAGAGAATTTTACTTGCCCGACCAGACAAAAGTGCTAAAAAATAACAGTGCTACGAAAAAAATCGGTATGTGCTATGAATAATAATAATAATAATAGGCGCATTAGACAGAGCTGCGTGTTTGTGTGAACTGCGTCTGTTATCACGACATAAATAGACAGCTTTAATGTTACATACAGATAGATTAACTAGGGCCATATTTTTTTTTTCCTTTTCCGTTTACTACGGTTTATACATTTACCACGTAAATTATTTTTCCATCCGGTTGAAATTATCCAGACTTTTATTTTGGCGGTTTGTTGCGAAGACACATGAGTTTCAGTGTGTTTGACGGTAACGTTAGCTTCCCTCAAACAGTGAAACGCTCGTAAAATAAACTCAGAACAGCTCTGTGGATGAAGTTCATGTCCTTGTATTATGGGATACAGACAAATCCACCCGTGTCAAGCTTGTAACATGTTAAACTGCGCAAGTCATTCACTCGTATACTCACACAGAAGCAGATGACATTAAAATGGTAGAATTTCGCTTTCCAGGAGTCCGGACTTTGAAAAGGGCTGTATTAGAGGATATAGCGGCAAAAGTTAAAAAAATACATAAATGTTCATAAAACAAATTCCTGGACACATTTTCTGTGTATTTCCAGGATGTGTGACGACGCCTTAATTTAATCGCGCAAACCGCTTAATTCGCGTTTGGTGTGAACGCGCTGTAAAGCTCTAGATACATATATGCAGCCGGAAAACAAGTATTAAGCGCAAAAATAAAATAAATTGTGGTGCGCCATCAGTTTACCTCACACACGAACACGCACAACGACGCGAAACACGTCACGCAGCTGTCTCGTGCACTTGCCAAACTGTATCGCAAGCATGCTACACTGGGAAATGTATTATTCGCACATTATTTTACAAACAGTGAGTTTGTCTTTTGATTTTGACCCAATTTTATCAAGCGGTATCACTGTTTTGAAAGTAGTTCTGCTTACCGCAGGGCATTCTCTCTGCACTAACTTCTCGTCTCCTCATCCCCAATCTCCTCTCTGTGCTGCCGATGCTTCTATGGCCACGAACATCATCATCAGCCACAAAAGCTCATGAAGGTCCGGCTTCTGCATAAAACATTTTTGTTGTTTTACTGGGTGAAAGGCCTAAAATCTCCGCGCCTTTGAGTTTCTTCTTCTAACTAATTGACACGCGCTGCAGTGCACACTGACGCGGGATTCTCCCAGAGGCCGGGGAGTCGTGTGATTGGGTCAACCCAGTGTCATTTAAAAAGAGCCAATGGGCTGCCGATTAAGTGTCTCGTGGGCCGATCTGTTTTTTGACAACTGTATCACGTCACATGTCAAGTTGCACGAAGCCGCCATATTAGATTTCCAGCGAGTGTGGGCGGGTTTATTTCCGGTCGTATAACAACGTATGGGAAAATAAGGATTTTTGGCCGGCAAATAAGAGCGCTTTTTATGTAAAAGAAACTGATATATCAGTGATATAACAGAAAAAAACTCTTTATTGCTGAGTACCTCGATAAGCGAACACAACTCGATATACCGGGGCCTGTATGCCCCTTAGTAAAGGTTTCGTAAGACTTGAAACACCAACGATTTAGTCAAAACTAAAAGCCATGGCCACGGATCTGACTCGAAACACCAAGGATTTAGTGAGAGCCAGCCCATAGTAGAGATGAATCGGCTCAAAAATACGTCTGCCGTCCGAGAAAATCCCCGGTATGCCCGATTACCAATCCAGCGCTGTACACGAGTAATGGTCGAGGATTTGTCTGCGTCTGCACTGTATGAGGACATAATCACAATCTTAATCTCCAGAGTTTGTCAGAGAGTTTATTTTACGAGCATTTTACCATTTGAGTGAAGCTATCGTCAAACACACTAAAACTCAAGCGTCTTCAAAATAAAAGTCCCGTTAACTTGAACACTCAAACAAAAAAATACTGTAGTATTTGCTAAAGGAAATTGTAGTAGGCAACCCTTGTACTAAATTGACAAACTGTAGCAAACACTGTAGTATACTATAGTAAGGTTTAAAAACACTATAGTATCTAGAAAGTTTACTGCAGTTTACTATAGTAAATAATACTTTCGTATACTACAGTAATTTATGTGGACAAGTATACCTCTATTGTAAAAAAATGCAATACATCAAGTAATATTTCTACTCGAACAAGTGAATGACAAATTTACTTGTCCGAAGGACAACCACATGACAATGCTTAATGTCAAGCCCTGCCTTAAACGGTAATAATGAAGAACTGTTAAGCTTATGAAAATGAATTGGTCAAAACCTATAGAAATTCTATCTTTTGATATAATTGGCAAATAATTTTCTGTTACTTTACCTTATTCCAAACAGAGTGCCAAATCCCTGTTGCAAAAGTAAGTGCAAATTCTGCCAATTTAATGTGTCTTAAGTTTATTTTTTATTTTCATTTTAAACATACACCGAATTGATTTCTTGTTTTTAGAATTGCAGAGGCATCAAATACCTCCCACCTAGAGCAAGTGGAGCATGGCTACGAGAGCATGGATCATTATTCTGTGAGCTTCAAGAGAGAGGGCATGGCCATACGCAATATTGACTTCGCCAGAGGTAAAACTCACCTGAAATACTCATTACTCTGATTTAACATTAACTATAAACATTTACGCCTATAAATGAAGTTTGCTTGGTGAATTCATTTGAAAAATAACAGATTTGCAACTTGCATAATCTTTTAAAGCATGGTTTCTAATTGGGGTTTAATAAGCAATCAGTTGAAAAGCCAGCCTCCCTTTCAGTTCAATTTTCAATCAATCCGCCTTAAGTAAAGATTTGTGTTGTGATACTCTAAATGCGTTAGGGAATTGGGACTTCTGCACAGTTTTGAACATTCATGTTGTTGGTTACTGCAGATGATGAAGAAGAGGAGGATGAAGAGGAGGTGGCAGCTGACGCAGAAGCCCGGGCAGAAAAGACAGCCTCTGGGGGTTTGGACACGCTGGGCAATTTGGAGGAACCCCGGACTCCCCTCCTGCCTCCACAAACCCATGAAAAACATACACCTGCCACGTCATCCTAACTTACCATTTACTTTTATCATTTACACATACCCGGACATACAAATATAGATCCCCTCTTCTCCTTGCAACCTGATCAGAAACACGTGAATACCTATAGAACTAAAACTATTTGATCACACTAACTATAAGTGACTGTGGTTACTATTTTACACCAACCTGAATTTCAGATGCTTTTACTGTTTTTTTCTGTTACTGCTTAAAAGGACTAAATTGAAATGTAGTTGACTTAAGAAATCCTTCCAAGATTTGTGGTGTTGTTTACTGTGTAGGGAGTGTTCGCGTGGTATTTGCAATGCGGTTGGCACGGCCATGGTATTTGAGTTATGAATGATTCCCTTTAAATGTTCTCTGCATTTCATATTCCTAAATGTCAATGGCAAATAAAAAACTACCTGTGTTTGTTCCAATTTCAAAACAGTAATCTTCATGTAATGACGAGTGAAGATAGTTGCGTAAAAATGTAGACTTGGTTTAAACCAAATTCAGTTCAGTTCACTTTGGTTCATTTCATCACTCATGTATCACGTATCAATGCCTACTTTGAGAAACAGCCGTGGCAGACGGTGGAAGTGATCTATACAGTGCGCTTTAACAAGTGTTGTTCACAGTTCATCGGTGGTCGAGCTGAAATAACATTGTGTAATCCATATATTCTGGCCCAGTGGAGGGTGATGGGCGACAGGATGTGCTTCTGTGGCTGGCTTCACTCAGAGCATATCTACAATCAACTTAATTAGGCCCAGGGAGCACAAACCAAATCACAACGTGTTGTGGCTTTCACCTACTGTACAATGAATGGACTTTGGTAAAAATTAAAGGATTAAGTGAATTAAAGCTTCTGGATGTCTTGTTAACTCAAAGATATACAAGTTTGTCTGACCGGAACATTATTGATCGGTTTAAGATGTGCCTTACCCATTAAATGTACAGTAGGGAAGGTTTGGGTAAGCTCTGCACCCCAGACTTGGCTATAAAAGATATCCAGTTGTTGTAAAGCTATAATAAGTAACATCGTTTTTTGTGTGTGTGTCACAGAACAAGGTGTTTTACTCCAATTGATGATCAGTAATTATTACATAAGTCTAACGTGTTTTTTGCCAGACAACGGTGAATCATCTCTTGGGATAGATGCCGTCCCTCCCCGAACATATCTAAACAGCTCACTTTTACATTTAAAATAACATCTGTCAACCGGGTAGACAAACATCTGTATATTGTTTGAAGAATCCAGTTTATTTGCAATGTACTTAAAGGTCATACGTGGGTACGCCTAACTGTTTATAAGGTGAGACTTTCCATTTACCTTACTTGTCAATTTTCTCTTAAAAATATACAATCATATCTGCAAGGTGTTGCTGATTTCATATTCTTTCTTTATATTTATTTTTACATTTTAAATTGTGCTATTGTAATTCAAGCAGAATGTATACAAATGTATTATTAAATGTAATTCTCAAGTGCTTTTGGAAAGGAAGAATTGTTACTGTTAAGTATATTAGAGGTAATCTACTTTAGATTTTTGTCAGTTGTCTCTGCATGACGATCCACACATGAACAACACTTTGAATTGCAATGACATGACTGTCAAATTTCTTGTCCGTTAAGTAGTTTCTCATAAATCCCAATTAACACGTCAATAACCAGGAAGTGTCAAACTGGCTTTCAAAGTTTTATTGAAAAATATAAATATAAGACATTCTCTTGCACAACAAAAATGAATGCTTGCTCATTAGTTTATTAACAAATTTGAACAATGTACTGTATGTTACAATAAAACGCAGGTTTGTCAGATAAATAATACAGTATTTGAAAATATTGTCTTTTTTTACGAAATTCAAACGACCGTTTTGTTTCATCTGCAGGTCTGAATGATCACTTATACAATAACATGGATGGAGATTCATGACAGTTTTGCGCAATCATGACACACCTACTCTATTGGTCTCCATTGAAATATCTACAAATAAATAAATCACCGGTATAAATAGATCATGATGGAAAAGCAGCACTATGGTACAGAATATTTATGTTTGTGCTAAATGTAAAAATATCTTTGGTACATGGATCTCGTGGTTACTTCCCGAATATTTCCATCATTTTGCGGTTGCTGTGAGCTTGCTGGGCCATTTGTTCGGCTCTGGCCATCTCTAGTACTTCTCGCAGCAGATGAAAGGTCAGGTCCAGAGAAATCGGCGGCTCCTCCGACCTGCGCTCCCTCTCCCCAGAGTCGAGCGCGCGAAGCGCGTAATTGCCATTCAAGCGGCCGATGTTTCCAACTTTCCCCTCTAACAGACGCTGGGGTTAACTGGAGCTGCAGTGCTCGTTTTGAATACTGGGATGTCTCGGAATAGTCGTCTGGGGAGGACCGAGCTGAATTCTGGTTTCTGTTACCGAGCCGGATGAAGTACTCCTCTCCTAAGCGTGCCAAAAACGGAAGGGACTGTCGCTCTCCATCTGGGTCCGTGGCTGGCTGGTTGTTGGAGCTGCCGTCGATGGCTCTACATTCATATGGTGGTGGAAAGGCAACGAGCAGAGCCACGGTGGTGACGAAAACGTTAAGCTTCATGTCAAGAAGTGATGAGTGGAATCTGCGGGAGAAGTGAGTAAATTATGCGCACGATTCAACTTCTGACCAATTGTTTTGCGCACTGGGTTTGGGGCTAAGAACAATTCGTGACAGAAGTCATTTAAAGCACACTGACTACATATGCGTTCGTATTATAATAATTCACATTTACGCTGCATAATTACACATTTCTAAATCTACAGATACGCACGAGTTAAAGTTGGATATTTTGATGCTTAATACCAAGATGCACAAAAATATGTTCTATAGTAATACAGCCCAATTAAAATAAAAACAAGTGCTGCTATTTAAGGATAAAACATTAAATGACTTATTCTAGACGAGATGTTGCGTACCTGTGGTGTGCGTATTAGTATTATCCTTGGATGGTTTTTGAACTTTGCGAGATGCGGCTGTCTTCCAGTTGTCGCCTATCAAGTTCTTTAGTTTTAGGACTTCTTCAAAGAAAGCCTGGAGTTGGCATTTATATAGGCACGGTCAGCGACAAGTGTCACGCATCTAGTGTCTTGCGTCTGCGCAGAGGAGAGGAAGAGTTGACTTGAATGAACGTAAGTGAAGAGTTTTCTTGTTTGAATGAGTCATCGAGTGCATGCGTGTGTCCTCGAGTGCGGATGTGTGCGAGCCTTTCTTGGGAGATGCAAACCCGGGGTATTTTAATCCTTTATATTGACGTTCTGTCCCCAACTCCAATTTTGTGCATATTTATGATTTTAGGCCTAAAATAACTGACAAGCCAATTCCTTTAAATGCCATAAAATTGATTAAATAATATCATGGGCAAAACTTTCTTTCTTTTCATTGTGAATCTTTACTTAATTGCATGGCCATGACTGTGCCAAAATTAGTCATTTTCCACTACAGGTTTTTTATTCACTATAGTTCAACAAAATATTACTGAATACTCTTCGTACATATTCGTTCTCTAAATCACAAGAGATACATTTTAAAGTGGTGTAATTGCAAAAATCAATTCTTTGGTGCACTAGGTCGTTCCCACCTTAAAATCAACGTCAATTATGTCAAGAATCTGCATCATATGCAACAGCTCGTGTTTTTCAGTTGTTGTGGTTGTAGTCACGCAGGCGTGGTGAACTTTAGGTTATGTTCTAGTGGGTGTCTTATCCAGAGAGCACAAACAGAGCTTTGGGTCCCCTTGATTACACATGCACAGCGGCAGGACGGCGTCACTTCTGCAGTCACTGCTGTCAAGTGCTGACCCGCCCAGCCACCCAAGAGGGAGAATGGGAGATGGAACACTTGGCTCGAGTCCCCTCGCACCTGCTTTCAGAATGCCAATCAGACTGCGCCCCAATCCGCTTTCAGACAATATTCCCTTGTGCGTGAATCTGATGGTATGTGTTTTTAAACAGATCAATATTAATGACAATATTGCCTTGCTGTTTGTGTGTGTGTGTGTGTGTGTATTAAATAAACCAAGCAAAAAAAGCATTGCAAAAAGTGAAGGCTTTAAGCACTTTCCAAAAATAGACCCATGAACTAGTCTCAAGATCAAAAATCAAGTATTTCATGGTGAAAGGAGGTGCTTAACCTTCAGGAAATGCTGAATGTCAGCATCAAGAGGTCAAACTATTATGCTGAAAAGGTCCAAATGATGCTTATTGGATGTTTGAAAGAATTTTGAAGTATGTGTTTTTGAATTTTAAGTAAAACATGCAGTAACAGGGTTGTATGAGCAAGAAAATATTGTTCATTGTTAACTAAACATTTTCTTTTTGAGGTAAAGTTTTTTTTACTAAAAATAAATACATACAACTGTACACCTTCAATTGCTGGATATAGTGGAATGGGTTTAATGCTGCCTTCACGTGCTCTCGGAAAATCTGAAAAAATTGCACATTAACGCCCTCTGATGTTGCGTTTCCCACTGGGAAGTTGGGAAATAATTTGGATACCCCAGTTACACAATCAATATGGTGGATGGGAGAAGGATTCTGCTGTGACAGATATGATTTATTCGTTTTTTGGCAACAGCTTCATTGCCTTGTCTTGTCGTTAAATTTGTACATATTTACATAAATGAATAACCATTTGAAGCATACTGTTTGTTTTAAACACTGCGGAAATAGCATGTATTTCATCAATATTGCAGAATAGTCAGCAAGCTGACCAGTAAAACTATAAAGTTTGAAAACTATTACCACGTAACACGCGAGCATGAATCTGGCGTCCTCCATTCTTTCCCAAAACAAAGCACATGAACACAACCAGGTCATCATGACATCAGAAGTGGGAATTACCAAATTTCCGAGAGCATGTGAAGGCAGCATAAGCTCTGGAAGATTTGACAGGCCCAAATCCCTACACTTATAAAATGTTGGGTTATTTTCAAACCAGCATAGGGTCAAAAGGGGACGAGCCCAGCAGTTGGGATATATTAACCCCCCAAAAAGTTTATATTTGACCCAATATGTTACAACAACAAAGCATAGGTTCATTTAACAACCTGAGTTTTAACCCAGAAAATTACCCAGCATTATTTAGAGTGTAATTGTATATACTGTATATGGGAAGGATAAAGTAGTAAGATGCGTTTAAAACTAGCTAAAGTATATTTACTGTAATAGCTCCCAGAACAAAAGCAGAATTACAGTATGTGCCTCTGATGCTTTAAAAAATAGTAATGGTACACCAATTTGTACCGTATTGGTGGAAATTGGCATAACATTTACAGCATGTGGGATGAGAAAAAATAAGAGCTGTCAGTTAACAGTGGATTCATCTCAAGAATAATGTTATTATGGATAATGACTGCATCCATCTATGATAAAGCTGACAGACGAGGAAGGCGGCAGACATCTTTGTTCTATTTCGAGCCCCTCAAAGCATCTACTGTAGCCCCTAATCTGTTCGAATGTACTCTGGTGATTCATTCTATAAATTAATTCTTATTATATTCGCCCCGCAAAGCGCAGCCCTCCGTAATAATTCCAGAAGTTGGACTAAATCAGTGAAACAATTCCTGCCATTCATTTATGTTTTAAAGCGATTTCTTCTTTTCTCTCTGCGCGGGAGTTATGATTTTGATTAAACGTATGTAGCGGTCAAGCGAACGCCAAGGTCGCGAGCCTATAAGTGTTTTTCCGCAGCAATTTACCTCTTCCCTTCGGGCCTGGTGTCAAGTCCAATCACGAGATCCGGCTGCTTTCTGACACAAATCCAATGCACCACCACGACGCAAAATTTGCACATTCGCTCGTGGTCACTGATGTCACAACGATTTCAAATCTGTTAGGTCGGACACACTGAACCCATACGTGTAGTTTTCCACCGTGTGACTAATTTTGACTAATAATATCCCAAAGCATATGTTTACCAGCGGCTCTAAAGACCAACGCGTTAGTTAAGTCTCGCTCGTAAAAGTTCATTGGTCTCTTTACCTCGTTTGCTCTTCTCATCGCCGTAAGATGCTTCACTTGCCCCTTGTAATTGCAGCGGATTGCGCCAGCGCTAACCATGATGACGGCATTAGGCTTCACACGGTTTTCAGGAGTCTATTCTGGTCAACTGAGAGGAGATATCAATAATTGTTGTCAGTGCTATAAATGAGTTTAAAGACGCCCAAAGAACCTGCTGATCAGCTTCAAATAGACTGTGGTCTGACTCGATAGAAAGGCTCATCTGTCTTCTCAATGGGGTGTTTGGTGATATGAATTGGTGTCTTTAATTGAATTCTGTGAACTCACAATATTGGCTCCCTCCTGGTTTAATGCTGCATATTAATGCATGCGGTGAAGTTTAAAAATGCTATACTTGGATGTTGAAAGACCCCCAATGATGTCAGGTGAAAGAGTCAGCGGTTTTTAGTGATTTGATAGTACAAGACATTTTTGATGGAAAATGATCTGTGTCTAAATCCCTGTACTTTCACATTATGAAAGAAAACTTCAGTAAAGTAAAGTAAATACATACTCAGATACCATGGTGGCATTGTTCTTTTATCGTTTATAATCTCCTAATGTATTTAAAAATATATTGACAAAATGTACAAAATAAAAATACATGTTGTGTCCACATGGTTGTTTTTTAAGGTAAGACATTTACACGATATCACTTAACTTAACCTGTTTTGTCTTCCTGGGACATAATTATATCCCAACACACATCAGTTCACCCAACAATTACAATTCTTTCACCATTTACTTGTTCTCATGTCATTCCAAACCTGTTTGAGTGTCTTTCTGTTGCAGAACACAAAAGAAGATATTTTGAAGAATGTCGGTCCCCAAACCACACTTGTGTCCATTGACTTCCATTGCATGGACACAAAACCACCAAGACACAGACTCATATACAGGTTCTACTCATTTGTTACTTGTTAATTCACAGTGCAATTTATGAACGCTCAGAACAACGTCTATATCTTCTGTAAAGCTTTAATCCAAAAGAATTGAATCATAATGCGAATACGGTGTAAAGTTTGTTGTCTGTCAGACACGTCTAAATTCATTAGCTGTACCCTAAAAGTTTTAATAAGCTTGTTAAAATCCAATTGCTCATGGGTACGTAAATGTCAGCCAGGATTACAGTCCAACTAACGGAAGGTTATAAAACACAGTGCTCCAAAAACACGTTACATCAACCCCATCAAGCGCCTGTCCTTTACGCGCATGCAAAATCTGCTCTATTTGGACATTTCATTGAGGCTAGCGAGTCCATTAAGAGCTCTCGTATAATACAAGAAGCTATTGGCTGTCAGGAAAAGCAGATGGGGTCAGGGCACTGAGGGCTGCTCTCTCCCCTTCAGCCCACGATATTCTGAATCTCACCGAAGCAGCAACCAAAATCACACACAGCGTCATATGTGGAATGGAACATGTGGTTTCATTTCCCGCACAGAGCGAGAGGAGATTATTTGACTTATGTTGAATATATCAATGATGAAAAGTTTGCTACTCTGACAGGGAAACCTTTGTTATCTTCATGGATATTTTGAGTAGGGATGTATGTAATTGTACGAAAGGAACAAAGATTTCCTTGAAGTAAATTCAAAGGTTGAATCTTTTGTTCTGCCACCCACAGGGCCGCTCATTAAGAAATGTGTTATTTTACGACAGCTAATATCAATGCAATCTGCTGTCTACTTATAGTCTTGCATTCTGAAGAATGTTGGGGTATTTTAAGCATTGTGCTTTTGTGTTGTTTTGAAAGCAGGAGTTGTGTTTGTTTTAAAGGCTGTCTTAGCTACATCCAGCTCACAGTCGAGATCTCGGCTATTTATTGAACATCATTCATGTGACCGTTCAGGTGTCAAATCAAACCACATTTGACACTGTCCACAAATATGGCTTATTTTGTCGTAGCCTGTTAACTGTCATGCGTCCCGTGTACGGGACACCTAAGTTTGCGTCAATATTGTGCATGTAATTTCTAATCGAATCATGACAAACTATATATCATTGGAAAGGTCTAAGACTCAAGAATACAGATTTCTTTGGTGTTTTTTAAATAATTCATGTAGGGAGAGTAATTAATTCATTTTTATAAAGAGTGTGCTTAGATTTTTGTTATCCTTTTACGACCCGTATTTTTTGTATGTGTTTTTTAATCAAAGAAAAACATAAACTTTGTTTTATTTATTTTTACAATAAACTTAACAACATAACTTTATTTATTTATTTTTGTGTGTGATTTTTTTTTTTAGCAATAATCAGCTACTTTTCTTCTTTCAAACAAGACCCACCGTAAATCTGTATTCCAAAGAATTCATGAGTTACCGCCATTTATTTCCAACATGCGTTTTCATGTGTAGGCTCAAAAAGGGCTCCGACAGTTAACAGGTTTTAAAGCGAACACAAGTGCCATTCCTTTCATACGTGAGAATGAAAAGACACCGTTGCTGTCGGACTGAAAGCTCTGAAATCTCAGATTTATAAACCAATAAGCAGTGAGACTGAATTTCAATTCAAAAGTGACTTTGTTTGCAACCCTGCTTGTATTTCTGTTCTTTACCCGTCACATGTTTGTGAATGCACACTGAATGACGTTTAATCTAATAATCTTACTCGCACAAAATATAATCTTTATCAGTGTCCAAATCCAACTTCCTCACACTCTTCATTGCTTGCCCTGTCAAGTCTGGGTAGTTGATTCACCTGGAGATGATGTGGAGGCATAGATATTCTGTATCTATGCTTCATTGCCTGTCCCTCTCTGGCTAATTCTAGACAGTGTAAGCTGTATTTTATCTTTATCTGTCACTTCGGCCCCTGCGATTTGCCCGGTCTGACAATGCCTTCTTCACTTGACTGTGACATGATTTGATATGATATGTATTGACATGAGTAGCCCTCACAAGCGGAGTTTGTGTATTGCACGAAAATCAATCAAACATTTTTGTCAACTGTACTGACATCTTTATGCGGAGATATCCTGTTGCACGATATAAACAGAGTGCAATATTTCAGAACGAAAAACATCTTATTCCCGAAACACAATCCAGTCTAAGCAGGTGCTAAATGTGCAGAAATAGCGCTGCACTGCTGAGAATTCAAGTGAAGTAATTGTCATTGTTTTCAGCACAAACCCGCACGTCTTTATTTGCAAATGAGGCTTATTATAGAATGTGCCTTCTTGATAAAAGTGAGCGCTAGCCTATCTGTCTGGCACAATTAATGTTGTACTACTACTGCCCTGGGAAAGCGGCATCCTTCACAACCCAGCAAAGAACATGCAAATTGCATTCAGCACCGATAGATATTTTGGACGTGTTTTCTCTGTTACCTGATTTGCATAATTTCTTTAGTGAATCGAGGGATAAAACCACATATGCTTAGCGAAATGTAAATGTGCTGTCATGACCAAGTATAACCTGAATCCAAAACAACCCTGAAATTAATGCAAGCTAATTGTTTACACATTTGGAAGCAAAAGGATTGTTTAGAGGAAAACAATGCAACATTCAATTATGAATAAAATCATTTCTTCAGACACAAGTCGTGACCACGAGGCAGTTTGACGACGCGTGGTGAAGCAGCACTGTTTAAAAATGCCTCTTGTTAAACATTTTTTTTAGCACTTGTGTGTCAAGATGCCTTGTTTTCTTTCTTTCATTGTTTTCATTTCGAAGGTGAACTATTGCTTTAACATCATTTTGCTGAACATATGTCTGTGATCAGTCCAGTATAATGTTTAAAAACTATACAATATTTTTAGACAGTTCAGTTCATCAGTGTATTGATTTAATGCAGATCTATATATTATGTAATGCAGATATATATAATGTTAGCAGAAACGTGCTTTACTAAAGTATGTTTAGGTGTACATACAAATATTTGTTATAATCTAGAATGCTTTTGCTACCAACGGATATTTTTAAGACAAAAATTCATACTTAATTTAGTTTTGTGCACTTTTAATAACTAGTAATAAATATATTTCTCTAATACACAACTCAGGAATTCCAATGAACGGTGTAACTTTATTTATATTTCTTGTTCTAACTGAAGTTTTGTTTTATTCTAACACAGTTGACAGAGGTCCTTATTTCATTCATGTTACTGTAATATTACGGTTCTGAGAAAGTTTTCATTTTTCAGCCAGATCTACATGCAAATCTATATAATATTATGTAATGCTGATATATATAATATAAACAGAATGTGAGTAAATGTAAAAGTGGTTTACTCAAGTACGTTTGAGGTGTACATACAAATATTTGCTTCTAATCTAGCATGCTTTTGCTACCAAAGGATATGTTTTCATACTTCATTTAGTTTTGTGCACTTTTTAAACTAAAATGCTTCGGAGAAAGTGCACTTTACAAAATGTTTTGTCGGCTAAACAAAAAATGTGCCTATGTGGTTACAAAATGCACTGATTGTATTTAAGTAAACTACATTATTTAGCGTGAATAATTCAACATGACTACATTAGGTAACACCACTGAAAGTATTTTTACGGGTCAAGTCGGGTAGAAACAGCCCAAGTAAAAACTAGAACATAACAGCTAAACAGAACATGAACATCAACTACTCCCCTCATTTTTATCGTTGAGCAAAAATGACGCATCGTTTCCCCTCAACTCCTTTGGGGGCTTCTCTAAATAGGGCATTCGGTCCCACGGGAATATTTCTGGCCGATCTTTGATCATGTTTCAGTGACACACGATCAATGATTTGTGGCCTTTTCTTCAGTGACCACTCAGAGAGCGTCAAGCCCTGCCCTGATACTGCCCCTTCACAAACACACACACACGACTGCACATAACATCCTCTACTTCATTTAGCGGTCCATGTGTGTTATTGTGTATTCTCTTTGCCTAACATGATTATGTCTATTTTCCATTCTGTTGAATACAGACAAGGATTGTGGGAATTGGTCAATATGTATCACAGGGGCGTTTGTACGACACTGTTTTTAGGGGTGTAACGATACTCTATTCACGATATTTTTAAAAATGGAAAAATATGATAGTGACACTCAATTGACAGATTTTCCCCCAAAACATTAACCATTTTAGTAAAATGTGTTATTTTGTTTAAGAATTTACAACATTTAAGGTTTATTTCAAACATATGTAAACTAATAAAGACTGAATAGATCTATATAAATAAACTAAATTTTTATAAAAATATCAAAAACATATTTCATTTAAAATGTTCATGCCCATAGCTCTATGATACATATCTTAATGTTTTTTTATTGCGATATAAAATACTTCGATACAATGTTACACCCCTACTGTTTTCAAGTAAAAACTACATTTTTAAAGCGTTTTGACCCTTAGTTTACACAACAGCAGCATTTGCAAACATTTGAAAGCAGGTTTCAATATCCATGACTTTATCGTCTCGTTTCCAGTACACCAATGTCATGTAAACGTACTTTGTTTATGAGCAATCATAAACCAAAGTGGCACACGACATTGACACGAGGACGTATCAGTCAAACATGCTTAAAAAGAAAGTGTGCTTCATCATTGTGTTATTTGCATAATCAGGCCAATTTCGTCTTTCGATGGGTGCGCTTTAAGTTCGCATCCCTCAGAGCAGATAATCAAAGCGTCACGCTAGGCCGCACAGGGACGCCCCCACCGTAAGGCCATTCTACAAATAAGTTAAAAGCGAGTTTCAGAAAACGTCACAGGGCAGCATACAAGTTTAATAACCTCCCGAAATAATTACCTTCAGCCAAAGTTTCCCTCGCTATAGATAACCAAGGAGGACTAAAAACGTATTCACGATAGAACAGTGCCATTAAAGAATTGCCTAATTGGTGTGTGAAAAGGTCTCCCCAGTCTTCTCCATCTGCATCATTATGTGGGCATCTTAACACATGGCTGTACGTTTTTCATCAGGAAGTGCTAAATTAAGCTAAACAAAGGCAAAGCAGAGTCATATATACAGCACTAATTGGTGTTCATTAGCTCTAAGGTTGATCCTTTGAGCTTTCCTCGTGAATCTCAGACTGAATGGATCATCACAGGATTGTACCCATCAATCAGATTGATTTAGCCTGTTAATTCATCACCATCATTAAACTTCCCAATTGTGTTTAAAAAGAACGTGACGCTCCTTTGTGCACCAAAAAGGCATTTAATCATGTTTGACTCATGCGGGGAAAGTAAAAAAATCTTTTTGGAATTGACAACATTTCGTTTGGGAAATTGATCACAAACTCAATGCAAGACATCTATAGACACCTCTGAATCAAACATCGTCGATTCTTATGGAGACAGGGTCAGGCGTCAATTCATTCCAAGCATAAATCAACAAGAAACCTCTCAGGGAAAAAGCTTTCTTTATGACCATCCAACAGAGAAGGCAAGGCGTTGCTCGGCTGTGTACTGTTTATTTTTCACTTGTTAATACAAGTCATGGGTGTAAGTGATTGCCATCAACAAAGGGGACATGGTGAACTTGTTCATGGTCACTTGTTCGGGGACATGGTGAACTTGTTCATGGTCACTTGTTCGGGGACATGGTGAAAAGGCGAATTGTGCATGGGACTTATCGATAAATTACTTCCAGGCTCTCGTGTGCACTCGTTGGATGAGTCAGCCTCTCTTAAGGGACCGGCGCACATCTTTATAGTCTACGCCTAAAGAGTGTCCCCTATCCAGGCCTCCTTCCAACTTTTAACATCAAGATGGGAAAAGAGGAGTTTGATGTTCTCTCTGCGATGAGGAAAGAATGTGGCTGTGAATCAATAAAAATGTCGATTCGCTAAAAAGGATCTCCACCAGTCTTTGAAAATGAAGGGAATAAATACAGCGAATTGAATTTTCTTTTGACGTGTCTAAAAATTGAGAATGCTGCCAGCGTCTCAGGAGATCCATTGTTCCTTCTAAAGCGCACGCTTTGAGCATTATTATATGATTATATCGGTTTATCTTATTACTGAGCAATGACTGCAAGATGTTGATGTAAAAACAAAGTCTGTTTTGTTCTAATTGTATTTTCACACTACACATTAGCAGTTCATTAGAGCAATTAATGAAGATGTTGTTTATTGCATTTACAGCAAACATGTCACAGCACGCAGTAATGAACATTAATAATCTCATCTGTAGCACTTTAGAAGAATTAGAAGTACCTGAACTATTTATGCAATCTTGAATATTAGACTAAGACATGTTGGACATACATTGAAGCATTTGGCAGAGGCTTTTATCAAAGTGACTGGAGAACAGGAATATGAACATTTATGAATAAATATATTCTCTAATACATAACTTTGGCATTCCAATGAAAAGTGCAACATTAGTTATATATTTTTTTCTAACTGAAGTTTTGTTTAATTCTAACACAGTTGATGGATTGAAATAATTACATATTCAATAGCAAAAAACTCTGTTCCATTTCAAATAAACGCACATTCAAATAGCAATGAAAAAAAAAAAATTCCTATTTCATGTGTCCAAATGTGTATGCCAAAGAATTGTATAGCTTTTTTTAAATGCCCGCGAGAGAAGAAACACCTCTGCATTTTCTTGCCCTCAGGAAAAGTGTGTGTGCCAGCATCATTATGCTGCATTTGTTTTATGTGCCATGTATGTAACTTTATAAGAAAAACACACTCCAGTTTTCAAATATATATAACTAAATGAAATAGAGTCTGCTGAATGATGGGATTTGTCTTCATAGTGCTCGAGTGGTTCAAAAGCTACATTATTACATTATTTGTAATTACATTATTTTAATAGCATTATTTACACTATTACATTATTTTATTAGCTCTAAACAAAAATAAAATGACTGAAATAGCTTGTTAGTTCATATTAAAATGTCTGATTTTTAATTCCTTTGGGATCTTTGCTACTCTAAACACAGTTCTTCTTAGACAACTAGGGTGTGTTTTTCAGGATGAGTTTGTGAAAAGATAGAAACGTTAAACAAGTTTCCATTTGCTTTCCATTGAAAGGGATAGTTCACCCAAGACTTAAAATGTTGTCATTATTTATGGACCCTCCTGTCGTTCCAAACCTGTATAAATTGAGCTTTGTTCTGTTGATCACAAGAAAAAGATATTTGGAAGTCGTTTGTAACCAAACAGTTCTGGGGCACAACTGTCTTTTGACGTTTGGTTTCTCATTCTTCAAAGTATCTTATTTTGTGTTCAACAGATGAAAGAAATGTATACAGGTTCGGAAAACTGGAGGTTGCGTGAATGATGAGAATTTTCATTTTTGGGTGAACTATCCCTTTAAGTGCACAGTGCACGGTCCAGGTCAAACGATTGAGATTTTAAGATTGTCATTTTTCTTTTTTGTGGGTTTACCACACTGTTTCAAGGAGTCACGCTGTTATACGTTTTGAGAGTCCTGTTACAGTGTGCATCCAGTTTTCTGATGCTCTAGAGTCATTTTAGAGTAGGTTGTGGATTTCCCATGATTATCTCCGTTCAGTGAGCTGTACCACAACTGATTCCATTGGCAATATTGAGGGAACTCGGCAGCACAATATCAGAAGTCATGACTCATGGCCAAGAGACGCAGTGATTCACATTGTGTTCGCTCAACCGTATATTGCTGTATACTGATATATAGGACTCCTGGGCTGTATGTGCACTGTTGTTCATTTTTAGGAAACCCTAACGTAATCGTTACAAGAAGAGTAAGAATATATCCAGGTTGTGCCCATATTACTTTTTAATCCCGTGAAAACGACTTGAGAATTTATTATAACTTTAATAATAGCTGGACACTGTTTACCATGCAATCACAATTACTGTGAAGTTCAAAATGTTTTTCATTTTGGGGTAATTCTACACATATATAATCGTGATAGTTTATGGATAAACAGTATCACAACATAAAAACATCCCAGAGTGCATTGCCCAGCTTGTTTATTTTGACTCAAAGTTTAAAAACATTCAGCCAATATCCAAGGAAGCGATAGAGAAATCAACCACGTGTTGCCTGTGGCCATCGATGCCAAGCACCTCTAGTGCTCGGTGACTATGTAAACCTGCATCTACTGGAGTGGCATTCCCATGTGCTCATAATGATTTCTATAAAGCACAACAGGATTTTGACACACAAAGTGCCTTAACACTCTTCGAAGCAATGACTCACCGGCTTTTATTTGGAGTAGATATGCAAATCAGATGTCTCAGCCTTCAGCACTTTCGCTCCTGAACCCCTGACAGAGCATTAATCACGACACTCTCAAAACGTCACCTGCCGTCCACTGCGACATCACCTGGAAATGAGTTCAACTGTTTATTAGCCCGAAGAAATTACGTACACAAGAGATACAAAGAAACACTGGTCGAACCAGTCACTCTGAGGAAGTATTAACAGTTATTACGGTAATTCCAATTTACATTGTTAGACACCATAACAGATGTAATCTACATAGTGCCTGGATCAAATAGGCCCTAATCCATTTGAATTTCCATTCATTTCATTGGCAGATGCTGTGTTGGTGTAAGACCCCATCCTCTAGTCTAGTAGTACAGTTCTGGACCAAACTGTTTTTGAGCCAATCGTCAGAGATGCGAATGCCAACTAATTATTCTAGCTGGGCTTCTCAAACTGTCCTGGACTAGGACCCAAGACCTCGGACATACACAAAACGATGCAATATGTTTTTCTAAGACCAAAACAGAAAGACAAATTCTTAAAGAAATATTCGACACATCCTTTTTCGCTTTCATTCTCTCATCTTTAAAGAACCTCCTCATTTAGAAGACATAATGCAATCAATATAATTTAAGTTTTACTAATCTGGAACAGAATTCTGCTTCATGATTTGATTTCATGTACATCTTACAAACACTTCCTGCAAAAACACCATATCTGCTGCAAAAATAGCCATCAACAATGCAAATCACGATGGTTAAAAGAGTAAAGAAAACCCTGTAATATATTCACATTTCTCTACTTATTTTCACTGTCCACAGTTCATATTTTCGGTTGAAAAGTGCATCATCCGGGTACTTAAAGTGCACTACTTTTTTGAAAATGTTCAATGCGAACACACAACACACACTATTTATAATACAACATGGCGTAGAATAGTACATAAGTGCCCGATTTGGAACGCACCTTTGGTGACAACCCTATGAGAGCGGAAGTGGCTTAGCGGGCTGAGATTTTACCGGACGAACGTCGTCACCCTGCGTGTATAGTGTCTCTTGTTTGGGTGTTGATTGTTTTTCAGAAATTATGTTTTACCTTTAATTTATTAACAGTCGGAATTTAGGAGACAGTGACCTCTGGTGGTGTGGAGGAGTCACGCACAGTATATAGTTTGATGAAAATTATGTTATCGGTCACATACTGTGTGATACAAATAATATAAAGTATCTAAAGTTTATTAATCCCTTATAAATCGAATTCATCTACTCTGTACGCAGTCTGGGACTATTTAGTATAGCCAACTTGATGTTATCTTCTATAACTGGGAAACAGTCTTAAGGTGATTTTTGTTCTGGCCATGGCAGTAAACTTTTCTAGAACTCACCAGCCCAGAAGAAAATCCTATTTAAGATGGATTGCGAATTATCCCAGTGACTTTCCCTTTACTTTAATTGCAGGTCTACAAGCAGGGATGACTTTTAGTCCCAAGGGTGTTGCAACCTTTTCCCAATTGTTTTTGGAAAGCTTTGACAAATCCAGATATGAAAACCGATAAACACACTGGCCTTAACAAGCACCACTAATATGAGTACAAATGAGTGGAAGTGTTGTTTTATTTATATCCCCCCACACACACACATTCTGTAAGAGGCTAAACCACTATTTAAATCACTTTACAGCTTTTTTATCACTGCTTTCGTTCAACAAGGAAACACAGTTAATTAAATAATGTATGAACTTGAACTATTTTTAGATTTCAGCGTGATGCATTACCAGCTACATGTTTCATAAAAGTAAAGCTCTCAGTGTCCAATGTCTGGTTTCCGCTCTGTAATCTAATTATGAAATATGAGTTTATTCGAAGGTGTCATTTGCATACCAGGCTGTCTCGCATGCATATAATCTAAATTATTCATGACAAACCAGGGTGGCTCTGGATTTTACACAGTTCGAGAGCTTTCATGCTCAACGAAAGTAACGGTTCAGCAACTTAGCAAATGTGGCGTCTTGTCTCAGCCGAGAGTATATAACCTAACATTAATCACTGCCAGCAATATTTGGCGCCATCACAGGTGACACCAAAGTGCGACATCAACACTTGCTAAGTGACAGTCATGGGACAAATTCAGCGATTGTTCGGGCTAAATTTTAAACACTGATATCCCTGTTGAAAGACACAGCATATGCTGGGTTAGGTATGTTTTGATGCTTGTCCAGCTATGGAACAGCACACGACCAGCTAAGGACCAGCTTAAACCAGCACAAACCAGCTTCAAAACATACCAAACCACTGTAGGATCCACCGTATACTTTATAAAAACCGTTAATAGACATCAAATGGGGTAAATGTGGGCAGGAGTAAGTTTGACATCAGGTAGAGCATACAGCAATTGAAAAAGGTCAGGTTTGTCACAGCATCACATTTGTGGGGTGTTGCTGGTCCATGTTGCCAAAAACTAGCTGTGTGGGAGTTGTGAAAAATATGTTGCTTGTTTAATTAGCCCGGTCAATGTGTTAAAATAACTCTTTCTTGTAAAGGGTTAATGTTTTTTGGACTCACACAAGCTCCTTAGGGGCTTCCATCTTAAAATTAGCTGTTGATGTGGTTTTTCGCACATTGATTAAAAAAAATCTCAAGTCTTTTTTATATCGTATTAGTCACTTTGAAGTCAACACGTATTAACAGATGGTCTGACAAGTGTTGAAACGAAGCACTTTTTCGAATCCTCAAAGGTTGCTCCTCTATGAAAATAGTGTTTTTCTAGAGGATGGCTAAAAATTTATAAAAACTCGCAATCAAGTTGTCTCCGTGTTTAATGCGATTTACGTGGGGTAAACGTCAGAGCTCTCCCCCCCCCCCCGGGATGCGTGAAACGCCGTAATGGCCTTAGAACATCTCTCAAAAGGCTAATTTGTCACTTGTCAAATGCAGATTTGGTGAGAAGTAATTTCTTTTGGATCTGCTTGTTCCCAGCGGTCTTAGTCTGTCAGTTCACATAGTGTCAGAAGAGGGTTTGCTGCCGACCAATTAAATATTTTAACCCCCCCCCACGCACCATACCACCAAGTTAAAACAGCCTCTTTGCATGATTACATGAGGTCTTAATCTTTTGCAGTTATCCCAGACATAAATCAGGTTTGGTCCCAAATTTTTAAGAAGGCTCTTAGAACAGTAGATGGACATATCAAAAAGAATTGTGCACAAACCTGTTTAGTTGCATCAGCCAATCAGTGTTGATGTGATGTCATTTCCTTATGCCATAGGTGATTGGCGGTAAAATGAGATAGGTACAAATTCTATTAGATAGCTTTTTTCAGGTAGGAATATAACAGACCTTTGTGCACTGTAAAAAAAAGTGTATATATATATATATATATATACAGTATATAGGCCACAATGTAGTGTACTAATTTTACAGATTTGTCTGTATTGATACTTTACAGCTGTATCTTACAATTTTCACCAAATATTACATTTATGAAAATGTCCTTAGATTAAAAAAATGAGAAATAATTACCAGTACATATTAATTTATTTTCTGTCTAATGAAATTTAATGTACAAATTACAACTTCATCATCAGGCATTAATAATGAGAGCTTTATGACCTGTTTGGTTCAGCATGTTGAAAGGGAACTTCTATGGGCTGCGCTCTCAGCAGCAAACGTCGAATATTTGCATACTTGTTATTTACGTTTTGTTTTGTTCTCTGGCTCAGATTATGAGAATATAAAATGTGTTTAGCCCCCAGCTGTTTGACAGGCTTGGGTAATAATAGTCCGATTTCTCAGCGTTATTGACACTGTGAAGATTAGTCAGAATGTTTGATTTGTGTTGTTTGAGAACAGAGAAAAGTGCAAGTATGTCTCGTGGCTAAAATATCACACTAGTACGTGTAGGAGAATGATGTCAGTGATTTTTAATTAAGGCCCTTGTAAGGTCAGTGGGCTCTGGGAGGGCATGGGGAGTGACCTCTATGTTGAATGTTTTTGGGCTTTATAGCTGGTCCGTGTCACAGCATGGCGTGCAGGACTTTCAGCTACAGAAGCACGTAATAGATGGATGAAAAAATATTCCTTGGAATGCGATTTCAAGGGCGCACGCTCGCATGCTGGGATTTTCTAGGATGCCGGCCAGATCGTGCAGAATGTTAGACAGCCAAATGCAGTCAGAGCCTCTTGAATCTTAGATCTGAATGCGAGAAGAAGCAGGTGCTGTAAAACCACATAAAACACACAACGTTATAACCTATGATGTGAAAGTGAACGTACTGTAGCTAGCAAGTGGTGAATGTACTAAGAATAATGACTTCTATTTGAACCATGTGATCAAATTTCAGAAAATCTGTTATTTTTAGGGCATTTAAAAATCATTTAATTTATTTATTAAGAAGACACCAAATGAGAGAGCATTTAAAATTGTGTCACTAAAATTGTACAAATAGATTGTTCAAATGTTTCCCCAGGAATGACCACAACCAATATATTCTTTCACAAAATAAACATTAGTAGCTCTTTATTAAAGGGACGGTTCACTCAACAGTCATCATTTACTCACCCTTGAGTTGGTCCAAATCTCTGTAAATGTATTTGTTCTTATGATTTTTGGAAGAATGCTTTTAACCGATAAGTTCTTGACCACCATTGACTCCCATAGTAGGAAAATTGACAATGGTAGTCAAAAGTGCCCCAGAACTATTTGCTTTCCTACATTCTTCTAAATATCTTCTTTTGTGATCAACAGAACACAGAAATTTATAAAGCAATTTTATGGTCAATAGTGGCCAAGAACTGTTTGGTTACAAGCATTCTTCCAAATATCTTTGTGTTCATCAGAACAAAGAAGTTTATACAGAATTTGAACAACTCGAGGGTAAGTAATGTAAATAATGACAGAATTTTAAATTGTGGGTGAACTGTTCCTTTAAGAACAGTATTTTGTGACCTTCAAGTGGTTGTTTCACCAAGCATAGAAATGTGATATGACTAGCAGGAAATCCTTGTCTGTGAACTCAACACAAACGTTTGTTTCGGACATCCTGACACAGATTTCAATCCCATGTGATTCCATCTTAATCTGTGTAATCGGAAGTTTCTGTAACGTTTACATAACACTGCACATACAAGAACACAACCAACCGAGCGCCTTTTGCGCAATGGTCAGTTGGATTAAGTCAGATGGGCATGAAATCATTGCCCTTTTGTTTGTTTCACTTCTCTTCCCATCGTGCCCTCTGATTGTGACGGGTCAACAGTAATCTCCCTGTAAAGTGTAAAGACATAACAAGCTTACCTTCCATTTACCCATGATTCATGGATCACCAGAGGTGCAACCAGTCAGAAAGTGTTACAGGGAGAGTCCGATCATTCCCAACACCAACACAATGACAGCGTGACCTTCAGCTATGTGCATTCTCAAAGATGCTCCGTCTTTGCTTCCAAACTATACAACTTAACTTTACTAGATACGTCAAAGAAATGACACTATGATTGGGAAGCCTTGGGGAAACGTACATGTTATTTATATTTAATAAGCAACAATTACATGCGCAAATCTTGATGATGTCTTGCGCAGTAAAAATGAAAATTCTGTCATTAATTACACGCCCTCTTGTCTTTTCGAACCTGTTTGACTGTCTTTCTTCTGCAGAACACAAAAGAAGATATTTTGAAAATTTGGGAACAGAAAGTCCGCATTGATTTACATTGGATTTTGTGTCCATACAATAGAAGTCAATGGGGACCAACGCTTTTTGTTTACCAACATTTTTCAAAACATCTTCTATTTCTGTTTTGCAGAAGAAAGACAGTCAAACAGTGTTTAAAATGACAGCCGATAACCAGTAAATGATGACTTGAGTGTGAAGTAGACATCTGCCATTACCTATCTTCTTTTTCTCTGCTTGTCAAAGTTGTATTTTACATATATATAATAATCTGTATTTATATGTATATTTTTTTATAAATATTTTTATTCCATGCAGTGTTATTTGTATGCACCATGGGTCTGAGAGTAACGCAATTTCAATCCTATATATGTATGTACTGTACATGCGGCAGAATTGACAATAAAGCAGACTTTGACTTTGTGGCTAGATGTATACGTTAATTATCTCATTTTTGTCTATTTAATTCATCCTTTTCGAAGAACAACAAAGTTGATACTTAGATGAGAACTCCGTGAAGTCACATCAGAGTAATCTTCCTCTGAGTTCATAAACAGAAGCCCCTGAGTTTGTGACTTCTAATACAAAAAAAGCCTTTAAATGGCACTCAATCTTGTTTCGAGCAACTGCGCTCACCTCTCATTAACATTCTTACCATCACGTCACCTGCATGCGTTCATGAGAGCGTCGTTTCTATTCTCATATCCATAGTTGTCAAATGCCACACTTTCACAAAAGAAGTTTCAATACCATGTACAATTAGTGATGCCCAAAATAAAATAATGCCACTTAGTGATCTGTTGACATTGTTAAATGCAGAATCACAGCTCGGGGTGCTGTAACAAGATTCTTTAAACCTGAAGCTATCTATAGTAAATAATCAGATGGTTGTGCGACTTTGAAGTTCTCCTCAAATAAATGCCACACGTGGCTTGCTGTTCATCATATGTTAATGTTTAGCAACTGCAAGCCAGATGTCTATCATATCATAATTCAACTGTATTTTCATGCAGAGCATGTTTGATCAGGCCCTTAAAGTCAGGAAATTACTCTTGCTGTGGCCTTGCATTGGTGGAGTTAATTCATGTATTACCGCTTGCTGCGCGTTTAGTCACATCGATTCTGCCGCGTGCAGTTGCGGCGCAGAGCCGTTCAAACCGAGACAGCCCTTGGATTCATGGCTTCGTTCTAAATATATTGGCCGAATCGTTATACATAGGTCTGACAAAACAATGGGAATTTGTTCTCAAAGCTCTGTATGGTTGACAAGCACGTCCGAATGAATACACATCATCATGACATCGGCTTCCTCCTGACTTTTCTGCGATATGAATGTATGTCTCCCACATAACAGCATTATTAAAGATAAACATTTGAAGTTAAATATAAAAAGTTTCCTTAAAAGGAAAGTACAAAAAAAACATAATAGACTAAAATGTTAGTGAGCAACATCATTTATGGCTATGCGTAAAGAGAAAGCGGACTGGTACCCGCCAGGTTAAGTTTAGGGGCGGGGCTTCCTCATTGCTTCCTCAGATAATCGTACGTTTTTGTACGATTCGCGTCACGAATATCCAGCTCGTAAAATAGTATGAACTCCCGCGACAGATCATTCGCTATTCACTTCCATTGTGCATTAAAAAGCATAGGGTGCTTAAAATGTCTCGTGCCTCTGTCTTGTGTGAACGCGGACGCTGATGAACATTTCAATGGTGTATGAAGCACAGCGCCTGCATTACGGTCTCTGCGCATTATTTTGCATCTCAATATAATGATTTGTTTTGTCTCTAAATGTTGGAGACCAGTGTGAAATGACTTGTGAAGTTACTTAAGCAAATTACGTCAAAAATACGCAGGGGAATCTCCGTATGCAAGGGAGATAAAAGCGTATTCTAAACATTGAATCAGCACACTTATGTCAAAGCACAATTGCGTCAAAAATAAGGTCTTGATTGTTCAGAACCCCTCAAAGCCTTTGAGGAAAGAGTCTCTTCTCCCTGTAAATGATCTTCCTGTTTATTCTCTATTTGATTATGACACAGACTGATAACCTTTTTGAGCCGGAGAGCAGCGGCTTCACAAGGCGTCAGAGGAGAATCTATTAGCTCAAGCTGGAGATGTTTTTCACAGTGCCGGTGGCCTCCGGGTCTCTTGGGAGATAGTAGTCAAAAGTACATACGCCCAGTCAAAGAGGAAAACGATACTCGGTCTTCATGCTGATGAGGAGAGAAGCTCACAGGAAACACAAAGGAGTTCTCAAATCTCCCGTCACCTCCGGGACCGCATCGCAGTGTCAGGGGATTCTTCAAAGCTCTTTGGTTCTTTGCCTGACTGAAATAATTACCAGCAGCGGCACTCACAGGAAGTACACACAGGAAGTGGTCACGGAAACTACTTATCAAAGAACCTGTTATTTTTATCATTATTAAGTATTTTATTCTCATTTTTAAAGAAGAACTAACTTAAACTACCTCAATTGTGTATTTTGAATAACTGATTGAGTAAAAACGTGTGGGATTTTCCTTATTTTATTGGTTAAACTTATTCATCTTTCTTATGAAACTTATTCAAAAATTATTCACCTATGAACTTGTAAACTAATTTGTTATTCCTTCAAAATAACACCACCACTTCACTCATCGACACAATGGCTCCACCAAGTGGATAATAAACGAACTGCTTTCAAAGTGACTACAATTAGGCAATACAAAGCAAAACATATAAATAAATGAAATTAAATGATTCAATATAGGACTATATTATGTATTTATGCAATTAATATATTACAATGGTGACATCATTTGGACGTAATTTGTCGAATTCCTTTCATACAAAAAATGTACCATGTATACGACTAATTGTGATGCCATCTTGTATTTTGCCAGCTGTTTTTTTTGTAAATACATAAATATGGAACTTTTATTTTATAAGCACCACATTAGACACGAAAGCCACGTTTTGTTTGTTTTGTTTGCGTCTTAATTTATCTGCATTTCTGTGTTTGTTTAACGATGCAGCTTTTTCAGCAAAGCCTTTGCAATTCCACACAATGATTAAAGTCCCAGTGAAATAAAAAATGAAAATGCCTATTTTTTATGAAATATTGCAGAGTTAATTGTAAATAGTTTATCAATGTGCGTCATTCTCTTTTTTTTGATGGTGTGCCCTCATAATCATTAGTTAAAATCTGAAAATGCACTTCCTTCCTGTAATGAATCTTAAATGACATATGTTAGACGGCTTGGGCGGAGCATCCGTAATTCCTACCCTTCAACTTTCAGTCTGCCACCAGTACCAGCTGTTTTAAACATCCAATCAAATCGCAGAAAAGACGAAAGCCACGCCCATTCTTTTTTCTCATTAAAAATTCCATTCCACTCTGAAATGCGTCAAAATACGTAAGTAAATACGATCGCAACTTCCGGTTCACGGAGAGGGGTCTAGCTGCAGCCGATGGGGCGAGTGGAGCTCCACTCTCGAACAGGAAATACGTCATCTCCACTCAATAAAAAAGAAGGGGCAAAATGTCGCTGAGCTCTCCGAAGTTCAAACTTTTACACGGGTAATTTTATCTCAGCATCCCTACAGTACTTAACGTGCAATGCAAGCACAATGCATATGGCACATTACGCATATGGCATTACGCAAAAACGATGAATAAACATGATGGATTTATATATTTTTGACAATCAATATTGATGTCTCGCCAATGTTAGCTGATGTTGCATACATTTCTCTAAAATACAGGTTCAGAAAATCTGATTTTTTTGTATAATCCAACCCCGATGTTACACACCCCGGTACCGTAGGTGGCGATACACACCTAAACATGTTGGTTGCGACCCGCCATTAAAAGGAAAGGAGAAGAACGACAGGTTGAAACTTAACTGTGGAAATTATTCAACATTTTACTGTGGTTGTTTTGTATGTTATTTTGATTTAAATATAACATTTCTAAATTATTTGTGTTCACATTTGATGTTTCATTTATTGTTCACTGCTAACTATTATAATGTTTACTTTCTAAATACAAACCTGGAAGTAATATCTGGATTTGTTAACATAAAGGTATTTAATAACATTTAAACAATAATTTTGTAGCATTAAAACATAACTTTTTTTAATTTATTGACATTAAAACCGTGCCGTTTCATAAATTACTTCCGGGTTGGGCTTCGTGGGGAGGTGACGTATTTCCGCTTTTAACAGCAGCCCCTATTGAGTTCAAGGGGACTTTAAGTAAAACGAACAATCAATGAATGCTCATCAGTGGGTCCACACAGTGATAGTGCTTTAGCCGGCTCAGCCAATCACACACCTCCAATTTAAGTCAGGCAGGAGGGAGTGAGTGCTGATTGGACCTCACTAGACTTGCCATCGCCCTACCAACAGGCTCTCTTCCTTGTTGTTGTTGTTGTGCTGTGCATTGCATTAGGTTTTGGCTAGAAGGGATACAGCTACCTCCACTGGGCATGCGCACTTCAATTCTGCATAATTTAGTTCTTACTTTTTTTTATTGTAAGGTTAGGTTTAGGGTAGGTGTAGAGTATGCACTGGCTAATGTCATTTATTGTAAGTGTATAGCGAGATTGTGCATCACTTCCGGCCGTAGCTGTATCCCTTGTTGCAACAACCGTGCATTAAGTTCAATAAGGTCCTGTGTGTGACCGAGGGCGGGACGTGGGAGCCTCGATCTCTTTCAATAGGCGGACGCGCTAAGGGGAGGAGCCACGGGGGGGGCGGGCTTCGATGGGAGTGGCTGTAAAGGAGACACGATAGAGTGGGCGGGATGTAGATGCAGGTTCGCTGGAGGAGAGCATCCCTAACAGAGGCTCGGCTAACAGCTAGGTTTCAAAACCGATGCTGAGTCAGGTAGAGGTTTCAGGTGGAGTCACATCCTGCTCGGTTTGGACCCTCCTAAAATTATGGAGGAGCTTGAACATACCTGTCCGCTGCCGCGAACGGTGAGATGGCTGTATTTGTTTTAGAGATCCTCTGTGTGGTAGCGGAAAAGGCGACCGAGATGTGGGAGGGTGCCGGACTATTGTTTCATATCAATTCGGTTTTTATTCTATTCGGCACATCGTCTTTTTGTGATGGTTGGGCTCACGTATTTGGCTTTAGTAGTTAGGATTAGTCGTATAGACTGTGTGTATGCTTCTGCAATGCCAAATAATGATGCTGCTATTGTCTCTTTTAATCCTCGGCGTCTACCAGATGTTGTGTTTAAGTTTATGAGCCGATGCACGAGGCTGGTGCAAAGCTAATGTTACAGGCAGCATCCTGATTGCATTTGTCTCCAGTCTGTCCTTCCGTGCTGTTCTTCCCTCTCACCTTGTACAGGATTCTGGGAAAAGTCCCCAGCATCCTCTGATCACCTGCTTCCGTTGCTATGGGAATGAATCATGTTGCTCCTTTTCGGAGCTCCGTGGACATTATCCTCCAATGAGTAATTAAACCTCACTCCTACATGACACTGTAACACAAAATCTATGATGTGAAGTGGGTCTCATTGGAAATGTAAATGCATATGTACCTGCTGGGTATGTTTTCTGTTGACAAACAGGAAGGAGCACTCATTTGACATTTCCGGAACAGATGGTCACTATTGTCTGATTTCCCAAAGGTCGATGCAAGGTTAAAATAGAAAATGGTTTTAAATTGCAGTTAGGTTTTCTCGGTAGTTGTTAAAAGGGCAAAACTGGAGAAAGAAGTTTTAAATCGTAATATTTCCTTGATTTTTATAAATATACTGCCGTGGAAATAGTCCGAAACCATTTCAAAATGATTTTCTGAATGTACTAAAGGTATGTGTTAAGGTAAATTATCATTTTCGTTTAATTCTGTGAACAACAAACACTATCTCTCCCAAATTTCAAATGAAAATATTGTTTCTATTTGCAGACAATGAAAATCGGAGAAACAGGTCAAAATAACAGAAAAGATCTCAAATACCGCTAAGGAAACATGTCAGCTCACAACAGTCATATTTGCACATGTATTTAATAATAATAAAATGTTTTATGTGATCATTTTTATCACTGTTTTTCATGTGTCTTGTCATGCCGTCAGTCAGCGGTTGGATAATTTCATGTCACTTCTAAGGTTGGATTTTATTGAAATTCAACAGACACTGGACTGGAAAGGCCACAATACTCTAGAAATGCTGAATAAATAAAATAAATTGCAAATGCAAATTTTGTATTTTTTCAGCGGCTGTATATTTTTATTTGTGTAAGCAATATTTATTTGCTATTGAATACATTAAGGTGTTGGCCTTATAATGATATTGGCAACATTTGTAAATAAATGTCATGCTGTGATGTTTTAATTGATATAATTATTATAAGTATAATAATTACATCATCTTTTGGAAAAAAACATTTCTGTTTTACCACTGATATTTTATTTTGCGTTCTGCTGTTTCACACATTGTTTTTCATATGTTTTAACCCATTAAATAGCCTATACAATATTACATTTTACATACAAATAAACTTCAGATAGTATTCCATTTTTAACACCATTAAAAGTGTGTTATATATCAGTGTCTCCGCCAACCTGTGTTACTTTGGAGCACAATCTGTCTTTAGACTGGTGACATCAGGGAACTTTCTCCTGGACAAATCGATATCCAGCGTAAAGAGGCTGTTATACAGACTGGGAATCAATACATCAGATAATAACCTCTATTAGTACAAATACGGAAACATTTCTTTAGAAAGGTAATAAGGATATCATGGCCACACAATGTCGACCTATTTAAGTGTTTTATTTGAGTTCAGGAACCTGCAGTGTCTGTTTATGTCTTGTTATTTCTCTCAAATGGATTTTTCCATCTTCTCTCCAGACTCTTATAGAACCAGCCATATTTACAACAGAGACGAGTTGTGAGTGTCAGGCACCACATGAGAAGCTTACGATAGATCAAGCTCGACTCGGAACACCCGGTCAGTACATATACTCTTCTCCAATTTCACATATTAAAAACAAAAATCGCACCAATTCATGGCTGTTTTACATACACAAAGAAACAAACTAAACTATTACACAAGCTGTATTCATGTGTACACTAAAAGCTCTTTAAATGTTACAAGGTCCAGTGGATGAAATTTAGCGGCATCTAGTGGTGAGGTTGCGAATTGCAACCAACTGCACACTCCACCCTCCCTTTCAAAGCACTACAGGTGCTGCACAGGACTAAGACGTCATCAATAACGTATTTACAAAACACGCTCCGTGGAGCAGTTTGTCCATGTAGGGCTACTGTAGATATTAACATGGCAAATTCCATGTAAAGGGACCCGGGGTGTATGTAAATAGAAACAGCTCATTCTAAGGTAATAAAAACATAACTCTTCATTACGTAAGGTCTTTATACATCTCTGAATACATAGTTATGAATATTATATTGCATTTCTGTCAATAAATCCTGTTGCAATGGGAAAGGAGGTCTGGTAGGACAGCCCTCCTCAGAAAGCGGACCCTCTGAGATTCAGGGATTCCCTGGGTTTTTATTTTTTTCGTTCAGTGACCCAGATTCTCACATGAGATTATGAAACAGCTTATAGGAATATGCCGTCTTGTCTTGGTTAATACCACTAACCTGGTAAAAACCAGTGATTCTTTAACCTTAAAAGCATTTATTGTATTAGGTTAGTGTGTCTTAATTATACATACAATACACATCAGATGGTCAGTGAATATGCTGTAGGTAGTCTATGGCTCAGGTAATATTATAACTCAGGAAAGTCCCTTAGATCTGTGGAAGGTTTCTGAATGTGTCTCAAATTCCTTTTGCAGTGGACAGACCGGTGCGAATCTATGCAGACGGGATCTTTGATCTTTTCCATTCGGGTCACGCCCGTGCCCTGATGCAGGCTAAGAATCTGTTCCCTAATGGTTATCTAATAGTCGGAGGTACAAACAAACACAGTCAATTCACAAATTTCATAAAAGACTCTTTATTGTTAATGTGCTCATAACATGCAAAAATGTCTATGTGTGCGTGTGAAGTGTGCAGTGATGAGCTCACTCACAAATACAAGGGCTTCACAGTAATGACCGAAGACGAGCGATACGAAGCTTTGAGACACTGTCGCTACGTCGATGAGGTTTTGCGTGACGCACCCTGGACTCTGACGCAAGCATTTTTAGAAAAACACAAGGTCAGTTGTTTTGTGCATACATAATAATGTACCATTACCCACGATTCCCTCTGGTTAACCCCTCCTGTTCATTTCCAGATTGACTTTGTAGCGCACGATGATATCCCATACTCCTCTGCTGGATCTGAGGACGTATACAAGCATATTAAGGAGGCAGGTAAAGAACAACGGTCATCCCTCGAGAGCATGTGTATGTCTGTGTTTTAGATGCGTCTAACATGTGTGAGTGTCTCAGGTATGTTTGTGCCCACTAAAAGGACAGAAGGGATCTCAACGTCCGACCTGATAACCCGGATAGTGAGGGACTATGACGTGTACGCCAGGCGCAACTTGCAGAGGGGCTACACAGCAAAGGAACTAAATGTTAGTTATATCAATGTAAGTCAACAAATAAAGTGTTTCAATAGATGAAGTTAGCTTATTAAGAAGCGCTTGCTGATTACAAACTGATTTTGGACAGGAGAAGAAGTACCGTCTGCAGAATCAGGTGGACAAGATGAAAGAAAAGGTGCGGACGGTAGAAGAGAAGTCCAAACATTTTGTCTACAGGGTGGAGGAGAAGAGCCATGATCTCATTCAGAAGTGGGAAGAGAAATCACGAGAGTTTATCGGCAACTTCTTGGAGCTCTTCGGTCCAGATGGAACATGGGTGAGCTCAGGAATTATGGGAAGGTGCAAGTGAGAGGGACTCCATAAAGCTTCTTTGTGGCTTCACAAAAGTCTTTTGACTTTACATGGTGTCCCATTCCTTTCCCATTCTACAAAGTCTCTCAAAAACGTCTCCTTGTCGTCACATCCAAAACGTTGTGACAATGAATTTTTCCCTCTTTAAAAATAGAAAAACGTCTGGATATCAGTGGTTTAATAATACTGAAAACATTCTCTGAGAATTTGTATTTCATGTTTTGACTGAAAATGTCACATAACGCCTGAACACCCTATATTGTTTCTCTCCAGAAGCAGATGTTTCAGGATCGCAGTGGTCGAATGATCCAGGCTTTCTCCCCTCACTGCTCACCCAGCAGCAGCCCTCCGAGAGAATTTTCTCCATCACGCTCTCCATCGCCCCCCTCCCGCTGGGCCATGCCCCGAACCTCACCACCCTCCTCCCCGAAAGGTGCTTCGGCCTCCATCAGCAGCATGAGCGAAGGCGACGAGGATGAGAAATGAGGGATTGACCATCACACGCTTATTTAATAGATTGCACTTTACCTTAACACACCCACCTACACAATAACACACTGGAACTGGCAGTCCACACAACTTCCCTCATGGAAGCTTGAACGTGCACACAGTGCAGGATTGTCCCGTTTAGTTAAGCTGGTATTACAGCGAATTTTTGAAAGCCATTGCAGCTCCTTTCTATCCATGACACAGACAGAAGAAAAAAGTGATATCAGAATGAGTTACATCTGTGATAGCTGTCTGTAGCTTTTGCGCTCACTTCATTATAACACAACGTGGTGACACTTTATTTTACAGTGCCCATGTTACATTGTAATTGTACATTTAAGTACCGAGTAATAATAATTACTATAGGGTTAGGGTGTGGTTTATTATGCATAATGTATAGTTAATACATGTAACATGTGTAACAAGGGCACCGTAAAATAAAATGTTACCCAAAACGTACAAAAATGATCGTAATTTGCATAGAAAGCTTTTTTAGCTTTACAGGCTGACAATGCCATTATTTAAATATGGCAAGGGTAATCCAGTGCGTTTGGTTCAACCGGATTGTGAGTGGACAGTGAAGCACGTTTTGTGCCGAAGTGCCACAAGAGTTGCGACAAATATGAATCTATTAATAAGAGGACGATGACTGTACGAATGATTCTGTCGTCTTGCTCAGGACCGGCATATTGGAACTGCATAAATACACCTTTTTCTGTCTATTGTTTTCGTGTCATGTCTGATCCACCTCACGACTGTGTCAATGCAGAAGCGCAGATGAGGACACCGCTAGCACTTGCTGCGCTTTTTATGCATGAATATTTAGTTGTCATTATCCTGTTTGTCTTGTGTGTTACTGCAGCCTTAAATATAGAGCTAAAATTTGTGACACAAATCATCCAGTCAAAAAGATCGAGATCTAATCAATTTTATATTGAATTTGAGGGACAATGCATTTATTGTGATCTGCTCAAGCTACTCCACATTACTGTATGTTAAACCTTCTGTATTGTCTAGTTATGTCATTGTATGTATGCAACATTCACATCAAGTTACTTAATACCCACTCTGTAAAAACTTGAAATTGTTTTTTTTGTATAATAGTTTGTTTCAATTAAAAATGTAAATAATAAATAATAACATGGGTCAACTGGGATTTACTTTTCTTCAAATGACACAAATGGTAATGGAGTAACTTTTTATAGGTACTTCAGATGGAATTTAACAAATCAATACTCTCATAATGATTTTATGTCTGGTTCAATAGTTTCAAAATCAGCTAACACATGAGTTTTACACCGTGTCTACACCAGACGCGACGCACCACGCCAAAAGACAACGCATTAGAACCCATTATTACACGGCGCTCTGGAATACTTGATTCTGATTGGCCAGTTGCGACATTCCGAGGGTTGTTATTCTCAGATAACAACCGCTTGAAACAAATAACACCCAGCAACACGGATGCCGCAAATAATTTGACAGGTGCAGTTTCATATTGCATTAATTAAATGTAAATATGTCTTTTAATCACATATATGACATTATATTTACAAATGATGAAACCAAATTAAATGTTCGTGACATTTGAACGTCGTTTCTTACCTTAAAACCAAAAGTAAACGGCTTTTCCTCGCGGAAGGTCTGCATTCAGTAAAAATGAGCTAATCAAATATTTCAAATTCACATTTCATGTCCAGTTTTTTTTCACATGTGGCAAGTAGCCGTGTAATAAGCGGGATAATGTACAAGCAGCCGGCTGTTACCGCAAAATAAGCCCATTCGGTGCGTTTCCGACCATGATCACACTGTTGGGGCTTATTTCTGCGATAACAACCGGCTGCCTGTACATTATCCCTTGCGTATACCACGGGGCTGTTGAATGCTTCAATCTGATTGGTTGCCAAACGTTCTACGGGATGCATTAACTTTCAGTAAATGCACACTTAATGCTGACCGCATTGCAGTTCCATATCACTTCGCCAAGTTTAAACAACAGAAAGGTTATCCTACAGGCCATTAACGCACACAGCACCCTGCTCTTGATCTGACATTTATAATGTCAAAATATACTGTTAATATAAACGTGTGCGGTTTCGTTTCAATAAACAAAGCATTTCAAAAAACAATATGGAAATACATACACTGTCATCGAATAAATAAATAACTAAATAGAAAACCAAAATGCAATAATAAACCCTGATAGCCTCTTCATGCTGCTTCCAACTGATAACAAAACTACTCTTTCAAAAGTTTGTGTGTTTCTTTTTACTGCTGATGGTAGAAATAATGCGAGGAATAAATTATCACTGGCTTTTCTGTCACATTACTGCAAACACATAGTTGTCCGGGTGGGTCTCTAGCTCTCTCTCTCACTCACACACACACCACGTGCAGTGGCTCAAGCTTCCGAGTCCGTTCGCTTTTAATGAGATGCGAACAAAGTAGTCCTATACCATCAATAGCAGTTTAGAGGCGATAACATGACAAAACATTTTAACAATGTCCTGTGGTGTGGTAACCGTGGTATAAGCGGAATAATTGACTCAGGTCCGTTCCGTTATTCTAAAGTTAACGCACACCTCGAGGTGGTAATACGGCCACGACGCAAAGATGATTATTCCTTAACGTTACTTATAATTTAAATCTCGTCCACACTGGATGTGGCGCGATGTGACACGACAAACCCATTAAGGGCACGCGTTTCTCGGGTCGCGTCCGGTGTAGACACGGTGTTACACTTTCAACTTTTAAAACATGATTTATCTATAGTATAAGCACTGGTGTTTTTCTTGTAAAGTAAAAAAAACACATTAAATCACAAACACCTATTGCCTCTTTTGTCAAGAAAGCTTGTTTTGCAGATACAATGTTTGTTTGACACCGTGAATATATCGCCTCATACCAACATTTCTGTGTTGGTAAACAGGTCAGGTTTTCTTCATGTGTTCCACATTAACTTCTCTTTTGAGCGGTTGGAGTTCAAATCATCAAAGTGCTTTCTTCATAGATGTAATAAAACACTATAAACACATAAACTAGAAAATAATTTAACTAACTTTTTAAATAAATACTGAAATCCATATTTCAACAACAAATGGAAAAGTAAGATACTATGTTCCCATCGTGACCAAAAACTGAACCTTTAAACAGTAACCAAGCATTGAATAACAGATGTACAGCATTATATATCGATAGATAGCCTGTATAAAGCAATAGACGCACAGAAATGAAGGTGGTGAATTTCTGGTAGACAAATCCCAATTATAAAGCATTTCAATATTATTAAAAAAAAAAGTTTAAACATTGTTAATTTTCATAAAATAATTTAACACATCCAGTTTATGAATCATTTAGCACACTCACTTCTCATTACTGTAATGCTGTAATTTTCTGTATTCAAATACTTTCCAACAGTTTCCATTGTGGTAAAATATGAATTTTTTGACAGGTTTCAATAAATTTACCCAACAATATTGCAGTAAAATGCACTAAAAAGAACATTTTCAAACAATAGGCAAACTTACCTAATTACAGAAATATTTGTGCGTACAAAAAGAATCATGAAGTGGTCAGAAATAGGGTATTTTGTGAAGTACTACTACAAAATGAGACGCATACAGAGTCTGGCATGTAATTAGAAAAAGTTTAAGCTGCTCTGCAATTCATCCAATCCCCCTTCCTTAAACACTTCCATACGTTTCCCGATGTAAAACCATTTCAATACTCTGGAAAACATTCTTGCAGAATATAAACGAGGACATTTCATTAAAAGGAATGAAAAGAATATAAATAAATCCTAAAAAGGCTAAACTAAGAATCTCAATCTGTAAGAAGTTAAACAGAACTGTAATAATCCTCTGACACTTCTTTATAATTCTCTTTTAAATGTCACCAACCAGGGCCAAAGTATCATCAAAGCAGGATCTGCTTTCTTAAAACAAAGAAATTCGTACCTAGCATAATTATGCATTCTTTATGCTATGATAGGCTATTCTGGTGTAGGCGTTCTTAGAACACAACTCTAGTTCTGAGTAACATTGCCAAAACAACATCAGCACACAAATGCTTAGAGCTTAAAATAAATGGGGATCAATAAATAAATAAATAGTACTGAACTGTTTAGATTTTGTTCAAAAGTGCATTCTTCCAGGTTCTGAAACAGGAGTTATGCATTTGCATGTGGAGAATTGAAACGTGCATGAACTGTGTTGTTCCTAAGAATGACAACTGACATGAAAATAACAATGGAATGCTGTGCAATACAAAAACCCCAATGCCGAATGGCTCTAATGCTGTGATAGGGTAATAAGACTCATCCAGCATGTAAAAAATCCCTTCGCCATTAGGGCACTGCCAAGAAAATTGCGTTGGTATCCATGGAAACGGTGAACAAACCCCCTCCTCTGTATTACCAGCGGATTTATAAATGGCAGTGTAAGAAATGGCCTTTGTTTCAACCGTCTCAACCTCCTGGATTCCTTTTTTGAAAATAAAACAGGGGCTCTACTGTGAGGCACAACTAAACCCTGCATCTGCCACTCAGAGCACAAAGTTTACCCCTCTCTACACTCTCCTGGAAGACACCATAAAGGGGCTCTATATGTTACAATTGTAGCTGTGCAAAGAAGATATGAGCAGAAGATGAATGACTCTGACATCACACGTTCTGCTCTGGAAATGCTAACAAGTATAGAACACTCAGCTTTGATGTGGTGTTGCCGTGGCAACAGATATGCTGGGTTAAAACTGAGAAGGTCTGGAATGGGCGCGGTGGGAATTTTTGCTACGCTGGGGTGAGTGCATTTATCTTTTGGCCTTGTATTTGGAGGTATCTCGGGGCTCTGTGCTGGGGTTGCTCCAGTCGTCGGCTCCAGGGCCTCCTTGGTAGTGCCGCCAAGCAGATTTGTTAAAGACGGGCAGACGCTCGAAAGATTCACTAGAGAGGGCCTGGTCAGGAGTCATTCAAATCCATTAGTGAACAAGGAGACACAGAAACAAAGGCAGAATGTGCAAAATGTTGATACCTTCAGATAGATGACAGCATCTGTCCCCACCCCTTCCATTGAGTACAACTTCAGGTCTCCTTGAAAGTAGCGAGCATACAGTCTTGATATCGGTAAGCCATGTCCAAAACCAGCCTAAAGAAGCATAGAGATCGCATAAACAATATACAACGGGAGATGTACGATGTGCACACTACTAGACTTCTACAGGCATGTTTCTCCTCACCAGTGGCACTCGTTTGGAGTCTAAACTTGGTGTCGGTGCAGTCGAGTAGGTGTAGTTAAACAACCTGTCAATCTTCCGTAAAGGCACACCTCCTCCTCTATCACTGATCTATGATAGAAACACACAGAGAGATCAGGATCAAGGCGTGCAGTGCCTCTATGTTTACAAAGAACATGATTCACAAAGAAACTGACCTTCACAGAGAGATCTTCCTTCCCCAGGGTCACTTTTGCTTTTATAGGGGGAAGACCCTCCTCACTGCCCTCGTGAAGTTCATTCGTGGCCCGCATTGCGTTCTGAAAGCACACACAAGTTGTTATAGTAACATGTAAGAGCCTTAAGAGATAAAGAAACGACGTGCATAACAGATATTCATTGAAAATGGCAAAGGTCTCATGGCGGTATTCAGATCAAATTCAAAACTCATGCAAAACGCACCTTAAACAATTCAAACAGCATGTGGAATAGATGGGAAGGAACATAAACAGCTTGGATGGGTTTTTTAGGAGCCTTGGCTATGTAGAGAAAGTTCAATTTTTACACAATTTTAAGTTAATAATCATGCCATAAAAGGATTTTAAACAAAAGAAGAATTATTGTAGACAATATGAATACACAAAAAAATGAAACAGGATTTGGATTACAAGCAAATGCACCATTGAATTCTTCTATTTTCAAATCCGGGGCAGCTGGATAATATTGCTCACAGACCATCTTGGCGGTCTCGTACGCATCTGAAAACAAGATCAAGCTTGATCACCAACTACAAACAAAGATAATAGATCGTTTTTCTATGAGCCAGAACAAATCTGAAGCGGAAAACCACTTACCAGTCACGACCTCGGCCACATTGCAGTTGGGATCAATACTGCCAATGTGTTTGGGATGAGCTGGATTTATGTCATTGCCAAAGAGAAGAGCTAAAATTCACAGAAAAGCAATTAGGCAAACGCTTCATAAAAACACACGATCCGGTATGCACAAGACTTCATTATTTGGTGACATACTGTGCTGGTTAATGAGCATGCGAAAGGAGATTCGGTTTGTGTAGAAGCGGTCCAAAAAGTACTGGATGTTGGAGCTGACAAAAGGGTCGAAGCCAAACTTCTCCTTATACTCGATCACGCCCTGGGCCATCGTCGGAACGACGTCGTTGTGTCTGTTTCTTATGTCAATAAGGATCTCAAGGAAGCTATAACGAAAGGGGTGGATAAACAGTTGAGGATTTAATAGCGAAAAAAATTGCCTCATCAATCTTTACATTGTACACATAAACTCACTGTTGATTCTGAACCGTGATCGAGCAGACTGCACAAGTCTAAATACTGTGGAAGCGTATGAGGGAAAGTGCACGTGGGGAGGATTTATTTTCCATTGGCTAAGCATGCAAGTGTTTTGTGTCCACTTTCAGCATTACTATCTTATTTCTCTGTTCTCAAGCTTGAGCAGCAGAGAATGAGGAACAAAACGCATTGAGCAAACACTCCCGTCCCTATACACAACATAGGTTTTCACACAAAGCATAGAATGTTAAAGGGTTGAAAAATAATGTCCCACTCACTCATTCAGGTCATGTGGATCTTCAGGCTTCCTGTTTTCAAATTCCAGCAGCTCTAAAAAGCTTTGCAGATACCTGCGTAGAAATATGTCACAGAATAATCTGTACGTGCTTGGATGCAGTTTGTGTTTCTCGCACGTTCATATCATCTGAACTCACCATTTCTGCACCAGTTTGACTGACGGTTGACTGAGCAGTTTATCCGGCAGTAGGTTCACCTCTCTCATCGTGTTCGCCAGGCGCACCGGAAGCTCTTTCCGCAGGAACATGTATGACGTCTTCTCGCACGCATTATCCCTGCCTGCACATCCAGAAACCGAGAACAGACGATTTGAAAACAGCAAAAAATGAGAAGGGGGGAATGAGAATCTTTAGTAATGATGAAAAATGCTTTGTCATCCTTACATGAAAACTGCTACACTAGCAGCGAGCCAAAACGGGATGAATGAGAAACACATTTTTTGCCAAACATTCCCTCTTGGATTGAACAGGCACAAATATGCACTTGGCAATTGATTATATACAAAGTAACTTATAGGGCCTTTGAAGAAACGCATCGTAATTCCATTGCATGTGATTCAAACCTATGAAATTTGTGTTGCTTGCACTACCAGTTGAGCTACATAACCATGTTACTACCTCAGTCTGTGCAGCAGTAAGTCTAAATAATTGAGTTATATTCATTTAAATAAATAAAAAATGGTCAAAATAAGCGATATTCTTTGCTCTGGGACCAATCTAGTATGCAGAAAAATCTCAACATCTGAGTCAATTTTAGAGGTCCAACAGCAAGACACTGTATGACAGTCCAAGATGTATTTCCAAAGTGTATTTGTTCAATGTAACTTCACATCGTGGTTAAAATATTCAAACTATATACGTGTAAAAAAGCCTTTTCCACTTACTTCGAGCACATTTTAATGCACAAATGTTTAATAACTCATTGGATTTATTGACTGTTCTCTCTCAAATGAACTCATGACGTCATGACAGACAGGATACTGCCATAAAAACATATCTAAAATGTATAGCTGTTGTACTTCAGGAAACTATTTCATATGTTTATAATAGAGATTAAAACACAACCCATAAGTAATTCAACACAAAATGTCAAGTGTTTACATTCGTTAACGTCACAGTTTTGTTTACCGTATCTCGCATTTCAAATACATTTACAACACTAAACATGATACTTACCAAACTCCAGAAACTGTTTGATTGACAGAGGCGACGGTGAAAACCTTGAATAATATTCTATCTTTGGTAAATGGTTCTTCACGAGATAGGAGTAAAATCTCATTGTGATGGGAAGAATGTGCAACGACCAAGACCAAATCTCTTTAAATTAGGACCATGGCAGTAGCGTCGTCCAAAGAATTCAGCTGAGAGAAACGTCCGATTCAGAACATATATTTCCGATATATCATTACACTACATTATATGAGTGTATAGACTTTCCGGCACGATTGAGGAGAAACACTCGTTGCTGCGCTAAACAGCACGTACACAAAAGCGAAAGCACAACCGAACCTGATTTCACCCGCGAGGACTGTGATTGGATAGTAAAACAAACGGCGCTTTGCGATTGGCCAATCCTCATACCTGAAACAACGCCTGTCATGTGTTGGCAGTTAGTTTGCTGAAGAGTGCGCATGTAAAAAAAGAAAGTGCGCATGTTTTTTAAAGAATGTCTGCATTTTGTGTATATTTTAATTATATATCAACCGTATGACGAGAAATATGATAATATGAATAATAAAAATAATAATAATGAAAAAGATTAAGTGTAAAACTCGAATTGTTTACAAATTGCATCGGTTATTAGTTATGTACAAAAAAAACGTACTATTAATACAAAGGTTATGATGTCTTACAAGCTACACACTGAAGCATTTGCATCTTTTATTTCTCCAGAGGTAACAAACTCGCGGATTAAGAGACGACGTTGCATTTTGGTCCCGCCTCTGATCTGAATCTGAAATCTGATTGGAGGTGCTTTGTTTCAACGCTCTGGGACTCATAAAAAAAAGGAGATATTTTGATATGTTAAAAATCGTAGCTTCATCTGTGAATGAGATGACATTTGAATACTTTTGTCATTTTAGCTCTGTGAATACACAAAAAATTAAGGACATGATTTGAATATGTTTAAGGGTCACAAAAATAGTCACACTTGGCTCTGACATAGGACATAATGAGTGACATAAGAAATTAATGGGAAATATGAAAACATATGAAAACTCAGAGAAACTTTGGGGGTGCAAACTAAAAATCAGACACTGTGCAGAAAAAAAGTGCACAGCAATGAGTGACACTTTAAAATATCAGATATCAGAGCAAAATGCAAAATATTATTTTTTAACAAAAATATATTACATACATTTTCCAGAAAAAGTTTACAGGAGCCAAGCATGACCTGAAGGAGCCAAGTGTTACCCCTAAATGCAGAGGCCCGGTAAACTGAATGAAAAAACAATTAATTGCAAAATGTTTGTATAAGTGTTTGATTTGTCACTCTCCATTCCTTATTTTGTTAGATATCTTAAGTATAAAAAACTAAGTAATAAAAAGGCTTTCTATGTGTTCCCTTTATAACAACATTTTAATGTTTGACTGTAATCATAATGCAAAACTTGTTACTTATTAAAACCCCAAATATCTAAAAGTTGATAAAAAATTGACAAAAAGTTTTTGAGATTGTCTAAATGTACATTAAAATCCACAAATCCTAAATCATATCTGAACAGCTAGGTAATTCACAAACTACTCTATAGAGGGCTATACTGGAACCTAGTGGTTACTCCGTAACACATGCCACTACACATTTTCAATTTGAAATATAAAATAAAAAATGGATTTTAATAGCCAGCAGTTTTGACCATGAAAGAGCCAAGTGTGACCTCCAAACGCAAAGTCCCAGAGTGCTTAATTAGCCAATGGGGTTGTGCACACAATACACACCTGTAACTGACGCAGCCTCACAGTCAAAAGAACGGAGGTACAACAAAGACCTCATGTGCACATTTTTAATAGTTGATTCCAGATGTTTGACAGCATTGTCATTTGGTGATGTTATGGATAAACCAAAAACTCATGTAAGAAATATAGTACCTTGCCCCACTATTGAATATTTTTCTAATCTGTTCATCACCACGCCATGTCAAATTGAAAAATGTTGCCATTTCATCAAACGGAAAATAATTCAGTGTATCTTTTGTGCACATTCTAAACACCTTATGTAACTGACTCACTTTGCCAAGGCCACCTGTATGTAGTTAAGACATTTCACATGTTAAATTTCCTGTGTCTGGGAATGTTTATGCTCAACCCATTTCCAAAAAAACAAAACAATCCCATCAGTAGATTGCGGAAAGTCCTGAAGAAAGATGTGTGCCAGTCTTTAACACATTTTAGATTTATATGTAGATGTTATTACCCCAAAAGAGTTTAGTTTCATCTAGCTGGCATAGAAGCAATAACACAAGATATCTTAGCGTTGTCTCGTCTCTAAGCATTAAAAGAAGTAATTTATTGTGTTGCCTCTTACATCATTGTTGGAAAAAATGGACAATATACATACAAAATAAGACAAATAAATCCTATCTGACCTTTTAACAATTCCAAAAGTCATTGTGTAGCCTATATCATTAAGCCATATACATGACATTATCTCAGTTTATCAGAACCATGAGTCAGGATTTATCAAGGCTTTGTTGTCCTTTCAACTAAAATTCTTGAAAGGACGTTTCAGAAACTTCGTTCTTGTCTTTCTGCTGGGATGTTGTAGTGCGTTTTAGACCAAATTGATCATTCTAAGAAGTCTCTGACTTTACAATAAAATTCATTCTGTAATCGACTAATGGACAGTAACATCAAGTTTGGCACAGATACAAACACACACATCCATATAAAGAAATCACACATTCATACACTCAACAGTCTGTTCTTCTTATGCATTCTCCACAGCATTGTTTTAGGTTAAGGTTTTCTTTATCTCCTCCTCAACATCCTCTTCTGGCAATGGGTCGTACTGACGTCTGTATAAAAGGCGGGTGACTAACGTGATGATGAACATCTCCACGATCAAAAGTTGTTGACTCATTACTGCCAAAACAAAGTGAAGGTAACGTCAACGAGTCAGAAAAGTTTATAAGATTTAGATGTATTATAAAATGTTACAGTTTGCAAAATTTTGCGAATAAAACAAGATCCAGTAACCACCCAATTCTTTGGTCTAGCAATCTAAAGATACTCACAGTATCCACGGGCCTGGGAAGTATAGGGTGGCGCGCAGGCAATAGTGCCGTTCATTGCCAGTATGTTGATGATGGCCGACTGTAACTGACTGAGAATCAGCACCATCTGTGGGCAAATATAATCACGGAATCATCAATGATATCCATTTGAGATATGCTGAGGACAAGCGGTATGAATTAAAACATAAAAATGTGTGTTATATAAAATAAAGTAAAATCACAAACAAACCTGATACATGGCATATTTAGGGACGATTTTAAGGACACGTAATGACTCTTTCAAGTGGATATAAATGATACAAACAGGCCACAGAGCTATAATAGTGAGAATTCCGATAAATGAGTTTATCCATATGGCTCCACCGTTCATAGTCACCTGCAGACAAGAGAAAAGGTATAATTCACAATTCTAATATTGTAAAAAAAGGCAAACTTTTAAATAAAATCATACTTACATCAGCTGGATCGAAGTTGCCATTTGTCCATAGCGCAATGGAAAGGATGGTCAAGACCAGTTTTGACAGGGCAAACTGGAAGGACCCTAATTTCAACATGAACAGATTTCGCCTAAAAAGCAACACACAGATAGCAAAATGAAATGCGATAGGCCACCTGTACAACGTGTTTCCCTGCCCGGCCCGAGATGGCACGCACAAGACGTGTACAGAATAAATGGATGTTAACATTCGATTCACATAATAACACCCAAAGATGTTGCATTAGGTCAAGAAAGATTTCATTCGACTCTTTAAAACGGCCGAGTTTGATAATTAAAGTCTTACATAACACTGATTATAAGCCAACGGTTCTTGGAGGATCTTTTATCCAGATTCCCAAAGGGTGCAACGGCCTGTTTTCAGGTTATGTTGGCGCATAATCTAAATCTTATGTTTGCAGAAGAGTTGAATGGCCAGAGGTGCATTTGAACTGACCAGTTACAGATATGGACAACTTTTGCACCACTGACACAGCTGAAGTATAAGTCAAATACAGGTGCAAATATCTTACCAGTTAGTCCTAGGCATATATATTTTGATGCATTATGATACAGGCATGATTTATTTGGCTTATTACTTTTCTTAACTAAAAAGTCGGGATCAGAATCACACTTGGTGGTGAAGTCTTTTGCCAACAAGCAACATTCACAACACTCTATAGCTTTGTTCTGATATTATGTACAGTAAATGTAGAAATGACGCTCTATGTAAATGCTGGGTCTGGCAGCATGTGCCCGTTTAAATATGGACTCTTACGGTGTGATGAAAGCGTTTGGCAAGCACGGGCAGCAACAGCAGCAGGGTCCTGTGCTGATCTTCAATGTTTTTTTCTCAAAGCGCCTCAGAAACCCGTCATCCCCTCCGACCTCTTCAATCATGAGAATCAGGAACTTGAAGATCACAATCGCAAAATATCTGCCAAATAAAATGAGAAATGTCATTGATCTGTTACTTGTTTCTTGTTCTAACAGTCGCTTATTTATAACCAAAATATGCTTTTTTGTCTCGGCACAATTCTTAGCTGTCTACAGTGGAACCTTTTCTCATCTGTGTCTGTGAGGAAGTGGAGGCAGATTTCTCATGTTTTTGGAAAATAATCAGACCATTAAAGAGGAACGCTGAAAGCCTTCATGCTTCCAAAAGCATGTGTACTTTGACCATGACTTGACCAAACAGACTTTCTAAGTCTACCTTGAGCAAACTGACAAACCAACCTGATATCACAGAAAATGTATGTTGTATGAATTCAATTTGAAATTTTATTGAATTATGTAAATCATACAACAAAAAAACGTGCAACTGTTGAAAAGTGGCAATGAAGCACTATTGCTAAACGTAAGATTATACGTGCTAAGTGCACAAAGAAGATGTGTACAATTGTATATGAATAAGCCGCCTCATAAGAGTTTGCTATAAGATCTGGACTGTACACTACTCAATAGCTTCAAGGCATAGTTCACCCAAAAATGAAAATTCATTACTCACTTTCGTGTCATTCCAAACCTGTATGACGTTTTCTTCTGCAGAACACAAAATATATTTTTAACAACGTTGGTAACCAAACAACATTGGCCCCCATTGACTTTCATTGCATGGACGCAAAACCACCAAGACATTTCTCAAAATATCTTTGTGTTTCACAGAAGAAAAAAATAATATAGGACATGAGGGTAAATAAATGATTGAAGGAAAAAAATGTTTTGGGGTGAACTATGACACAAAGTCACCTTTTGTAAAATGTGTTAAAATTATGATTAATGAGTACAATATAAATGCCCAATTAATTTGATTAAAATGTTTAATTCATTGACAGCTTTGTTCCATTAACAGTAAACTCACGTGGCTGACGTCATGTCGCAGAACATCGTGGCCCTTGGAATCCACATGCCCAAACAAGACATAGTGCCAATGACCTAAGAAAAAATAAAAAAAGAATGTCTCCAAAGTTCAATCTTGAGTTTCATTATCAATCTCCAATGATGCTAGAAATGACTCACTAAAACAATATCTCAGTTTCTGCCAAAACGGGAGCAATACAGATAAAGCTCAAAAGTCTCATGTCAGCTCTGATCAGAACTCATGAATAATTCTTTGAATATTCTTTTTTTTTTATCATCTTTTATAAAAAGAGGAAGCCAGGAGCCAGGGAACAGTCATGTGCGATGATAAACAGATAAAAAGAACATATGAATGATCGATACATATACAAAATGTATATAAACAAATAGAACAGATAAAAGTATAACAATGCTCACCGGTGATGCTCCAGTTACCCAGATGATTAACGTTTTTTTATGTGGAGGCACTTTCTTATAGATATAGATGCATTCTTCAATGAAGATCAGTATGGACACCGTGGCCATGAAAGTCAGGACAGAGTAGAGAACTATGCCAAATATGTCCAACTCTGAAGAATAGAAACACTTGACATCATAATCACTCCTCAGTTGAGCAAGCATGTCATTATTTAACATTAGAAACCTACTCAAGCTGGGGTTTAAAATGTAAAGATGTTGTTTACGGCTAATAGTTGAGGAGAATTTTAGGAGAAATAAGTTTGACATTTAGTACAACAGCTTCAGGAGGCAGACACTTGGAAATGATTCGGAAGCGATTCTGATTATTTCCATTTCTATTGTGTCAAACTCAAGTCAAAGTGCACTGACCGCTGTAACTACAATATAATCATCTCTTATCAGCCATGACTAAGTGAGCAAATCAAATCAATGCATTTTAATGAGGCTGATAACTTGTACAAGCTTTCTTTTCGAGACAGCTAGTACACACATGTACAACAGATCTTTCCTAGTATCCTATGTTTAATTAAACATTTGATTTCTATGTAGCCCTAGATTAAAATCTTTTTTATATCCAGTGTGAAAGACGACCATGCAGAATTGTGACACTTGTGACTGTAGTAGCTAGATCATTGTGTAGAATGGGGGTACTGTAGGGGTACTGCAGGGGGTACGTGAGAGAAACTGACATTTAGGATTAAATAATGAAAATCAATAAATTATGAAAATAGTATTTTTATATGAAATTAGGACTACACAAAGATGCATAAAAAATAAATTATAATAGATATAATAACTGTTTGACTCTCATTTCACTGAATTTTAAGGTAAAATGTTGTCTGGTCAAGGGGTACTTGGCTTGAAAAAATCATAAGGGGTACTTAAGCCAAAAAAGTTTGAGAACCACTGGTGTAGACTATACAGGGATAAACATTGCATTTTACTCTTATAGAATATGCGCATTGAAAACAGCAAATGTAATTTCTTTCCTTGATCACTGTCTTTGTTATAACTGCATCTTCTTTATTATAACTGCAGTTAACTACACTAACAAACTATTTCAGTGAATCAATATTTTAAGATAAATTAAAAATATAAATGTATAGGTCTATTTTAAATATAATGTAAATGCTAAAACTAAACACAATGTGACTTTTGAAAATAAACATTATGTGGCAGCGTTTGGGTAAAAATGTACTTACGCATAATAACATCGATTGCCAAAGGAGCTTGTTCCGTGCATCTCGGATCAAACAGAGTGTCATTGGTCCCGTCCATCTTCATAATGCCTGTTTATTTGCTACAAGACTCGAAGCAAACTAAAATCCCCGGAGAGCTCACTGTCCTCACCAGCAGTCATGAAGAGAAACTAAATGAAACTCTATAAAGTGGTCTGTGTAGTGAATTCCTTTGATTCAGCACTTGTCGAAGGGCCGCCCATTCACTGGGTACACAGTAACAGATCCTGACCGCACTGCGCTTGCGCAATAGAGTCGCACTCGCAGAAGACTTCCAGGAGTTTTGAAGACACGCAGCTCTACGTAAAACGAAAATCAAATTACGCGGGAAAATAACAAGCAGTGGGTACGCACTTTTACGTTTTATTATTAAGCATTATTTATGTAACGTACACATCGTTCATCATGATATGAAATGAAAGGAACATAATGAGAAAAGACAACAAAGTATGATTTTAAGTTATGACTGTTAGTTATTTATATTAGGAAATGTATAAGTTGTAAGTCATAATGAAGTGGTTTCCATTAACTTGCATACAAATGATGACGTCAATTTAGGAAGACTATAAAAGTCCTCTAATCTAAAGTCGTCAAAGGCCGCAATTAAACTTAATAATCCTTTTTTGGTCATTTGTTTTGTTAGATCACTTCTGATTAATATTATTATAAGAGCACTGTAAGTTCATTTTAGGCACTTTTCTTAGAAAGCCAATATTCCCATTTTTATCCAAAGGAAATCATTAATGTATATTTTGCTGCTTATAAAGCTTCCAACATGTAATGTCTCTATGTCTAACCAGTCTCATCCGGCCCAGTTAGATGCCACTACAAAGTATCAGTCATATGGTTATAAATCAACTGGGATACATTCAGTTATGTAATGGGCTTTGCCAATTAAAAGTCAAATGGTTTCTAACATTTACATTTCTCTGTATGTCTTAGAATGGTTATTCCTTAAGAAACGTTAACTTAGTCACGGTGTCACTGGAAGGGTTAAAAGCTTGAAATGTTCAAAGTTCACAAAAGACTGACAATAACCCATATACACTTTTACAAAGAAAGATTGATTAACCAGAAAGGAGTGTGAGTGAGGAGTATTTAACATGCCTATACTTGAGACATGCAAGAGTTGAACGCCCGCAGTGCTAGTGTGCTGGGCAGAGTTCAGGGTAAAACTAACAGCCCTTGAAACAAGTACATACACATCCAGTATAAATGCAGACAAACGGTTTACTATGAAACAACATTTATTGTTACTTCTTACATATAAGCATGTGCATCATTCACAAAATATCCATGTTTAAATGATAAAATATGCAATTCTGTTTACTTGATCTGTAATGTATTTTAAACGATGTCATTAAAAACCAATCTATAACCTCCAGGCTTGCACATCATGTATATCGTACTTTATTGTCCTTGACATGCAGTAAAGCACAGGGCTTTGTTTTTTGTGTGTGTGTGTAACAGAAATATGAAAATAATAAAAAGGACAGCAATAGTTATTTCATATTATGGCTTCATGTTTACTCCTATAGTATAAAAGGTAATGAATTACTGTAAATCAACTAAAAATGGGTTCAGGGCCATGCTTTGAGAAATAGTCAAGATGCATCAACAAAACATCTATATATACGGTATAATGTTAAAGGCTTTCTTTTAAGAACACTTTCCAAAAGACCAATAAACTAAAAATATCTTTAAACCATTCAGTTCCACTAGACTCATTCATTAAAACCACAAAAAAACAGCTATAACATTTCACATCGAAATATCTTGAACTTGCTGCAATCTTTAGCAGCAGCAGGAGTGTCCTGACAGAGATGAACCTACGAGGATTCAAGAACAACATTTCCCAGAACACACACAGTCACAAATATCTTTAAGAACAAAAGTACCTATTCCAAATCTGATCTTTAAAAACCATAGGTCAGATTTTAGATGCTAAGATTTTCTAGAAATGCAATTATGTTTTCTTGTTTTCCTCATTCCACATCCTCATAAAGCTCTCTAGAACCTCAACACTTGCTTTTCTTGATTTGTCAAGGCAGTTCTTTAGATACTTCACAACACAAAGCACATAAGGCAGCGATCACTGCGGTTCACTTTGTAACACATAAACATCAGGTTTCCAAACATCGGTTTCCAATTAAGCTCACACTACAAGTCACGGCATACGGGCACACTTTTTAAACACTGCGTTCCACGCTGGACTAAATTACCAATGATAATTTACAACAAACATAAACGCACAAAAAAGAGGACCATATCACTTACAGCTTGCCAAAAACGTGTTTAAAAAAATGATATTCTGAATCTAAGGAATCCCAGAAAATCTACTAACATTTACGTATAGAAAAAAGAACGGTACAAAACACAATACTTTGAAAAACGAGATTGATGTACAGTCTGGGCCCGGTTTTTCAAAAGGTTTAATCCGGATAAAATTGATCCGGATTTAGTAATCCTTTTTTTGCGATCCGTGATCACGTAATCCAGTTTACTTTTGGAGCCAGTTTTTTTTAAAGCAACATCGGATTGGATCAATCTGATCCGGATAGGAACTTTTCAGGATCACCAAATCTGGATAACCAGTGCTCAAACAGGATAGGAAATCACAATGTAGAACTATAGATATGTAAAGAGCAACAATTTAATTTAAGCAACAAAAAATTTCGATTGTGATGAATATATATATCAATTAGTGACAGAATAAAATTTATTGTTTTTGGTCAATTTTGACAGCTGTTTGGAGGATTATTTTATGAGGCCAAACTCTTTCTGCTTTGCTGTAGGCCTATACTGAAAGGATGAATACGTTAAAGCCTACCTAATCACTGTAGCCTGACGGATGAACAAATAAAATTAAAACCTTATGAATAAATAGGATATCTTGTAGGATACTGCATGATCCAAATATAGTATTATTTGATACATTTTTAAAGTTTTCATTACATTTTGGGCATGAAATCCACGCTGAATCCACCCTTCTGATGGGATCAATTTAATCCAGATTTTTTGGATCAAAGTGATCCAAATCCTACAAAAAAGTTCTGAAAAACCCAAACTAAAGGTTTGATCCGGATCAAAACCAAGATTGGATTACGTGATCTAATCCGATTATGTAATCCGTTTTTTCTTTTGAAAAACACATTTTCAAGATTTAATCCAATCCGTTATCCAAAATCCTAGTTGATTACTTTTGAAAACCGGGCCCTGGTGATACAATACCCGACTCCAGGACACTGAATTTATAGCATTATAAGGGCCTCCTGCTGGCCACTTCTGTAACTGCAGGAGGAACTTACAAAGATTAGTGGACTTTGCACCAAAATTTCATTTGGTTTTCAATGTGACACTGGCTACACTGCAGAAGCAGAGAGGTATTTCTAACATTTTGTAAACACTTCTGTGAAGCTCAGAGCTCTGGTATTAAGCCCTTATATTTGGCATATGTAAACTGGCCAACATTTCACACCAGAATCACTCGAGACAGGAAAAAATACAAATAAGGTCACCACGCGAGTGAAGCACCTTAAGAAAACACAACAAGGATAGTTCTGTCTTTTGTAGACATCCTCCGTCTGGTCACACTCTGCTGCACTTTGTGAACAGGTGCACTTATAATATAAAAAAAGAAGACTGAATGGAGTGTTAAAAGGGAAAACATGCCAAAAATGTAAAAGTGCAAATGAGCCATCTTGATGCCATCAGACCTTTTACTTAGTGTAGATCCAAAAGAAGTCATCATGTCCGTATTTGTACTGCCCCAACGTAAACAGAGGTTGTTTCCGCACTTGTGTTTTTTTAGAAAACACCTTCACATGCACCGTTGAGGAATCTGCATGTTGTGTAGGTCTGTGCTGTTCGTGTTGCCCGAGCAACAAAACCGTTAGCTGTGCAAAAAACATATGCCAAAAAGATGAGCGTGCAAATCTCTTAGATGCAAGAGGGATGCTGGTAGAGATGATCGGAGACTAAGAGCAACTATACAGACTTGATGTTAAAGACAGACCGTCTTTAAGCAATGGGCGAACAAAAGTGTTTACGAGCAAAATTGGTTTAAGGCATCAGCTTTGATGGCTGTGATTCTCATCAACAGTCCCCAGTACTGGGAGTCAAAGGCACGGGACCCTTCGCCAGCTTCAGTCCTAAAAAGGAAATGACATAAGGTTACACACAGCCCAAAGTCAAACCACCAATCAGAGCTTATGGAAAGCGATCTTACCTGGCTATGACTCGCTGTCGATGGAGATAGTAACGGCCTCACTATCATCTGAAAAGCAGGACGAAGGTTAATTTTCAGATGTTTTCAAGTTCACTCTGATGTATTGAAACGCATGGTAATACGACACATACCAGACTTTAAAACTTCTGTCTCTTTGTGCTCTTCTTCACTGTGGTAATCATTGGCGAGCAGGCGGTTTTGCGATTCGCTGGGAGGGTCGGGTTGCTCTACGCATCCATCAACAGCACTAAGGGCAAAAAGAAAAAGAGTCGGTAGTATTATTTCTATTCCTAAATTTACTTGGATGGAAGTTGGTTTTGCAAACTGCCCCCGGGAGGTGACAAGTGGAAAATATCTCACCCTTTATCCAACCCATAGGCTGAAGACATTCAGTGTGCAGCTCTGGATCAATAGTCACCAGCCGTGTGGGAAAAGAAAATCCGTCTCCCTGACTATAACAGACCCAAAAAGATTTTCATTACATGAATTAAATATGAGTGACGTTTGCTAAATATGAGTGACGGATTGTTATCTTAACAAGTGTGATTTGGGCTAATATGACAGGTTCATATAACACAAAACTTAGTTGAATGAGATGTGGCGATGTTATTCCAATACTTGAGATCAAGGGTTTGTTCAAACACATGTAGTTGATATGATATATTTGCACCACTAATATAAAAACTTTGGACAATCAACTCACCTGGTGAAGATGGGAAGTAGCCAGTATTTTTTGTGGTCTCCAAACACCTGAGCAATGTTCTTACTGAAGCCCAGGGAAAATCCATTTTTATCAGGGCCGTTTCTGAAGACAGGAGCTCTGAATGCTTCTGAATATAAAAGAACAAACCAGAAGAGGGTTAAAATCAGTGGTGGGTGTAACTAGTTACCGAGTTATTAGTTAATGTAATTTAATTACTTTTCTTTTGAAAAAGTAAAGTAAGGGATTACTCTATCCTACTACTCAAAAATTGCAGGCATATATTCATTAACACTACAGAGCGTGTTAAATGGCTGGTAGAACAGACCGTAACGAGGAAGGCGGGACGAGAGCCGTGGGGGAACGAGGCGGGCCAGTGGCGTGAGTGATGGTGTGAATCAAATTTTTTTTTACATTCAAACAAACTTTAATCAAAATAAACAAACAATAACATGGTAGTAAAAGGGCCGCCAGCCACCTCATGGTCGACTGCTGGCCACAAGAACATAAACTTAACACATGTCCGGTCCTCTCTCGTCAGCAGTCCTATCGCTCGTCCTCTTATGCTCCTCCGTGAGAGATGCGGGACCGGTGTGCGCACAGCTGATTCACACGATCATTCACGCCACCGGCCCCGCCTCATTCCCACACGACTCTCGTCCCACCTTCCTCGTTACACAGACATTAAGCTATTTTAAACAATCCTAAAGCAACAAGTCTGTGTAATACAATATGGAAAACCCTTTAATAACACTTTACACATCTCTCAAGGATCTTTAATGTTTCACACCCCATTCCAGTGGATGGTGTAAACGCACCATCAAACTAGAAGTAAGTGCGACCAAGGTCTTGTTGTTTGTACACTTTGTCTGCGTTGTGTTGTGTAGTGTGCGTGCTGCTACAACAAGATGAAAGATGACAAGAAACCTTGTTGTGTAGTGTAAGCACCATAGCAATTCAAGTAGTCTCACAGTCCCGTAGTGTCAGCCCGGCTTTAAGCACAGCAAGTCCACAAGTGTTGCTATGGTAACAGCGAGCAAGCTCAGTTCAAGTGTTCTATAAGCATGACCACTTCAGCTTTTAGCTTTAGTAGAAACATGAATCCTACACGTGGACAAAAGGGGGTGAGTATGGTCAGGTGTGTTACCTATGGTGGACCTGTTTTTTCCCACAAGCCACAAGTGGTAAGTGAAGAGTGAAAGAATGCTGATGCAGAACATGGCCGCCACAAAAAAGAGAAACAAGACATGGAATTTGGCTTGAGACTCTGGCAGGTCAGTCTGAGAGAAGGGGGAGAGAAAAAGGTTATGAGACAGGGATCAACAATGGGCAAGACATGGGCGACCGTAACGTGCCAGACCAGGGTCACAGGAGTTAAGACGACAAATACATTGCAACTGTGACCTTCTTCTGTCATTGACATGTTTATCGAACACAACACTGTGAGGGATTACCTTTGGACAATTTTCTGCCGATTTCCTCCGGCAAACCTTTGTGCAAACAGAGACAGACTGTTAAGACGCAGAGAGAGCGCAGCGGGAAGCAGCAGCTTATCAAACAGAGGCGAGATGTCTTAAAAGGGCTGTTTCACAACGCATGCAAGAGCAGCATGAGACTGCAGTGTAACGGCAACACAATGCAGTTCACATTGACTGTGTTTGAGTGTAACAGCAACTCTGAATACAGTGATGTCAAGGTTACTACTACATTGAGTTTAGTTGGCAAAATGATTCTGCAGAAAACAAAAAAAGATATTTTGAAGCATGCTGGTAATCAAAAAACACTGCCCCCCATTGACTTCCACTGTATAGGCACCAAACCACAGAGAGGCATGTCTCAAAATATCTTCTTTTGTGTTCCACTTTTGTGTGAAACTTAAGACACTACTCAAACAAGTGTAGAAATGGGAGTGTGTGAAAATGGAAGGACGAGCGCAGCAGAAAGATCAAGTGGAAGCAGACTGATGGGAAATGATGGTTAAAGAGTACATAACTAGGGATTTTTTAAGGTCCTACTTTGGTTTATAGAGTGTTCGACAATACGTTTATGTACATAGAAGGTGTAAAAACACTATTATTTCGTAATAATAGGCAGTTATTCTTACCTTACTTCTTGACTGACTCTCAAATGATTCGTTCCGCGATTCGTCTGTCTAATCCCCTCCTTTCCGCTAGCCTAGTCTGATGTGATTGGTCTGATGGTCTAGTCTGCTGTCATTGGTCTACCGCAAATGAGGTTCAAGAGCTACAGTGTTTGGGGGAGAAGAGTGAAGTTTTTGCGGGCAGTCCAAGCAAGTCGGGGACTATATGTAGTGACATAAATCTGCGGCGGTTCGCGAATCGGACTAGAAGCGACTCGTTTGTGTGATTCAGAGTCGACTCCCTTTTTTCCAAGCCTATAACTTTTTTTTTTTCATTCACCTCTGGATTTACAACTTGACAGACTGCTTACTTTCAAACACGGCAACATTACACACTGCGTGAAATGTCATTTTCATGATCTCATGTTATGTACCCTTTAAAATGATATTGAACAGACCTATATATGACCTGCTGGTCATATAGCGGAGGAAATGCAGACAGGAAACCACTGATCTATATTAGATCACATGTCCATCCAAATATATACCTTTATACTATACAAAAATGGTGGCGAACTCGTTTATGTAGATGGAAACACTCAAATAAAACTATAGAGGGATCTACTCACAGTCCAGAACTTTATGAAGTATTGGAGGACGGATGCTGCTATGAATAAGCAGTAAATAAGGGAGTAGGTCAGGAACAGGATGAAGAACTTGTAGTTGGAGAAGCCCACACAGTTATTCACCCTGTGGAAAGAAAAAGGGGAATAGAGAAGTGAGCACTGTGTTCTGCAACTGATCAAAACCTTAATGCCAATAACACACATCGGACTTACCACGGACAATGATGATCCATCTTCAGTACACACCTGTTGACAAATTTAAATCATGTAATGAAATTAAACCAACGTTAGGGAAAACACATTCACAAATGTGTCACGTAACTGAGGGAAACTTACATGTCACATGCAGAACAATGATGACATCTGTCTGGTTTGATCACTTGGCAGCGGTCACAGTATCGGATTGCTAAAAGACGACAAAAAAGTCAACTTATGAATGTGAACCGATAAAAACTGTGATCTGCAGTCCCACCAGATTAGATTTGTTGTAGCACAGGATAAGATTAATAGTTATAGATGAAAGTGGGTGGACAGCAAATCAGAAGCAGGTGGAGTAGAATTCTGCAGGAACAGCTGCAGAGCATCATAAGAGTGCATCATAGATTTTTCGTGAGGTGTTATCAATATTTCAAATAGACGTTTATACGCACGACACTCCATAACTCGATAGTGGCAAGTCCATCAGTGACAGTCTCGCTTTATCAAAAGCTTCCCACTAGCAAATAAAGATCTTTTCAAGACCTTATTTGTGCAGATATAATGAAGTTAATCAAGGTTAACTCCTGCTATACTAAATCTGTGCCAACGTCTGGTCATTTAGAAGATGAAGAACAGGTTTATGGGTAATTATCTCAGATGTTTGAATGGGTCTCTGACCTCCAGCCCCTGTGCGGGTGTAAAGCGGCAGAGTGCTGGCGACTCTCCTCAGGATCTCCTGCTGGGTCTCTGGACGTTGTTCCTTTTCATACTGCTCCTTCTCCGTTTTGGGTAAACAGAACTGACAAACAATACATAAACTCAGCTTCCTATGTGACAAAGCAGTGTACGAAAAGCTTGTTCTGTTTAAACAACAATAATGGGTAAAGCTGTTATGTACACAAATATTTAGAATTCCATAGAAGCGAAAAATAAATGCAGAATATGTGCATGAATTGAGCGATACACAATTGTTGGTTATACCTCTTTGGAAGGGTTGGCTGGTCTCGTGAAGATGGTTTTCCAGTAGGACCACACAAACATGATGAAGGACAGGTGAAAGACAACCAGGTAGATGACTGCATGGAAAAGAGAGAGAGAGAAGAGTCATTACAGCCAAGAGCCTGCAGGGAAACCAGCCCAAGAATAAATCAGTCACTGTTTGATTACTAATGCAGCCTTTCAGGACAGACAGTCCGCAGTCAGCACAAACACAACCGGTAAAGTTTAGCAGAATATTTAGGAATTCAAAGTTTACTCACTTTTTTCACCAGTGCTGGGAATAGTAACTGAGGAACAGAAATAAGAAACATGATTCATGGCACTTGCTATTTGGAAACACAAGTGTGACATATGAACACGTGTCACACATGTACACAAACACCAAGAGTGACTCAAAAAGTCATCTAAATGACGACTATTTTACCATTTACATAGTCATAACTTTCTATATTATTTCTGTGTATTATGACAGTGGGCACGTTAAGAAAACATTTGATTGGTTTTCACGGAACATCAACTTATCGGTTTTCGTGTCTGACGTGAACTGTAAACACTACATTTGCATACTGAACCGGAATCAGCTGTAAACTATACAAATAATGCAGTCAGCAGTGTCCAACTGACACAGGCCACCCAGTGCTCTTAAAATGACACCAGAACCATACAACTTTTTATTTTGTGTTCGTTTTCAGTCAAAATAATCATCAATAAGCCATTTAGCCAGCTCGTGTAAACAGATCGTTGACGTTCCAGTTCACTGACTTCCGGCTGGCACGTGTCGCCCGGATATGCATAATAAATCGCACTTACTTAGACACAGCTCCACCACGTAAGCGTAATAAGACCAGCACACCACTAAGGCAATAAATATCACCGGTATCCATGCCAGACCCCTCTGGCAGCACCTCAGTACATGTGTAGGCGCCATCTTTCTTCTTTGACTACAAAAGACTGAAAGGGAGGGAAGAGATCGGTCCATTCGTGCCCCGCCTCTCATTGGCAATCCCGAGAAGACGTGGTTATGAATATTAATGAGGTTGGACGTACTGATTTGCTGAAGCGCAGACGTTGCCGAGTAGGCGCCACTCTATTGGCGAATTGAGAGTTGGACGCTCATGAATATTAATTACGTCATGTACCTGGACGCTTTTGTACTAAATCAATATATAAACAATTTTTTTAATAAAAATAACATTTTTAAACGGACACATTTATAGGTTTAGTGATTTAAATGGAGATTACATGTTGGTGCTTTAATCTGTGGTGTTGTTTGGCTTGCGTGCCGCAAATGACGTTGTTCTCCGGAAACACATATCTGATAACAATAGATTAAATACTTAGTAAAAAATGTGCTATGTGTCAGTGTTTGATAGTTAAAAGGGACATACAATTACAAAACACAATTACAAAACAACGTATTTGGTCAAATAAAAATGACGCACGTGACATAATGGTCGCTGTCTTTTAATAACAAACATCTCTTTCATCTCGAAAAATACTTGTTTGCACAAAGTTTGCTTAAGTATAGAAACTACTATCACTATTTGGTAATGAAAACATTCAGAAACAAAGATGGCATATACAAACAAAACATTCTTACACAAGTTGACATCTATTTGGTACAATTTAGCAGAAACAATTGACATTTAAATGTGATGACGTTTACAATCACAGAATATGTGGATGGAAATAAAGCCACAAACACACAGGTAAACTCAGTTCATAAGTATCATCAATACCAAAAGCATCTACATTGAAATCTGTGCACGACGACATACGTTAGATCTTATGCAACTCATCTGAAACTGGTCATGTCAGCTAAATCTTACAATCTTTCGTTCTAACCAGATATCAGTGTAGGATCGAGTCGATGGTAAACAAAAATAGAGAACAGGGCACAGTCACAAGGGTAAAAGGAAAAGCAAATAGAACCATCTCAAATATCCCTTTAATGGCATCCTAAAGAGAAAATATATATATACAGACACATATATATATAAAAATAAAGATCTGAGACGTACATCATCTTTACCTCGTGGCATTTCCGTTTACCCTCATACCAACATGCTGTTTTATCTCTTGCCCCTCTTGTTACCCGCAGGGGGCTTTTTGAGCTGTAACAGGGGTCCTCCTGCCCCAAACCCTGGAGTCTGTGTGTTGGACACACCGAAGGTCAACCCAGCCGATGCATTGATGCCTGGGTTACTGAAGTTAAAGCCTGAGGTGTTGGAAGTTCCAAACCCTGAGAAAGACAAGAAGTGTAAACGCTGGTTGTAAAAGGTCATCTCAATTTTTGCAGCTACACACAAGCATAACTAAACATTCAAGCAGCACGCAACAGCCGTTAACAATTTACAAATGCAGAATTGTTACACAACCCTTAAAAAGTCAAGCCAGCCGTACACTGAGTGATTATGGGACTAAAGGCTATTTAGAATAGTTGGGAAGTAATGGTTAGTGTTGATGAATAGAGGGAAAATGGAGGGGGGTGCTAAGGAACACACCTGCGCTCAGGCTCCCTCCAGATGGCTTGCTAGAGGAAAACCCGAACGACAAACCTCCTGTTGCCACACCCCCAAACCCAGGGCCGCTACCAAATGCTGCCAAGAGACAGAGGGGGCATTTAGGTGCCGTGACTAAATATACACCAAAGTTCACCTCCCAGTTACAGGGCAGGGGGAATGAGGGGCAGGGATGATGAGTTATATATTTATAAACTAGAAAATCATTCATGAAAAACAATGAAGGGAAAAATACATTTCCAATAACACTCTAGCATCAGAAACACTTTGCTGTGTTTTCCACACAGGTGAGAGTCATGTGTTTGGAAAAAATGAAGATTAGAAAAGACACATTTTTACTGTTTAGAAAACCTTTCCTTTTAAGACTGCAGCGTCAGAAAGTCAAAATAGAGGTATATTACAGGAAGTACCTCCGAGGCTGGATGAGCCCATGCTTGTGCCAATACCCGATGAAAAGGAAGTGCCAAAACTGCCCCCCAGGGGCGCTTGTGGTCCTGGGACAGAGAGAGAGAGCACAGGAACTTACTCTCATGCACACTATAGCTTACAAAGTCCCTTTCTCAAATATCAGATGCATACTTAAAGGCTGATGTAAAGAAGGCTGATAAGAAGCAAATGCTCTTGAAGCATTTAAACACGGGGCTTGGTGAGAGATGACTCGGCTTTTTTATTACCAACACATAAGAGCTGCATTAGGCTTGTAAAAAGCCACAGCATCATCTTTTAAGTTACTTCTCATTTCCACGTTGTATGTAGTCCACCAAATATAATGCAGTTTATATCTTATATGCCAAATATTGTCTGCATTTCATCACCGTGATTTTTTTACAACTGTTATACACTTACCTTGACACTAATATTTTTGTATTTTCTCCGTTTTTGTGTGGATTCACCAAATCATTTAGCATGGGACAGAAGTTACTTATTTTTAAAAAATATACTAAAGATATCTGCCATTCCTAAATGCAGAAAATGAGCTCCTGTCTCGTTTCCTTTTAGCTGGTTAAATTTGATATGCAATTTGTTTTTAAATGTCGAGATGTGACATACGAAGACATCAGCATCTCAAATTTATAGTGTAATCCAATTAATAGAAAAATCTAAAAAAAATCAGTCAAAAAGAAACAAAGACAAGGGCTTTTCTTTAAAAAACTGATTTATTGTCAACTCAAATTACATTAAACATGACAAACAATTGGACAAACCGATTCCAAGTAGCTATGGCATTAACACGGTTTAAAACGATTTAAGATTAAAGCCAACCTGCGTTAAAATGCATTTCAAACAATGGGTAACTAAATGCTGTATCTAGATCAAAGGCACACCAGAATATATGCATCACAAGCATCATCTGAACATAAAAAAATTTAATTATAAGTTAGATTTTAAAATTGACTAACTATTTGTAAACAAACAAACACTAAGCCCCATATGTGTTTCAAGGAATGAAATGTCTACTAAGAACCAGACATGTCTATAAACAGACATTCTGCATAATAAGAGCTTTGTACCAACACACAGAAGCCACACGTTTCTACAAGCGTGTTTTAAAAACAAGACATGCAGTAAGATTATACGTTTGTATAATAGATTTGTGATTAAAGCAAAACAAGGCTTGTAGGAATAAGAGATTTGCAATGTTCTGTACAGGAGGTCTATCTACTGGATGACCATGTGGCTGTTTTTAATGCATACAGCTAATTCTCTGAGGTATTACAGCCATCAAAAGATCTTTCCTGAAAGGGGAAGATGTATTTTTTTAATCAGCCATGGCAGGAAAAGACGAGTACAAGCATGAAATAGCAGCTTTAAGCCGCCAAAAAGACAGCATGCGCTTTTGAATACTGAAGTTTGGCACAATCCTTCACAATGGACCCTCAAGTCCCCTAAAGCAGCATGTGTACTCAAACTAAAGACCTAAACACTCTAGCCCTTAAGCAAGAATAAGAATTACAAATGTATGTGTACATCGTTTTCATTTTCAGAAGCCGTTACTGCAATGTAGCCAGTGTGAACATACTGATTCTAAGAGGCAATGCTGTGAATTCACAACTAGCGAGTGTAAGTGTGTATATACTGTGCAACTAAATAAGCCATGCCATTGGTTTAGCGCACTACATATTTACAATTGATATAATATGCAAAAGCACCCACAACAGCCTAGACATTTTTAGGCACAACGGCACAATCATTCTTACAAATATGGTATTACTGTAAAAAAATGATAAACACTGGAAATCAAAATGCCAAACCAACGCGAACAGTCAAGTTTATAACTGATAATCGAAAATCACACTAAAAAGCCCTTTTGATGTCAAATCTTATCTATTGCATTACGAATTAAAAATATCCGAACACAATACGTGTGGATTCTTCTGCGAAGACAGAGAATTACGAACAAGAAGAAAGCACTATACTGCTAATGAAAGTAATACATCTAACACAATTTCCCACACCTCCGACTTGCTCGTCTCCATGGAAACCACAAATGCAACCATGGTTACAGACGGATGAAGGATGTTACCAAAGCAGGCAAACCTTCAATAAAGACACACAAATTGTCTTCTTTTTACTGAGATACGTCTAATGAAATACAGTAAATGACCTTATGTGTACAGCCTCCAAGTCAGTAGCTTACACACTTCCTACATAAATATATAAACATATCTATTCATGTACATGCAAACTCCTGATAATGCAAATCCCAAAAGTGAAGACAAAATATATTTGGGAATAAAACGGCCAGCCAGTGTCATTCAATCACACTCCAAAATCCCCGGATTGTAAGATGAAAAACCTAAATATTGTAAAACGCACATTGTGAGAGAAAAAGAAAAAGCCCTGAAACACGTTCTTATGGAAGAAAAATACTTGTTCTGTCTATTTAGGACTCACACAAACCGATAGCAATTAAGATTAGAAGGCTCCAATGTGAAAAGCTTTTTGAGACATTAAAACAAGCGATTATGATTATGATTTGTAAAAACAAGAAATACGGTTTAGTATCCACTAAACTAATAAAATTACTGAAAACCAAATTTGTTGCACATGTTCATCCCTAGTAAAAAAATCTTAAATCACCATTTAAGAACAACATATCGCTCACAAAAGCCTCGTCCTCAGTAGTTAAATGTATTCCAAAACGTTTGTTGGCACTTTAAAAATTAAAGGAGTAGTTCACTTCAAAATTCGCCACCATTGACTTTCCATAGTAAGAACAAAAATTACAAGGGAATGGGGGCAAACTATGAAGTGAACATCCAAGTCTATGATAAAGGACAGTATGTTAAGCAGATTATTTGTACAAGAAATGCGAATCACACAGAAACAACTGTAAAAGCGATTTAGTCCGTGTACACAAGCTTTCTGCGGACATAAGTCTATTTTGAAGTGTTAGGTGTTAGTAGTGACCGCTACATAAGTGCCGCCAGAATATCACAGATCAAGCCCTACATTCATCATTAAAAGTCGCTAATCCATACACAAGCCAATCAAAATCGGCGCCAAAACAGGAGCCCCTCAGTTGAACAGACCACTTTACATTTTCAAGATGGCAAACGCGCATCTAATTGAAACCTTGACCTGAAATGTGCCCAAGATATCCAGCCAGTGTCTTTCACCGTGGTTTAAAATCTGTGGTCTGTCACCATACAGCACCATGTTTTTTCTCCTTAATGAAGGAAAAAGGAGAAGACAGAGGCGGAAATTGGGCGGGGCAGCCAGCATCGAAAATCTCAAAACATTATAGTTGGCACATGTAGAGTGACATGACAGAGATGTTAGAAAACCCTGTTACTCCGTATCTCCATAAGAGACAAAGTTAATAAAATGAAAAGAACAAAAACTAAAAACAGACATGGCACTGACTGAATTGACAGTTTATTTGTGAACTCTATCTGCCTTTCTATTCATTCATTTTTTTTGCTATCGGTCTAAAGGTCTAGAACTTGAAGGCGGTCAGACCTGGAGCCGGCTGCTGCTGCTGAGTGAGAGTGGCAGCCATGGCAACGGCCGCTGCGTTGGGAACGCTGCCGAAGGGGGTGGGGCCTGTGGTGACGTGAGGAGAGCTCTGCCACTTCTTTCTGGCCGTGCGTCTCGACTCGAACAGGTCGGTGGAGTCGTCGAGGAAGACTCGCCTGTAGCTCAGGTACCGATGCTTTAAAGTCTACAAGGAACAAAAGTAGGTCAGGTCACTAAAGCACTATAAATAAGGTCCAAATGTAATTTCATGTCATTTTGAACAAAACAATTATCTTTAACAAAGTTTACTGAAGTGTGTTATATCCCAGTTTAGAATGTGGAGATGTTCTGGACTTACCTTAACATTCTCATGAACCCCCTGCAGCTGTGCAGCAAGTGCAACAAACGTCTGGTAGAGTTTCTGCATGGCCATGGACAAATCTACATGACGAACCACATCACAACAAAACACATCAAGAGCCTAGAAGAACTTTTTTCAATTACGTGTGTGAGCCAAAGAGAAGCGTTTAATTTGTTTGACAGGAAGTGGATTAAAACCTTGAGGGGTGATGTGCGAGCCGCTGCCCTGGGTGGTCAGATGATTCTCCAGTTCCTCGATCTGCTGACGGTACTGCTGTAACTGCACTTCAAACTGTTCCACTAGAGTACGGAAATAACTGGAGCGCGCGAGAGACGGCACATTAATATGACAAGCAAGTAGTTTGCTTATAAGATGTTTAATGAATTTTGTTACAGCAGACATTCCGGCATTAGGGAGTAAAAATAGAGATGAGAGAAAAGATAATAGGTCATTTCAAAAACACTTACTCAGACGGGGCTGTATTCTCATGTTGGAGTCCAGGTGGGGTCTTCTGGGTGCGGAACGCGATGTCGGCATTCTTCAATTCCTGTATGAAAGAAAACGTGGTTCAGAAGATATAACGTGTCTTAAAGAACCAAGTTCAAAGACGTTTGTCTAACCTGAGAAGTTTCCATCTTTTAATTTGTCTATGGATAGTGAATTTCTCTGCAGGCCGCTGGCACAGACAGAGAGAAGCTGTCGGAGGGTATTGATGTCCTCCTGCACTTTGAGAATGGCTTTAGAGGACATCCGGCTGATCTCCTCTTGCACTTGCTTCTGCTCTTTGACAAATTTCCTGTAGAGAGACAGCGGGACAAATATTAAAGAAATGTCATTTATTTAACCTCATGCTGTTCCAAACCTGCATGACTTTACAAATAATGGTGATTTTTTCAGAATAGTCTAGTTGTGGACAGGCTCGGCTCCAGATATGAGATGAAAGGTGGGCCAAGTGATTTTCCAAGTGGGCGAAGAGGGGGGTGCTTTATACAGTATATATTGTTTGCCCCGTCAGGTAAACCACTAACATTTGATGTAATGGGTGGAATAATTATTCATGTGTCATTTGGGTTGTGGGAAATAATACGTGCGGGCGGAACACGGATCCAGTAGTCAAGACTATTTCAACTCACCTCATATGATACACTTTTACACGGTCCTGTTCTCATTTGTGTTCAAGCTCTGTCTGAAGAGCTGGTTTCTAATTGCAGCGCACTTTGCAGCATTGAGCATTGTTACCAATCGCGTGCAACTGATGGACAGCAATGCTGAGGACTCCATACTCCGTCTTATCATAATGTAAATAAACGTTTTAGCTCATCATGCTCCTGGTCCCTTTACTGCATTAAGCTTTATTTAGCCTTGATGTCAGCTTAACCTTTAGTAGCTTTGGTATGATTTTACAGAAAGAGGTAAGGGAAACTTGTTATCACATGAACAATATTGTCCTAGGCTATTTTAACAAATTTTGCATAAATACATTTTTATAAATCACTAATATAGGATAGCCATTATTACCCAACAATATTTAAGTGGATTCACTCTTGGTCGTCTCTCCCGAAACTTTGCCATATTTAGTAAGCCTACTACATGTTTAAAAACGCATTACCCAGGAAGGGAGGGTTGGCAAAGCTTCTGATAAGGTGGCCCACCGTGGACCCCCTGTGGAGCCAGGCCTGGTTGTGGAAGATTTGCCACACAAAGTTTGGGTAAACTTTTATGGTTCTTTTTTTGTTGTTATAGTGCCCATTCATTTTCATTATATTAAAAAAGATCAGCAAATACATTTTACACAAATAATCAAAGCAACAAAAACACAGATGTGATATGAGATAGAAAAAACTGTATACAGTTTTCTTTAAATAGCACTTCAAACACACTTACTGAAAATGATCCACATCTTGACATATCGGACCTGGTAGGTTTTCATCTTTAAGAGCTTTACTGTCCCTGTAAAGAACAAAGCCATACAAAACAGGATAAAGCAACTTTATTAAGCTATGTTGATTTCATTAAATCCTATTTCTACATAAGCTGTGGATCTTACTCCGGTCTGGTGCTTGATGACTTGTCTGTATTTTTGTCAGAAGAAGTGCTAAAGTCAACACCACCCAATCCAAGACTGGGCACATGAGCAGAGCTGGCAGGAATAGAAGCAGAGACTAAACCTCCCAGACTCAAACCCAGACCAAGAGTAGACTGTCCCAAACCAAGAGTAGACTGTCCCAAACCAAGAGCAGACTGTCCCAAACCAAGAGCAGACTGTCCCAAACCAAGAGTAGATTGTCCTAAACCTGTGTCACAACAATAACATGGTAAACGCATGAAACAGAAAGCCACCTTATGTCTAAACATGAGAATTAAGCTTAGTTGCTAAAATAAAACCAGAAGCTGACCTGTTGCTGCAGAGTTGGAGAAGAGACCAGAACCAAAGGAAAACCCAGAGGTAGGAGCAGAGGAAGTAGTGGCCGGGCCTCCCAAGTTAAAGGCGAAGCCGGAGTTGTTGGCCTGAGGGGCTGTGGAGGTCAGGACGGATCCCAGATTCAGGCCTGTGCCTGCAGGTGCGGAGGTCGTGTTGGTCAGCGAGAAAGGTGCAGCGGAGGCTGCTGGCTTACCAAAGCCCAGGCTGAACCCAGTGGTAGCAGCAGTCGAGGTTGAAACACTCCCTGCAAACAAACAACACACAAAATGTAAACCAAAAGAATGTTGCTTTTATCCAAAATAATAGACTTTACAGACACACACAAAATTGCTGAAAAACCTGTTTACCTAAAGTAAGGCCAGCAGATGGTGCGGCAGCTCCTGTAGAGGGTAAAGAAATGTTACTATATATTATAAATATATATTTATAATATGCTTTACAATAAACCATTATACAACTAAAAGGATTTCATTTTTGGGGGAACTATGCCTTTAAAGGGATAGTTCACCCAAAAATGAAAATTCTGTCATCATTTACTCACCCTCATGTAATTTAATACCATAAATTACTTTGTTCTGATGAGCAGAGAGAAAGATATTTGAAAGAATGTTAGTAATTTTTAGTTCTGGGACATTGACTACCATAGTAGGAAAAATTAAATGGTCATCAAAGGTGCCACAGAACAGTTTTCCCTCAATTTTTCAAAATATCTCATTTTGTATTCAAAAGAACTGAAAATTGCTAACATTCTTCCCAATATCTTATAATCTTTTCCTTGATTTACACAGTTTTGAAACAACCTGAGAGTGAGTAAATGATGACAGAATTTCATCTACGGGTGACACTTTTTTCATCCATCAAGTTAACAAATAAATAAGATTATTTATATTCATAACGACAGTTATGTACCTGTGGCAGCCGAGTTAAAATTCAACCCAGTTGCTGGTTTCTGTGCAAATAAACTGGACCCAAATCCTAGTGTGGAGGTGGTATTGGTGGCGGCCGGTGTGGGGTTCGCTGTGCCAAAACCTCCGGACGTGAATCCACCCGCGCCTGCTGGAGCTGGGGTACTGGAAAATAATGTACAATTAGAATAAAAATGTAAACAATAAACTAAGTGTGTCTGTGAATCAGCACAGGGGACCGATAACGCCATAAGATCATACTGTAATAATAACAAAACATAACACGTTTACATGTTAAACAGCTGATGGTTAAAGTTAAACAATTGCCAGTTGTATTGTTTTTTTCAGCAGGGACACGCTACGGTGTTTAAAATAGACGTTGAAGTTTCCCACAGCAACACATTGAAAGCAAATCTGAACTGGTAATGTGGCACGATCTGCCGTTTCATTATACCTCGTCGCGGCACCAAATCCAAAGCCCCCGCCGGTGTTGGTGGCGGCGCCGAGAGTAACGTTACCTGTAACGTTACCAAAGTTAAACGACATCCTGGATTCGGTTTCCAAAACCTGATGATCTGAAGAACCGAGTGGAGCGGATCCGACCTCGTGGAGGCCCAAAACACGCTACTTACGGCAATAGCATATTAACTGAAAAAGCACAGATTACTTATTTGTAAAAAGTAAATTCGAAAAACAAAGTATCAAAATGTGTCTTGTTGTAAAATGTATAAGTACTTTCTTAGTATCTAATTGCTTATAATGTCTTTCCCCTTGTTTCCGCGCACAATCTCTTCTTCTGTTCTCCTGGTTTAACAGTAAAATTCAAATCACATTAGTTGCGCTCTATTGCCACCTATCGGCTTGGAAAATACATGCAGACACATTTCTGTTAGCTGCGTTTGCGAGCTGCGCAGACTGCTCGGCGTATGACGTCAAAGTAAGTTACCGCGTGAGCGATGCGAACTCGGGCAGCTTTGGTGCTGTTTACGTACCGTGGTTTAATAGTTTTATTACATATGAAATATATTTTGATAAAAGTCAGTCAAGTGTGAAAAATCATTAAACGAAAGGAGACCAGACCATACATGTATTAAGAACTACATGTCCCAGCATGCACCGATCTGTTTTCCACGCGGTCACGCCCCAAGCAGGAAGTGCAGAGTAGAACCGCAAAAACTGTTAGCCGCTAATGGTAGAGATGTTGTTTTGAACGTGGCATCAATCGGAAACGGCTTTATTCTTCATTTATTCATCCGATGTCTGAAAGCATCTACTTAGGATACTGTCACCCGTTCCTTGTGCCAAAGACGCTTAAATAGCGGCATCATGGAGTACATCCGCACACCAAAGGTAGAAACTGAATGAGAAAATACAAGAATTCTGCTAAATCTACGTATTGTGACAGGATCAGTCATGACTTTAATGTCAACAAAACGTTTTTCCTGCAAAATTATTCTTATCTTTTACGTATTTTAACATAATGCGTGCTTCTCAAGTAGGATGTGAACGTCGTTCTTTATTGGTGTTTATATTAATGTCATCTAGCCCTGTATGAGTCAGTTGGACGTTGAACTGGTTTTAAGCTTGTTTCTGTTGCCAGGGATCTGAACAGGTGCTTTATTTTCGCCTTTGATAACATATTGGTTGGGAAATCGGGATTGTCTTGGCTTCAATGGGCCTTTTAGCCTGATTTTACATTTGAATGTTGTCTGTTCAGACCAGAGAGATGTAATAAAAGGCTGCTTCATAGTTTATTTGGCCTTGTTTGTTGTGGTGTGATCACTTAAAATGTCAATCACTTATAACAATTCATAACACTTAGCATAGGCTTAAGATTAGTCTCAGACTAAAATTCATGTTTGACCTCTCTTAACTTAAAATAACTTGCCATGACATATCTTAAAAGGTGTCAGTGCCATTGTTTTGTCTCAAGATGCAAACCATTAATGTTTTTTTTCTAAGGCACTTTTCTAAGAGTGCCTCAGATATCCCAAATTTAATTTAGGTCTAGTCCCGGCTAAAGCTAAGCCTTGTCTGTGAAACCGGGGCCGGGCCACAGAGTAATAATGTCAAAGGGGGGCAGCTGGGATATCTCAGTTAGACCCCCAATAACATTTATAAAATTCTACCTGTTGCTCTTTTCTCAACCTCTTCTTTTTGTCAGAAAAGTAGATGCATGTCAAATACTCTGCTGTTGATGATATTGAAACTATTTTGAATGAGTTCAGACTATTGAATTTGTTTTCCAGGAATATCTGAACTGCTGCATTGGGTTTCTTTGCACTGTTGTCTGAATTAACCCCACTAAGTTAGTTTTTCTAAAAAAAATACTGTCTGCTGATTGTATGGCGGTCACAGTAAATGTGTTGCATAGTCCAGCTGTGAAACAAAGTCTGAGTGTAATATACATTGTTTTGAATATGTAAATGTCTCTGATGTCTGTGTTTGGTAAACGGGACAGTGTAGTAACACCTACTGCCTAACCAAAGAGTATGATTAGTGTAAAATAAAGCCTTTTAGTTTCAGACCGACACTGATGGATGGTATATTTATTTTAATAGTGAAGCATTGTGTGCTTGTAACAGCATTTATTTTGCATTATGTACAAATATCTCCTTCTTCTCTTCATGTTGACAAGACGATGTGTTTGGCACAGAATAAATTACATTACTATTTAAACACAACCCAATTCCATTTCATTAGGCCAGTGTTTCTCAACCAGAGGACCTGGGTCTACTAGGGGGCTTTAAAAACTTCCTGGGGGGCTCAAGAGGACTTAACACGAGTTAGAATAAGAAAATCAAGATATTTTGTAGTGTATTTTTGTTATTTTTATAATGCATTCATCTTTCTTAAATATGGTTGTCGACATTGGAAGTACCTTGAAGTAAAAAAAAGATTCCACAAAGATTTTCCACAATTGAAAGACCCTCTTATATATATTTTCTCAATGACAAGGTTGTGTTTTCATTTTCAGGTAGAACAGGTGAAGCTGCTGGATCGCTTTAGCAACAAGTCCACCACTGGAACCCTGCATCTGACAGCCACACATCTGATATTTGCGGAGAGTAACTCAGCCAGTGCTCAAGAGATATGGGTATATGAACATCTCCTCAAAATCTATTTATAAAATGTATAAAATCCTGATCTATATTCAGCGCTGACCGCTTGCGATTGGACCTGACAAAATAATTGTGTAGACGATATCTGATGTATCACCCAACCCTGAGGACCATTAAGTCACCAAATTTGTTATTAAGATTAAATTATACTTTGAGAATAAGGTTAATAGTTTCTCACGTTAGCTGTAGACATTGTTGTTGTGGAAACCTATCGGCATTGCTCACCCTGGAGGCCATGTGAATACGAGAGTGTAGGGAAGGCCAGGAGAAGACATGAATACCAATGACCCACATAACTGAAGGCATCATCTGCCACGTTTAAAGTCCACTGATCTGTACCTCTGAGTGTGCAAGTGTGATGTTAATCACAGTGGATGTCAGAGGTCACAGGTTTTTTATTCGAATATACTCATGTTAGTACTGCTTGAAAAGGCACGCAGGTCTATTCCTTATAGGCTTAAATAGGCTTAAAGGTCCAGTGTGTCATTTTTTGGAGGATCTATCGACAGAAATGCTCTATAATTTTCACAACTATGTCTTCAGAGGTGTATAAAGACCTTACACAATGAAGTGTTATGTTTTTATTACCTTAGAATGAGCCTTTTCTATCTACATACACCAAGGGTCCACTTTACATTTACATTGACATTTACATTTAGGCATTTGGCAGACGCTTTTATCCAAAGCGACTTACATTGCTTTATCCTATACATTTTACATAGGTATTTGCAATCCCCTGGGATCGAACCCACAACATTGCGTTTTAGCGCAATGCTCTTACCACTGAGCTACAGGAAAGCTAAAAAAATTTACATGGAATTAAAAACGGACGGACGGACGGACAAACCGCTCTACGGAGTGTTTAGTAAATATGTCATCTCCTTCAGCAAAGAAGCGAAAACGTCACAACATGTTTGTCCTCTGTTGGTTGTCGTAGGGCTTCAAAAGGGAGGGGGAGTGGAGTGAACGTTGGTTGCAATTTGCAACCTCACCACTAGATGCCACTAAAATCTCCACATTGCTCCTTAAAGGATTTAAAGAATTTTTTCATAAAATGTCAATTTACAAAATGGATAAGTAAATTTTAGATTTTTACAGGGGCACCCATTTTTTTGAACACCTTGCTCCTGTCATAGTTCTCATTAAACCTGCGACCCGATCAAAATAACTTCTGAATTTGTATTTTTACACTCTCATGCAAAATCTCCTTCTGCTCACTATGCATTATGTGCACACTTCAGTAATCAATGACAACAGGACAACAGGAGTCCCAGTGCCAGTGGAAAATGCAGATACATGCGCATTTTAATGCTCTCCTGAACCTTCCCAAAAGTGCTGTGTAGTTAATTGAATATGGTAATCATGTGTTTATTGAATTCCCTTGATCTCTTCCTTGCAAATAACATTCATGTGCACATCTTAAAGGAATAGTTCACCCCAAAATGAAGGTCATCATTTCTTTCCTCTGTGGAGCACAAACGAAGATATTTTGAGGAATGTCCCTGTTGACTTCCATTGTATGGACAACAAAAACAACGAAGATCTTTTTTTCTCAAAATATCTTAATTTGTGTTCAACAATAGATCTATTATGTTAATGTAACTATAATTCAACTCATTTAATGCCATAAATGTCATATGAGGTGGCGGTAGCTCATCTGAATGAACAATCTTAACTTGTATGCTTTTAGATTCTGCATCACCACATCGCCTCTGTGGAAAAGCTGTCCCTCACGGCAAGCGGCTGTCCGCTCCTCATTCAATGTCGCAATTTCCGCATTGTCCACTTCATCATTCCTCGAGAACGTGACTGCCATGATATCTACAGCTCTCTGTTTAGGCTGCTGAGACCAGGTGGGTAAAATCTTCGCTATTTAACACCCTACAACACAGTTTTCTGAAGAAGTTTTCTGAAAGTCACAGAGGAGGGAGTTAAGCAGGTCTTTGCCATCCTGTGTCCTGTGATTGGGCGACATGTTGTGGTCCTATATAGTTGGCACGAGGTCAGGGACAGTGAACTGAACTCCAGATGGCTATTTAAATGCTATGACTTTCGTTATCACCTCAATAAAGTTTCTGAATAAATGTTTTCCAGTGTCGTATGATGAGCTGTACGCGTTCTCCTACAACCCAAAGCAGAATGACCAACAGAGAGAGGAGGGGTGGCAGCTTATAGACCTCGGGGCTGAGTTTGAACGAATGGGAGTGCCATGTGACCAGTGGCAACTGACCGATGTTAACCGGGACTATAAGGTATGATGGGAAGGATAAGGCATTCGTTTTATTTCTCAAATGCGAATATATATTTGGTGTGTTTAGGTGTGTGAGACGTATCCCAGAGACTTATACGTACCCATTACGGCCAGTAAACCCATCATTGTCGGAAGCTCTAAGTTCAGAAGCAAAGGCCGCTTTCCTGTCCTCACGTATTTTTACCAGGAGAAGAAGGTAAGAATCACACAAACCTTTCTTTTGAGGAACTCAAATATCATCTCATTGGGATTTCACATTTTTGTTGGGCAGGCGGCAGTTTGTCGATGCAGTCAGCCTCTCTCTGGCTTCAGCGCTCGCTGTTTGGAAGATGAGCACATGCTTCAGGCCATCAGTAAGGCCAATCACAACAATCGATGCATTTACGTGATGGATACGCGGCCTAAGGTAGCCTATCAGTGTTTTTTAAGACGTTTCTCTGTTTACGTTCATGTTTCCTCAACCGCTTTGCTTTTTATTGCTAGTTGAACGCGCTGGCGAACCGTGCGGCAGGGAAAGGCTATGAGAACGAGGACAACTACTCTAACATCCGCTTCCAGTTTGTGGGCATTGAGAACATCCATGTGATGAGAGGAAGTTTGCAGAAGCTCCTGGAAGGTCTGAGACAACGTCTGTTAAATTGTTGTGGATTTTTAACGGCTTGGTCACTTTCTGGTTATCTTTATGCTCCTCACAGTGGTAGGAACACGGTCCCTGTCTATGACAGATTACATGGTTGGAATGGAAAACAGCGGATGGTTGCGTCATATCAAAGCCATCATGGATGCAGCCATATTCCTCGCCAAGGTGAAACTCGGTTTCGGTTTGGTATTAATGCTTATTGCTGATTTCAACAGGTATCCTCTTATGAATATGTTTTTATACTGGCGCAGGCTGTAACTGTAGAGGGCGCCAGTGTTCTGGTGCACTGCTCGGACGGATGGGACCGTACGGCTCAGGTCTGCGCAATGGGCTCTCTGTTGATGGATCCTTACTATCGCACAATTAAAGGCTTTATGGTAAGATCGAGCAAATTTTGGTTGTATTGTGCAAGAAAGCTTGGTTATTAGTGAGCTGACATTATCATTCGTCTCTTAATGTCTCTTTCCTGATGCTGTTTTTAGGTACTTATTGAGAAAGACTGGATCTCTTTTGGACACAAGTTTGCAGACAGGTTGGGATTTTATCAAAGACGTTCTCTGTTAGGTTCTTGACCCTGTTTTTGGAAGGACGTTAATGTTGAACGCTTCTCTGCAGGTGCGATCAGTTGAATGGTGACTCTAAAGAGGTGTCGCCCATCTTTACCCAGTTTCTGGAGTGCGTGTGGCACCTGACTGAACAGTTTCCTCAGGCCTTCGAGTTTAGCGAGTGGTTCCTCATTCAGATCCACGAGCATGTGCACTCGTGCCAGTTCGGTAACTTTCTGAGAAACAGTCAGCGGCAGCGAGAGGACCTGCAGTGAGTATCTGAAGAACGAACAGCACTTATTTCTCTATTTTATTTGTCATCTTCAATGCTAAATAAAAAACATCTCCAGGATGACTTAATGCTCTTGTGCGTGATTACAGGGTGAGGGAAAGAACATATTCTCTATGGGCTCACCTGCTAAGTGAGAAGCAGAACTACCTGAACCCCATATACAGCTTGAGCTTTGCCGAATCACACCCGGTTTTGGTTCCTTCCACCCAAGCCTACCACTTCAAGTACAGATGCCCATCCATCTCTCATTATAAAACATGATTTCGTTGGACCGCTAGGTTTTAATACAGTGATTTGTGTTGCAGGTTTTGGAGAAACATGTACCACCAGTATGACCGCTCCATGCACCCTCGACAGTCCATTCTCAAACACATCCTCACCCTGAAAGAAAGCAACCGAGAACTCGAGGGGACAGTGCGAGCATTGAAGGCTGTAAGTTTCCCTCAGGAGTTTGTGAAATTCTGGGTTACTGGATAAACATTAAACCTTGTGTCCTAAACGCTAACTTCTACCGTTAGTCATGGATGTGTTGTGTTCGAGAAACCGGTCAAGTCTTCCCTCAGGACTCAAAGGACCTTGGTCAGAGTAGATGCAATATTTCATTTGAAACTTTCAGCGAAGAGTGTACGTTGTTGTATAAGAATATAAAGTATTCGCGCTCCTCCATTTGTTTCCTCGTCCAGCTGAAACAATCATCCTCTCCTGGTTTTTGTTTGTTTTCACAGAAGCTCCAGAAGGTCGGGGTGAGCACCTCTCCACTAAAGCCCCAAACGCCTCCAAGAGAGCGCAGTCTCCCTCCCCGACCTCAGTCTCTCATCCTGGGAGCGCCTGTTCTCAGTAGGAAAGAGGTGCAGCGGGAGGAAGACGAGGAGGTGTTTGCAGAGGAGGCCAGGGAGGATGTTCCCATCAGTACTGGCGGGGAACGGACTGTAGAGGGCAGCAGTGCCACAGAGAATGGCTACATGGAGCTGCCAGGGTCATTTGGTTCTAAGAGTGAGCCGGCAGTGGTCACCTTGGAGTTCGGAGTTGCCAGGATGACCTGCTAAGGACAAAACTTTGGAAAACAAAGAGTCTCGGAGGACTGGAAAAAATGAAGATTTGTATATTCAGTTAAAGAAAGGTGAAGTTTGTTGCTAGCGTGTGCGAGATTAGTCTTTGATGGGACTGCACGTGCGTGAGCTCTACGTGTACGAAATCTAAAGAGGAAAATAAATTGAGAGATGGATCCTTTCATGTAAATTCACTGTTATATCTGTCTATTGAAATGTTATATATGTCATCTACATTTAGAACAGCTTCTTTATTGTTGTTTTTCTTTGCAATTTTTTTAAAGATGTTAATAGCACTAAAAAGAACAATTAAACCAAGAGGAAAACCACTCGTGTGTCTTTTTGACATATATAGGGCTATTTTATACAAACTTTCTCACTTACTGTTATTTGGGGAGTGTGGGGCGGGCTATATGAAGATGGATGATCTTCAAAATGAAGGATGACTGTAGCGCTTGCCAACACAAATGTGCTCCATGTGCGGTCTCATCGATTAGAAGGGTTAGTTAGGAACTCGAGAGGTTAATGTGATGTCATACAGCAGGTCAGGGGTCATATTTCCTTGTAGGTGATTATATGAGCGGACAATAAATCATTAAGGCTTCAATCTAAAAGACAATCTACAGTAATCTGTCAATGTCACATACAAAATGACCAACTGCACGTATAGAACAAAGGGCCCCTTAATTTAATTACGGGTTTAATAATAATGATTTTATTTTTGTAATGTGTCAACATTGCTATTTGTCTAGGGGTGCTCTGCTGGGCATTTAAATAGGTTTGGCAGAGACTGACTAGACAAATGACCTCAAGCTAAATCATGGCTCCAATGTGCTCACACTATAGACCACTTTTTCAACACTGGTCCAGAGGCACTTCCGTGTTTTTTTTTAATCCCACATATTTAAATCTTGAAGATATTCATTGAACATTTTCATTTGGTTTTAATTGTTCTGTTGGTTATATTTTGTTCAGACGTTTTTGTGTAGTGTTAAAAAACTGGAAGTGCTTTTGGACCAGCACTGTTTACATCTTCCAAAGTGGTCTGCACAAAATGTATTTCAACTATGATGGGAAAATGTTTAAGATTAAATCATGCACTTAAAGGGATAGTTCACCTAAAAATGAAAATTCTGTCATCATGTACTCTTGTGTTTGTACGCATGTCTTAAAGAGTAATTATCGGGTCGCAGACCCCTGAGACCTGCATTGCTGGCTGGAAGAGGATCACCAGAAGAAATGGGAATTAACACTAATCCCTGAGAATATGGCCCCAGGCGACTGCCTGCTGTACTATATGAAAATCTACAAACAGTGTTGAGTGTGAAAAGGGTTTAAGTGTGAAATGTGTCTATTCTATGATCTTCTGTCTCAGATCTAAGTGATAATTGATGAATTTGAGTAATACTTACAAGAAGCAACTTAGCGCACCAAGTAACAAAGGCTGTTGTGTGTGGATGTTTTTTTACTTTGTATCATTTCACACATATAACATAATACGGAAAACTGCAGATTATCCCCCTCAATGATAATTATAACACAGTGGGTAAGATCATTTACATAAAGTTACCTTTGCATAAATTATGATAGTATTACAGTTTCTGCCTAGATGCTACTGTTACCAGTAGATTCATTTACAGTTTAAAGGATATTTTTATTCCATCATTTTTATGGTTTGAGAGTTCACTGTCATTTTGGACCTGACAATAATTCTTGTTTTCTTTTTTTAAAGGATATTTGTGATTCAATTATTTGGAATGACTTATTTTTTAAACTTAAATCTCATCCTAATCAGTGATGAATGATGGTTTTGAAGCTCTGGCCTCTGTAAGCCCGGACTGTCACGTGCAACAGTCTGAATTAAAACGACACAAAGCTTCTCACCGCTCATTACAAGAATATGAAACTACGGCTGGGGAGTAAAAAGGTCTATACACACACAGACACACAAGATATTAAAACGGCACAGCTATTCCATGATTTATGGAGATTAATAGATTTGATAGAGACCTCATATTAATTTATTATTACATTACAGTAGTTGCAATAACTGTAATAACTATATTTAGGAATAAATCAACGTTACATTGGAGAAATTTGATTGGGTAAATTGAGCAATGCTTCGGAGGCCCCTAAACACATAAACCCAGCCCCGTTTAGCTTTCTAATAATGTATTACAAGACTAGCAACTATCCTGTGTGTTCAATTGCACATGATAAACATCCGTGTGGGAATATTGAACAGTTTGAGAGCTCTCTTTGTACTCTATTTTAGTGACCGCAATATGCCTCGGTTCATGAGAATATTTGTCTTTATTGGTGTCTCTGATGTAGTCTTCCCTTTGACAAACACCACGATAAGAGCGTCACGAGATCTGAAGAGTTTGCACGCACCTGTGCTCTTTCAGTTTGAAGATAATGGGGAGAAAGCAGCATTGTACAACCATAGACAACACGCCCTTATTCACAAACAGTACAGCCCTATCCTATTCTAAGTGCCCCAGTTTGCTTCTCAGGAAAGTTCTGCCCTTGGCAGCAACAGGAATGTCACACCAGGGGAAAATGATGTGAGCACTGTGTTTATCCAGCGACGTGGAGCCTAAAACACACAACTGCAGACTCGCAATTGAGTTTACAGTGAAGACCTTTATTAAGTTTTCTCTGTTTTTTTCTCCTTCTGTCTTCCTGTTGGTCTCCAACTTTCCTCATATGGTTCTGCTTAGTTTTGCTTCCCGTACCCTCAAGCAAAGAAAGCACCCCATGGCCCAGATAGTGGAAAATGATTGTGCAGACCCAAAATGACCCGGAGAAACATTTGGAGGCGTGACACATTCCACCCGGTTTGCCCCAGAGGCTGCTGACAGTAGTGGCAAACACAAGTGAGGAGTATTGGAGCAGCACACCAGACCTGAAACCAAAGATGATTCAGAGACCAGAAAGACTCGACCTTGTTGAAATGGTTGCATGGTAGCTTACCTTTACACGCACACACATGCACGCATTGTATGCTCAGGGCGAAGCCCCCTGCTCATTGTGTAAATGTAGACATTGTTTCATGTCACTGAGGTGGAAGAGGAGGCCGGTATGTCCAAATCGAAATGAGGAGCCAGATGGGCAAATCTACAGCACTAGAAATTTCTTCAGGCTGTTTTTATGGGTTCTTATTAAACAAAGTGTGCCCATCGTACAAAGAATGTTCCCTTAACGTTAGTTTTTGGTTTACGCGTTAGTTTGTTCTAGGAACCAAAAACTAACATTAGCCTATATTTCTGTTAAGAAATCTTTTCTGGATAATCAAAGATAAACCTAAAAAATAACGTTGTGGGAACAAAAAACAAATGTTTTGGGAACGTTCTGGGAACCAAAATTTGTTATCAGGGTGAAAGATAGACGAAACAAGCAGTAAAATGGTAGATATACCATTTAACCCTTGTCCATTACAATTGTTTGCATTCTATTGTCACAATGATGAAAATTACAACATTTTAATTTCAGGATAGAAATGAATGCAATCCTTTCCAGGTCATACTACAGTGAATCTATATAATGTTTGTACCCACTTAGTTGTCAAATATACTAATATCTGCAAATATTTGCTCTTTGGGAGTGCAATTTCTTTCGAAGGATTTGAATATATTTGCATATAAATATTTATTCTGTAAGAACTTAAACAGTCATTGGAATTTATTGCTCAAAACGGCATTGGTAACCTGTCCATCTCTACCACATCAAAGTGTTTTGTCATTCAAGGTTTTACACCAAATGTTAAAAGTGTATGTTAAACCACTATAAAAAGAAAAGGCTTTCAGTTGTTTAGCTACAATTTCACACAATTGGAGTGTAGTTAAACTAATAGCTTTTTTTTTAACAGTTGAGGAGTGTGGTAACAGGAGTCCCCCTGAGCCCATATGCTGGAGGCAGATGGACTGCGAGTTTTTGAGGGGTGCATTGAACATGATCAAGCACTCCAGACGGCCCGAAACAGGTGAGGACCACCAGCGTGAGTTAATCTAATCTCATTTAAATTTCATCAGCCATTAAAGCATTTCAAGAGTGAAATGTTTAGCTAAATCCGCATTATGTCTGCATACTTGTAATTTCTCCAGTCAGCAGCTTTTGCTTAAATCCTAAGTCTGAACACTACAGCAATCATTCAAGTCCATGTTTTCGTCTTATCTGAAGGGGATTTTCATTGGCTTATTTTCATTTTCACCGAAATGTTTGGGGCTGTTTTTTCCCTGATGCATTTCTAAACAAATCTAAAATGCCATTGCAACATTGGTGATCTATTACAGAGTCAAAAGATAAGCAAATGACGCAAAAACTTCCAGACATAGCCTCTTTATCTGTTACACACACACATAGACATAGACACGATGGCGATGACAATGACACGGCGCAATACACCTATTCTTTGAAGCCCGCACATAGATGCATATCACATTCCTATTCACTACGGCAAGAGAGAATAATTGAGGTAGAAACAACAGAGGGATATGTGATGTTTGCAGCGTGGGGGATGAGGGTGTGTATGTGTGTATGGAGGGGGCGAGCTGAGAGGGCGGAGAGAAAAGCATTGGCTTGCCTCCAGCGCTGACGAAAGCTGCTTAACCCTCCTAGTTACCATAGAGACTGTCAGTGAGAGAGTGAGAGCGAGAGAACACCAACAAGCGAAGGCAGCAACAGAAGTAGAGAGAAAGAAGCGGCTACAGACAGGGTAAAATAAAGGGGCAAGAACCGACAAAGAACAACAAAGCTTTAAAAGGGCACTAGCAGACGTAGCTGCAGACATGGATGTACAAACCGAATGCAGTGAACCACCTCTGTGTGACCCCCAGCCACCGGGAAAGCTTAACAAACCTGCCTTCAAGCTCTTCGGCAAGCGTAAGTCCGGCAGCAGCATGCCGAGCATCTTCTCAGTCAGGAACAAAGGAGAGGGGACCGGTAAAGCCGCTGGGAAGCCGCTGGAGCTTGTTAGGAGCAAAACCCATGATGGCTTAGTAACGGACACTCCCTCGGAGCTTGACGGCCACAGGAAAGAGGAATCTGCCAGCAGTGACCAGCTCCACGCCGGAACGCCAGATGGTGCGTCCACCGCCCCCCTCCGCAACTCCATCACCAAGTCTTTCAGCTTCTTCTCTCTACTGCGGCGTAGCAGCAGCCGTGCAGGAGATGGGACTGCCACGGTAGGACGGCGTGGACGTGGGCTGAAGGGACTGTTCAGCAGCATGCGTTGGCGCCGGAAGCCACAGGCTCCAGATATCTCAGGTGAGGTGCAGGAGGTGGCCAAGGAGGTAAAGGAGGAAGAGCCAATACTTTCGTGCTCCGACAACATGAAAACAGAGAAGGACATGACTCTCACTCTCGAGCCCCTACCGCAAGTGTTTGAGGAGAGTTGTCTTCCAGGGGATTCCGGGAAATGGCGGGGAACATCCGTGGAGGAATTACAGGGTTCGAATGAAGTGGACTGTGGCAAGTGTAGTCTTTCTCTTTCAGAACAACTTCCAGAGGAGTCTCCGGCTCCTTCTCCACTACGGGTCCAGGCAGGGGTGCTCCAGCATGACAGACACAGCGATTCGACGCACCTGTCATCTATTCCAACCTGCGCTTTGACCCCTCCAATGGAACACAGTACTGCTGACCCGCCGTCAGAACAATCGGTCGATCGCTTATGCTCCATGTTCACTGATGTCACTTCTCTGAAAAGTTTTGATTCTTTAACGGGCTGTGGTGACATCATCGCTGACCCAGAAGAGGATTCTGGGAATGGGGGAAGTGCCTCGAGCAGTGGAACAGGTAGCAGCAGTGGGGGCTTTGTGGGTCACAGGATGAGTGGAGCTGGGACAAACTCTGAACGATGCTCCCCCGCCAAGCCTCCACTCCCTCCTCAGGTCAGTAGCATCACACCCATACAAGTTTCTTGCTACATGCCAGCCCACCAAAGAGCACGTGTACCCCCTAAAAAGCCGCAGGGCAGTGGGGTTGTTGCCTACATGGGTGGAGGAGAAGAGATGGCTAGTCCTGAGGGTGTCGATGACGCAGACATGCAGGGACTATGGCACATGTTGCCCAAGAAAGGTGAAGACTCCCCAGCCCCACGTCGTGCAGAGCCTGTCCTGCATCATGCGCCAGGGCGGACGGAGAAGAGGCAGCCACCAGTGAAGGCGCTTGGCCTCAGTAAGATCCCTGTGAGTGGTTGTATTAAGATAGGAAAACCCTTTCCCACACGTCCTTCCCCTCCACCTGTCGAAAAAGAACTCCAGGATGTCCCACCCAGTGATGAAGGCTACTGGGACTCTTCAACACCTGGACCGGAAGATGAGGATAGTAGCTTCCTTCGTCGGGACAGCCTTATGAGGGACAGCTGCTCTGGAGATGCACTCTATGACCTCTACGATCCTGACAGCCCCAGTGCCCCAGGGTCTGATGATGATGTAACCGACTCACCGACAAAATCCACAGGGGATCTAAAGATGAACTTGGCCTCCCAGAAATGCTCACCTTCCCCTACTTCCTCCTTCCGGTCCATGAAAGGCAGCACAAGCCTACCTCGAGATTCCAAGATCCCCATTAGCGTGAGACAACCTCCACCTTCCCACTCTTCAAGCCAAGGAACGCTGTCTTCCACTTCAAACACCCCCTCTAAAAAGACTGACGCCCCACCACGCACTCGAATCCCCGTCTCTAAGGTTCCTGTCCGTCGCTCTGGCAACAAGAACACCACCAGCACACAAAGCAGGAAGTAGACAGCTTGGAGAGCCTTCAGATGTTTCTGACAAACAATTATTTCACTTAGAGCTTTAGGCCAAAACAAATGTTTTTGATACGAAGCAATCAACTTTCACTTTGATTTCACCCAGTTAGCGAGGACTACGTTTTTACTGATAATGACTTTCTTTAAAAAAAAAATGTAGATGTGTCACGTGTTACACGTACTGCTAACTGACACCTTCATAGAATGCCCTATGATATGTAACACATGACATTCTTAGTAATCTAAGTTTGATGTTTTTTACATTGCTTACCGGTCTTTAGAAAAAAAGGGCTTGATATGGTGAGAATTCTGATCCTAAGAAAGTTTAACATTTTAAAAAAGCTTATTTGGAGAAGTTCCTTACAAGGTTCCCTTCCATTCAAATAAGCAACTGTGGGAATTTCTGGCTCGTTCGTCCCGTAAGCCCTTAGCACTGTGTAAAATGCAGCTGCAATCTTCATCTCTCCAAGATTTTACAACATACAAGGAATTTGGAGAACTGCGCAAGATGAAGCCAAACCGAGCACTTCTGACACACCTAAACAAAAGCTGCATGGACTTGCACACTCAAACTGGATCAGGGAACACGGCCTTTCGATTAAGACACTTTTTTTGTATCATAATCATACAACGTGACTTCCTATTGGTATGAGGACGTTTCTTATTACTGAACCTTCACATTTCTTACTCTTTTTATATAGTATAAGGACCTCCCTGTGACCTCACTGTGGATATGTGTGCACTGCTTGTTTTGTCTTTTGGTAAGTACGACTTATAGAAAAAACGGATAATGAGAATCACAGTTATTTGGACTACTCTCACAAACTGGACATACATGAGCTGGATTATGTTTTTGATTGTAGCATGACATCACTCGCACATGTCTGTTTTATTGCCTGCTCACCGCTCTACAAATAAAGGAGATAGGAATAAGCCCACATACTGTATATCATAAGTTAACTGTCTTCCACTATTTGGCTCAGATTTGGACTGAACTTCACCATAGAACATTTTTTGGGGCACTGCCGCTAACATGTCAGTTGCATATTTTCTACTCTGTTTTTATAAAAAACGTATCTATTTTATTTGTACGTTGTCATTTTCTCTTCAGGAAGTAATATGAATTGCTCCCTTTCTTTGAATTGTTCTTTATTTAATGAATAAAATCACACTCTCTGTGTCCAGCAAGTGGACGTCTATCCTAGTAGGTTTGCATCATTCTACACACAGATGCATGCACACACGCACTGAGTGGGCCATGTGGGGCAGCTTTGCTGGGCTCAGATGTTAGCTGTTTTAATTGCAAGGATGCAAAGAGCATCGCGGTTGCCTTTTTGCAGCCAGTCGCAGTCTGCCGGACTGGGATTTAATCCTCCCTTGAGGAAGACGAACAGCGTGAGGCTGCATCTGAATCCGGGTGACAAAGGGAGGTGTTTACTTTGGAGGAGAATTATGGGCTTTCATTGTCATACATCTGTTTCTGATGTGAGTGTAAAAGAGTGTGTGGAGGGAATACAGATTTAATGCTTGTTCATTAACGACATGTGGATGGAGACGTGTGTGCGTGCATGCGTGTGTGCGTGCCTCTGTAAGGGGGATTTGGTGCAGTCCCACAGTAATGGTGCAGTGAACAACATTTACTCCTGAACAGCTCTCGCTGCAGTGTGACTTCTTATGTAACACCATAACCCTGTGATATCATCCCCAAACAGGAGAAAACTGGTTGTGTGTTTCCGTGTGCTTGTGCAGATTTATACTGTGTAACTGTGTTGTAATTGGGTCATCTGGCATTAGCCTGTTAAATGTGTTTTATCTGTGTGTAGGGCACCAGAAAAAATCACATACGGCTGTGTGCATAAGGAGAGCTAAGTATGAGTGTGTTTGTGTGACTAATGGTGACCTAGTTTTTAAAGACCCGATTCTGTGAATGAGAGAGAGAGGAAATGATCGAAGTGAGAGGATGAGAGATAAACAAAATCTGTCTGTCTGTCTGTCTATCTATGTATGATAGTTAGCATGTGGTTGATAGAAGGGGGCGGTTTAACCCGCTGAGCCCTGAGCTCATATTCTCATTAGCCTCTCATCACACCTGGGAGCAGGATGGTAAACTCTAGGGTCCTAGCTGTGGATTGACTCCCGCGGGGACTCAGAGGGCCTGTTTAATAAGCTCAGAATCTAGTCCAACATCAGCACAGGAGACAGAATCATTAGTGTGGCAATTCACTACTAAACATGTTTTCTGACGGGAGATGGGCTGACAGGAGAAAGATGCAATACCTTGGGCAATACGTGATGTAAAGAAGTCCAGGATCATTTAAAATTTCTCATGGTATGTATATTTGAAAGACAATTTTTGTACAAGCACATAATGTAAAAGCTTGGCCACAAAACTATCGAACATTGCAACTTTTATTGATCACGAAAGTTACAGTTTAATAAACACACATTAAATGTTTTCCTGTGGCTCAGTGGTAAGCGCATGGCACTAGCGATGCCAAGGTCATAGGTTCGATCCCAGGGGATTGCACACATAGACAGAATCAAATGTATAATACAATGCAATGTATGTCATTTTGGATAAAAGCGTCTGCCAAATGCATAAATGTAAGCAGGGGCGGACTGGCCATCTGGCATTCCGGGCTTTTTCCCGGTGGGCCGCTATCGTTTAGGGCCGGAAGGGACACACGCTTTGGCCGCTCAAACGGACGTATTATAAATCAAATGCACGCAACGAGAATGTAAAAGACACATATGCAGGCCTATCCATGCGCACACCCCGTCCCCCCCGTCCCCCGTCAACAGAAATGCCAGGGCCGATTTTTCTTCCCAGACCAGCCCTGAATGTAAGCGTTTTCTTTATTTGTTTCCATTCATTCTGCAGTCACGTGTGGTTGCTGTGCTGCTGTCTTGTGGTTATACATTGTCTGTCTCTGAATTATTTAACTTTTAGGATATACGCATGTTCTTATACAACAGCCCACGAATGTAGATCACAAACGCGGCGTTTATCACTTCATACTGCCGTTTGACATTTGGGGGTTAGTTGAGACAATCCTCTACTCAGTCATGAAATAGAGGACGCTTTCTCTCGCTCTCTTTCACTTGTTTGTATAAATGCACTCTTGTGTATATTCTCTCTGTTTTCTGTAATCAAATTCAATAATTCCACCCAAGCGGAGCCTCTCCTAAATAGACCCCACTCATCACACTGCGTCCAGTTTCTGTGTGTGTGTTTCCCTTTCCCTTTTTTTTTCACTCACAAAATACACAGCATGCAAAATAACTTTCTTGGTTGACAATCTGAGCAATGTATTGATGGTACAAGAGAATGTCCCTTACTGAAAATTCAACGAAAGAATGGATTTCTTCTAGTTGTCTCTGCATACTAAGCTTGGAATCAAAAATGCTTTATAACATCATCAAAATTACACACTTCAGCTTTAAAACTCCACCAGTGGTTTCACTTGCTCCGTTCTGTTTTGTTCCTTACAAACACTTTCCTTCATCTCTAGGGGATACTGAAAGCCGTTGCTTAAAACTTCCCAAGTGTTCGCCTGCTATCCAAAACTGAACTTTTGTCTCGTCCTTTAAGTGCCTGGATGAAATGCACTCCCTGTTCTTCCTGTTTAACTGCTTTTAGTTGACGGATAACCTGATACAGAAAAAGCATAGACCTTTAATATCTCTTAGGTTCTCTGCTTCCTCTCTTTCCGTTCAATTTCCGTTCATCATCCAGAGGAAATTCCAATAGAAGAAGAGAAAAAATTGGGAATAGCAACCAGTATTGCGTGATTGGAAGTTTATGTGCATGTTTATGTGTGCGTATGAAATGCTATTATAGGCATTTGGCCATTCAAAATCTGCCCCCTTCATTTCACACGCTTGCCCTGGTACACAAATCTCCATGGCAACTTCAGTAGGTCATCCAATGAGAGGTGGAGGTGGGGCTGGGGGAGTGGGGTACGTGAGACACTGATTGGAGTGAGAAGGGTGCAGTGTGAGTTCGTGCAAATACATCCACATTTGCTTGTGAGTCTCAAATCGCATTTTCTACACTTGCACTATTTGATTTGCTGCAGGCATGTGAGGATCACACACCCTCCAGTTTCCTTTTCATGATGCAAAATAGTATGATGTTTGACGGCCTTCATGTTTTTACAGCTTATAGAACTCCAAAATTCTTGCCCCAAAGGATGATGTCATTTCCTATTCTTGGAGCTGTTGTGTCTTGCCGAGTTTGTTTCATTATGCTATTCCATCAACATCAATAATAAATTCACATCACAAACTTTACATGTATAATTCATTCCAGCTGAGTGGTGGAAATAAGGTCTTCCATTTCTGAAACAGGATGAACAAAGTAGCTAACATTGTTCAGTGAGTTTGCATTTTGTCTTAAAGGAACAGCTCACTTAAAAATACTAAAATTCAAGTTCGTCATCATATTTCATCCTTGGAAAACAGTAGAAGAATTTTCACACAGCGCTTCTATCACACTTAGAAATGTTGTTTATATAACTAAATTAAGAGACCATTTTGGAGATATTCTCAGTTTTTCTGGATTTACTGTGTGTTTAGGTAAAATTATCATTTTTGTTTCAATTTTTGTTTCAACTACTTACAGTAGACCATTTCTTATTCATATTTGCAGAAAATGAAAACGAAACAGGTCAAAATAACAGAAAAGATGCTCTGTATTTGCAGACCTCAAATGCTGCAACAAAGACAAATTCGTAATATGTGTACATGAATTTAGAACATGAATTATTTATCACAGTTTTCATGTCTTGTCATGCTGTCAGTCTTTCACATTGCTGTCGGGTGACTCTGTCACTTCTGAGGTTCCTAATTTTGTTCAAATTGATTGGAATGGGCACAATACATCTAGAAATGCTGATTCAATAAAAAGTGTGGTCTTTTATTTTTTTCCGCAGCAGTACATCTAACAGACCTGAACTCTTTAACATTTTTTTAAGGTTTCCAGGCTGTTCATTGTAAAGTTTTTCTGTTTGTGTTCGATGAAGGTGTGAAAAACAATACAACATGATGACCGATTTTCCATTTTTGGGTGAACTATTCCCTAAAACCTCAACCATGTTTGTTGATCTGTGTCTTGTAAATTACATGTCACATATGGTCTGACCCCTAATACACCGCAGCCACTCAACCACGGGCTGAATTCAAGCGTGAATTTGAGTGGAAAAAGCCTCCAGAGGAAGTTAAATTTTAAAAATCCAATTGATCAATACGCCATCACTTAGCTTGATGCGCCTTGCCAACTTAACAAGGTTTCATCTCGCTCCGAAGAGACGTAGAGGAAATATTGAAGAGAAAGGCCAAACAATTCATCTCAATCTGATTATGCTTAATCATCATTTTACATTCACGATTCTAGACATTATGTGACATGTGATGTTCCTTTGACAACAGAAACCGTATTAGTGTCAGTGATGGATCCCCTTTCAGGCTGTAATTAATTTAAATGAACCATGGAGCAGTAATTCACTCATGGTCAGAATTGGGTTTGCCATCACTGCCTCTCACATGGAGCGTGAGATCACATAATTACAAAAAATACCAGTTACAAGGAGCCATAAATCTGTACATGCTATTTTTAACTTTACATGTGACAGATCTGTTTTTGGACTATAGTGCAAAAAGGAAAATTCACAAATTTTCCAGTGAAATAACATTAAATTCTCCCCACCATTGATTCATCGACCACCATTATATAGACATAAAAACCACTACGACATTTCTCAAAATATCATCTGTTGTGTACTTCTTCAATACTACTTGGGACTTAAAAGTGTTATATATACTTTAATGTAAAAGTTGTTAACTTTAACAATAAACTAGTTTACAAGTATGTTTTTCTGAGAAGTACAGACTAAAAGTGTACTTATTATTTTATACTAATAGAACATTTGAATGGACTTTTTTGTACGTATTAACAAGGTTGCATAGTAATTTCATATATTAACAATATTTATAATATTTATAATCACATTTGATGTTAATGTGATGACGAATACCCCAACATATTTGCACAGTGTAAGAGCATTATTGTTTACATCAGCATATGGAGCATGTTAAAAAGTCACGTGAACAAAATCAAATGTAAGCAGAAAATCTGTGTACTCTGTCCTGAATGTGTTTATGTTTGAGGGGTACACCTCAGCCCTGTCTCTGTATCCACAGAAAAGAGCCCCTCAGCAGACACCAATCAAACCACAACAGGACAGGAAAAGGCTTATCTGACACTGCAGCTGGACACACCAGCTGGGCCCCCCCACCATACCCCCATGTATGGACCACCGTGAACACAAAAAAGGGTGAAGCTAAATTACCCCCCCACAACACTATGTGCCCCCTCCCCCATTGAGTGAACCCATCAAAACGGCTGCCACAGACACAATGGCTTGAGGTCAAGTTCACTCGCAGATGAACTGCCTGAAGTCAGTTTAGACACAAGCAACCAAACAGTAACAGCAGCTGGGATGCCTGACGTTGAGTCATTGCCGTGTGTATCCCTTTCCTATAATTTCTTCAGATAAATCTCCATTTCTCCTATTAACTAAAATATCCAGGATTAAATATTCATGCGTTGTGGGACGGGGTGGGAGCTGAGGGTTAATAATGACGTCACTCAAGACCTATCAATGTACACCATTATGAATAATTTGCATACTGTGACAGTACATACTGAATCTGAATAAGTACCTACCTATCGGCCTTTCGACACAGTACGTTCTATATAGTATGAGTGGGAGTAGTATAATATTTCGCATACTTAAACTGTGCACTAAAAGTATGTACTGTTTTTGTTATGGAAAAGTATATACATTTTAGTGTGTAGCAAAACAATATGCACACACTGGGACATACTAACAGGAAAAGGAAGTGGCCGTTGTTGCCTAGACAACATTGTGGCTATTAACTGTCACACACATCCAAATACAGCTCTTCTTTCCATTCAAGTATTCATTCATTCATTCCTTGTTTCACATGTAATGTTAACTCTGTGCTTATATTTATTTATTTAGTGACGCATCAGTTATTTAATTTTATTAATGCAGTGGACCGTCACTTAACTCCGCCTACTCGCGGTAAGTTGTGGGAAATATTAGCTGTTAGAGTGTGCATCATTCTGCACTTCGAATTTCTACCGGAAGTAGTAGACCATCTGGGAATCTTTGGAATACTCTTTTCAACATACTACAATTTGGGACGTACCAATTCTATTTTCGAATACTATTTAGGACGGATAGTATGCGAATTGGACCCAGCAACTGCGTCCGCCATTTTTTTTTCTGTTTATGATTTTTCATTTTATTTATTTGGGTTTTATGTTATACTGAAATGTCTCGATGATAATAGAAATTTACGATGAACAGTTATACTGTGAATGTAATGTAATATACAAAAAAAATATTTTCTTTGTACTATGTTATTGTATTTGTATTATGTATTTTGTTTGAAGCAATAAAAAACAAAATGAGTCCGCCATTTTTTATGGTTTTATGACGTTTTAACAACAACCTACGCGTGAGAGTTGATAAAAACATAATAGGCCCTTTTCACAATGAAGTCACTTAACTTCCGGCTTCTCGCAAAGCAGTGTATCATGAATTTCGTTGTGCAAAAAGAAGAAGAAGAAGAACTTCTGTTTTTGCTGTTGCGCTGAAATTTGAAATTCTGAGGCGCTAGCGGAAGTAACGACACGCTGCTTCGCGGCAGAACGGAAGATGCGTGACGTCATGTGAAAAGGGCCTAATTAGTCACGAGAAATTAATTTATTGGCAATTACATTAAAAACGGACGTCCGCCTTAAAGTTTACCGCTATATTTATTTGATTTACTTGAGAAAATTGACAGTTTCTCATCTCCCGTGGCACCATCCGATCCACACTCACGAATCTCGGCGGAAGTAGTAGACCATCCGGGTATTTCTCGCCCTCTGTTTTTTAGCATACTGAGGACATTCTATTTATGACTGATACTCATTTTCGCCTACTTTATAGTATGGAAGTAGGCGATTTCGGACGCAGCGTATGTTTCAGTCCTACAAAGTCTTTCTCCGATGTATCATCCCTGCCTCAGGCCGAGAGGGGATGACGGGGCTCCAAACGCGAGCAAGTTCCCTTGGGATCATCCTTAAAGAAAATGACATTTCCGTATGTGTATTCTCAGAGGACTGACAGCACTGCACAAATGTGTTTGAGTCTGATTCTCCCCGACATCAATTATCTCCAAATTGACAGGACGCCGTTTCACAACGCGGAGTCCAATCGCGCATCCCCCGCTATATGAGGTTGAGTTCAATGCGTTCATTTATTATGCTGAGAGATGCGCGCACGCAAGTGTGTCTGCATCCACCTCATCGCAGGATGCATCACGAAAAAGATTTTGCAAAGACAAGAGATGATGAGAAATTAGGGACAAAAGAGCAAGATGATGGACTTTGGGTGCAGTTGATGTTTTATTTGGATGGGAACACAGCGGTTCAAACACCTCTCTGTGCAAGTGCGCTTAAAATCCGTGTGCATGCTTCAATCACAAGGAACATGTGAGTTTAAAGAACAGCATTCTCAAAATAAAAATAAAATACAACATTAGTCAAATGCTGTATTCAAATCCTAACACATGCCCCCACATGCAAAAACGAGAACATGCCTGTAGGGTTCAACGGTACAAACACGCACGTCATGTGCTTGGGGGATGTTTAAAGGATGATGCACGTGTACATATTTTATCTTTGTGTGTCTGTTTATCTGTTGAGTTTGTAATCACGTTCGGAAGAACATCCAAATCTTTAAGACAACCTAACAAATCTACTCTCCATGCTCCAATCCTTCATTAGATTTCGTGTTTAAACTTGTTTGCCCGAGGAGAGAGAGAGATAACAAGACTACATGATAGAAGAACATAAATCCCTTGCTATGGAAAAATGCACATGAGTCATAACAACAATATACATTTGCTTTATTTTGCTGCATGCAAAAATAAAGGCGCATGCACGGTAAAGTATAAATACTTGCATAAGTATGAACATGATAGTCAATTCTTCAAAAATATACCACAGGATGATTCACAGATTAGGTTTGTGTGGAGCATATAAATATCATACAGGTGTCGCCCCCTGCTGGTCGTTAGTTTAAATCCAGTTTTAATTGTAATAAAGGTTTCACTAGACAATGGAAATCTTAACCAATCTTTACCAAATGACCATGTTTAATGGTGTCCGAGGAAATCTGGTGCTACATACTATTTAATCATAGCCTGAAAATGGGCCCTAAATAGTCCATATTGAAATTATGCACCGATTAAAACATGAAAATACATTAAGCACATCGAAAAACTGGGCTTACGTGTGCCCAAATTGAACAAAGAAAGTGGTATTTAACCTTAGGAGTGTATAACCTGCATTCCAGGCAGCTTTAGTGTTACTGAAGACTGCTTTAATGAATGACTGCGCCGTTAGAACAGCTTTCAAACACAAATTCAGGACATCTTGAATATATCAACATCTTTGTATGTCGTATAGCACCTCTGACTGAGTATCAAATCGAGTATAAAGGAATATCAGCATAACACAAAACCGAAGGCACTACATCCACAAGCATCTATACATAAACTCTCCACAGCATGTGAACCGTGTGTTCTCATCTTTGGCAGAACAGCTGACAACTGCTTATGGATATAAAGTGTGTGTCCCCGAGGCCCAGTACACAAGCAGACCACACACAACGTGGCACATTGGCACCGAATATCATACAACACATTTTATACACACGCAGACACAGACAAACGATCTGGACACACACTTGCGTTTGTAATTATGTGCTCCGTCCTCTGGGTTGCCAAGTAAAAGTTCAAGTCGGGTAAAACGTACTAAGGCTGGTGAGAAGAACACTCCGTGGAGTGAGAACAGGTCAAAAATAGATCATAAAGGATAAGAGAAGAATAATAGCAACAGATAAAATCAGTCCAGCGTTAAGTCTCTTGGTTTTATTCCACATGCTGCACACGCTCCTCTGCTGTTGAACAAGGTCTAAATCATGAAGTGTGTGTATCCCTCCGCCCCTGTCACGATAACATCCATCCAGATTCTCATGGCTTCTGGAGAGGGCGCCACCATGTAGTACACACGATCATGAGTCTTGACACTGAATGTTAGAGAAGGGTTTGGACTCTGTGGAGAGAGATGCGAGAGAAATTACAAGGTGGCCTTTAGGGGGCAGCACTGGAACACATTTTTATGCTGCAATAATATTTGTATGTGTACTTGCATTGTATATCAGTTTGTTTTTCATTCTTGAACGTTGACCAATGACAAAAAAGTTTGATCTAATCTAAACCAAGCATGTAAGTTACTGTAAGTGTTGGAAAAGCTGTCTTATATCGGAAACATAAACAAACGCTATGTGGCCCAAACGTAACTTCAGGTTGACCTCGCAAAGAATCAATATCTGTTGAGTAGTTTTAATGGAATTTAATACAATTCATATACAATAAAATATTAATATTAATGTATATTATTGAATATAAAATAAATTGTTATATTAAAAACTACATAACTTCATGCCAGCACATGATGAAACCGTCCATAATTATAACCAAATAAAAGCACTTTTGGTACCTTGTGGGCGCTCTTTAAATGGTCATAATAGACTTCCTCTATGGCTTGGAAATAAATCACTCCTTTTAGTTTGGCCTCATGTTTATCTGAAAAGAATTCAATAATAAGTCAATGTTTATGTCATTTGCATACACCATAAATAGTAACTGTTTAATGTTTAAGATTAGCCAACCTGCATAGTAAGACAACGTCCTGCGGTTGCGGTCAAAGACAAACCAGCGCTTCTTCCAGGTTTTGATTTTGCCGCCCATCTTTATGAGAAAGCCCCTGCAGGTTTTCTCTGTGATGGAGACGTGGAAACAGGTCTCTGTGTTGTGGCCGGCCGAATCGATGTGGGCGCGAAGGTCGAAGTCGTCTTTTCTTACTGGTAGGTAGCGTGTCAGCGGACGAGACTGAGAGTGAAAGGTCACAGTCAGTCAACAAGTATGTTACAATCTGTGAAAGTATACACAATAGTGATTACACATGTGTGGCTCTCTCACCTGTGCTCGCTGTTTCTCGCGAAGTTTCACCTCTCTCTCGATGAGTTTCTGCCTCCTGCTGGTTTCTTCCTGCAATCTCTTTTCAAGCTCCTCTCGTCGTCTCTTCTCCTCCTCAAGAGCTCGACTCTTGTTCTCCATCTCTCTCTCCTGTCAGATAAATGACACCGTTCTGTGTAAACACTCAAGGATTAAAAGTTTATTTAAGGCTGTGCAAAAACTCCCATGAAAAACATCGGAAACAGGAAGAACGACACATTACCCACAATGTTATTTTATTTCAAGCCAAATTTGCTTCAGTTTATGACTGACGGAGAAACTCAAAACACAGTAAACAAGCAGTTTGAGATCCAAGAAGCTTGTTAGCAAATGTGGTTCATTCATCAATTGGTTTTATGGACTGTACAAGTATTAAAATATGAAGCTTTATGAAGAGCCAAATTTCAAGGGCTGTTTTCTTTCATAAACACATTTTGGTCAACCATATACACGTTGCCTTTTAATGTTTTGAAAAATAACTCAAAAATGTTGACTTCACATTAGCAACATGTGACATTGATGCAATGAATACGTGAAACGACAATTTAAGTGTCTGTACAGGCGTTTAACCCCAAACTACTGTAGACAGAAATATAGTAAAAAATAGAACTACATACTAAAGCATTTGAAATATATTTTTTGCCCTGAATCCCTGTATTTTAAGACTGAAGGTTTCTGCATACCCTGTGTTCCAGGAGCTTGTTTCTATCGGCCTGAGCCTCCCTCAGAAGACGTTCCATCTCCTCCATCTTCGAAACGTTGGTGCTGGCACTACCAAAAACAACACAAGATAAACCGTTACATTTTTCTCCTTTATGGCAGACCTCCCACAATCTAATGCCACATCCCTCAGCCAGGTACTAAAACACCGTTACACTTAGTTTACACCCGAGACATGCGGACGTAAACCCGGATCAGCACGTATGTAAACATGCTGTAAAGAACACAGAAGGAACCAATAAAGTTGGCCGGTGCTGGAATGAATTAACAGTCCGGCAGAAAGAGCCTGAGAGCCGTGCTCACAATCTTGACACTGATGCTTTCCATATAGACTTCAAACAGAACACGTGGAATAGATCTGACCGGCCCCTCCTTCATGTACAACTTCAATTTTGCCTTAACCCCCTGTAAAGAACATATAGTAATCATACATCCTCAATTGGCATTATGGGCATTCCTAAAACCACAGCTCTCTATAGAACAAAGATGCTCACCGATAAGTGAATGTTGGCTGTTTTGAGCTAAAATTGCACTTTTTGAAGAAAATGAACCTGCCTTTAATGCAGAAAACGAAAGGCTGATGCCAGGTTAAGTTTTAGACGTCAATGAATGTCACAATTTGAGTACATTGCGGTTGTCATGACAGCAGCACGCATCTTGTTTTTTGTTGCCTAGCACAAGAACTAACATATAACATTGTTTTTGAGATGTAAATGTGGCTATACATCATTAAAAAGTGTGTAAAGAAAAGACCAATCATGGTCCGGTACGCAAATGAAAGACCACCCATTACAATCCCGTTTATAAGTAATAAAAAGGACGACCAATCACAATTCAGTTTTCAAATATTACAATGACATCATCGTGACGGTTATAAGAATGAGCTTTGCGGCATGGCGACTGATTTGTTTGACTTTTACCACAACATCTGCTGTTCTCTCAAAGCCCAAGACTGAAGTAGGCGGGTTTAGATTTGTCTGTCAGCTGTCAATCATTAATGACACACTGCTTCAGTAAACACGCAATAAACAATACCCGTTTTTTTTTTTATGTAAAAGAGTTGGTTTTAAAACACATTTAAATCATGCGATACATTCACAAGTCAAAGTAAAGAAAATATCCCAAGTTACTGAAATAAATAATTCTCAGCATCATAATAACAGTAAATCCACAAGAGAGAATTCAACACAACGCAAACGTGACCCACTACAGCTATAGCTGATATATATTTAAAATCTAACAAAAGAATAAAATGACTTGTCTATTACTTGTCTATATATCTTATCTATAAAATACTTCACATCTCTTTCTATCCCAATTCCTTCCCAACCATCCACCCAACCAGCTCACAAGCTGCAGTAACATCTGGTCTCCTTGTTTCAGTCATCACTCCTCTCAATCTGTCCTGTACCAATCACAGCTACGGATCATTTCATCCTTATCATCTCTTACCGGTGATGCTGAAGATGTACAGTGGTCATTCCCGCTCTAGAACATCCTGAACACGAATAACCGGAGAGAGTAGCCGCCAAACATCCCACACAAAGCTCCCGAACCCGCGCTCTGCAGTTGATTACATTCAAACTCGGGGAAAAAAACTCCAGAATCTGTTTCCTCTAAATGTTCCTTTTGTAATCCGAGTGGATTCGTCCCTGGAGCGGAGGAGGGGGTGCGCACCGTCCTTCCCGGGCCCCTCAGAATTCCCATTATTCCAGCAACCCACTCACATTACACAATCACGGCCCATCGCCTCCAGCTCAGACACACGCAGCGTAAACACACGTCCACCGCCCTGAGAAATGATCTTTTGGCCTTATCTGTCACAGTCACTAATGTCTTCAACTTATCACTTTAAAGCAGAGTTGAGGTTTATGAAAACCTACAGCTGAGCTCTCAGATACGGTTCATAGACTTTAGATGCTCAGTTGTCACCTGTATTCTTTTCTTTTTGGGGCAGTCTTCGTCAATGTTTTCCCTTTTTGCACCACAGATGGAATTTTTGGCTTGAACTACAAAAGGAGCTTTGGAGATATTTTTGGTTATGGAAGTCACATGTGTCAGTGTCACGGTGATTTGACGTGACCATCTGTAAGCTCGAGATCCAAAAACATACACTCACGTGTTTTAGTGATTTAAAAGCACATTTTGAGTCCGTTTAGCCCTTAAAGTAAATTCTTTGCCTTTTTTTTAATGAAAGTATACACAAGTATGTACTGTAGCAACACCTCAATATAAAGTCGTAGCCAAACGTGATGTTCAGCTTCGGAAAATTGACATTTTCTCTGTTTATTAAAAATATAATTGAAGATGGATTAAAAACTTTGCTGTTGTGTTGCAACTTTGAATGTGAACTGAAGCACAACATCGAGACAAATGCTAAAAAATGACAACAGATAATACAAACCTTACTGAGTCAAGGCCTCAGAAAATTGATGAAAAATCACTAAACAAGATCAACAAATATGAATAAACTGTATCATTGTAGTCATTGAGCTTTTTTGTTTTTAAAGGATTTTTCGTCAATTCAAATAAAACCAATATTCCCTGACATGCTGTAGTAATCTTTTTTGGTGTTTGTCCATTTTGTACCACACACCTCATTTTTTAAGGTTTAATCTAGATGGAGGGAGCATTCGACACTGAAGAGTTTGATTCCAAAATGAGATCAAAATCTCAGGTTGCTCAAAAATCATGTTTAATTATTGTGCATTCCAATGAATTTTCCATCAAACTGCAGATGGTTTGTTTTGACTTAAGGCATAATAACTCAAAAAATACAGCTAACTAACACAATAAAACCATGATAACTTAATAAAAAACATCATTTTTTGTAACCAAACTCTCCGTACAAATATGCTCACCCGCACATTCTTTTCGGCCACTATTGTATAATAGTATGAACTATTTTTCTAAATGACAACTCCATATTTACATTTATGCATTTGATTTGTGTAATAAAGGAATGATAGAAAATCAGCCTCGCCTGGACACATTGTCAGGTGAGCAGGCGGAGATGCTGGTCTCCATGCTGTCTGAGCTGTCCATGCTCAGTGTGTCAAAGGCACGGCTGTTGTCTTGGTGATCGAAGGTGTCCAGATAAACATTGGTCTGCGAGGAAGCACGGCCGCTTAGGTTACTCGACCTTGTCCTGTGGTCCTCGCCGATGTGCTGCTGACTGTGTCCTGTTAAACCAACCAAAGAAATGAAGAATTCAGCAATAATTAACACTTTGGGAAGCACCGTTAATACCAAGCTCTCCTTCCTCTTTCAGGGCTGTTCTAGGCTTTACCTGAGAGTGCCGTATCACCCCCAGGAGTTGCTTCTTCATGCCTGCCGCCCAGCTCGGTGACCGCTGGGCGGTCAGTGCTCGGGGCACCCTGAGTCCCCTTACCCTGCTCACAAAGACCAGCCACCGTGCAATGATATCCTGACAGTCCTTTAGAGATTACTTTATTCCAATTCAGAGGTAGCTTAGAAAGAAAATCGCTAAGAACATCTAGAACAACATTGACGGTAAATCAGAGTTTTCTTCTGGAGATGTGGAGCTTAAGTAGTCAAAATGACTATAGATAAGTCAGCGGATGCGAGACTCCACTTAACATCAACAACAGCGAGCACACAGACCCGCCTTTCTGATGATGCTACACGAGGGACATACAGATCTACCATCAGACAACACAAAAACGACAACTTTTCATCGACTTTAGTAAAGTTTACATGATGGTGTTCGACCTTTGTTGTATTCAAGACCAACGCCGGAAAATAAAAAAGGCCCTTTTAAGGCTAACTCTGGTTGAGATGGACGTTGATGTTTGTCAAAAACAAAATGAAAGAATTTCCTGTCTTCCCAGCAATCTTTCACTATCTATACCGAACAAAATAAATAAACACAAAGTTTCCACCCAGATGGAGTAAACACCTCCTATTGGACAACAGCAACAAGGCCTTAGAGGCAGATGATTCACTATCACTTTGTTTTGCTGGTGGAAGGAGCCAAAGACAATGACTACAGTCACCACACAAACAGAGAAATCACTCAAACCCAGTGACCGGTGTTGCATGCTGGGTTAATAAAATCTAAAAGTGACAATCCCCTCAAACAGTGCTTTATTTACTGTACCCTTAGGAAATAACCCTGGTTACTTTGGTTAAATCATAGTAAGCACATGACATCCCGCAGGTGGAAAATTGGTGGGAAATCACAAAAAACATGTTGAACATGAACAGAGGACCTGGAAACCGTATTCCTTACGTCACCACTTAACAACCACAGAGGAACAACCAAAAATAAACACAAACACCCAATCATGCAGAACAGAGAACTGGTAAAGCGTTCAATTACTAAGAGACACTGATGACTAAAACCATGCAATGAGTAAAAAAAGGTTTCCCCGTTTTAGTAAGACTGATGACATCAGTTAGGTCCACAGCCAATGAAGGAGGCAATAAATGTCCCCCGGACAAGGACATTCTTAACCAATGAGGAACCCCTGACATTATATAACAGGCACATCTACAATAAACTACTGCAGGCTGAAAGATCTTACACAATGCCCTACCTTTCTTACATCTGCCTGCAGGAGGAAGAAAGTTATTCAAGATTAGTTCAACTAACAGCCGTAAACACCCAAAGCGCTATTTTTGATGATTTAAACCCACATAATGACACTGTATATTTTAAACAGAGAGGTGGAGAGCCTTACCCTTGAGCAGGCGGTGCGTTTCCACTTGTGTCTCTTTAGGAGAGATGGCGAGAGCTCGATTCAACACACTTCCACAGCTGGAGCTTTGAGTTAAAGGTGCATGAAACTGAACACAAGAAGATGTTGTTCATGGTTTGCTTTTATGACACAACAACAATGAACACTAACAAAAACTTATATTTTTGTCAAACACGTGAAAGCATTTAAAAACAAAGCTTCTGTGGACAGTTTAAGTTATGATGCAAATGAATCACTGAATCAGTTTTGAACTGATTCTTTGAAATAGACAGTTTGAAGTAAAAGTGATTCGCATAAATTAACAAACAAACTTTGTTTATTAATTACAGCATGAATAATGATAAGCTCCACTATGGGTATAAATGTGTGTATGCTTACTTTTGAGGGTATGTTACGACCAAGTGTTGCACATGAGTACTGCGGTGTTACAGTGGGCTGGGTCTTCTTCCTGGGAAGAGTGTCACTCAAATGAGCTCCGCCCTCCTTACCATACCTCTTCCTTTCCTCCAAGGTGCGGAAATGCTACAGAACGAAATGTTAAAGGTGAGCAGCTCATGACTTGCGCTCATATGTACACACACAGGCCTAGACGCAAGGTTTACCTGCCTGTAGCGACGCTGCTTTTTGGCAGGTAGAGGAGGAGGAGGAGGAGAGGGGTTGAGGAAGGTCGCTATGTCCTCAGGCCAGTGCACAGAGGGAGGTTTGAGGTTGGGACGAGAGCATGCGGTGGAAGAGAAAGGAGGGGAGGAGGGAAGAAGTGAACAGGAAGGGGAAATGAGCTTTGGCAGAGAGAGGGAGAAGGTGGAAATTAAGGATGAAGGTCAGGAAGTAAGGCAGATAAGGACTATAGCAGTGAGCAATAGTTTTGCCAAAATGACAATAATAGCTAAGACATCAAACCTATGAAATAACACAACCGTGTTTTAACGCCTTCAAAATAGCCATCATTGACCAGCATTGGCAAAGTCGTGCGCTTGGCGTTTTATCAGCCAGCTTTTTGACTCGTCACCCCCAGAAGCTTTTCGATCTACTTCGCTCGTTTTGTCTTTTCTCCATTTAAAGTCATCTAGTTCGAAAATATTTACTATGATTCTAATTTTCTAATGAATTAAATGACTATGTTGGCACAATCATATTTTTGTCTACAAAACAAGAATTTTCCAACATTTAAGAATACAACTTCAGGGTAACTTTTTTAAATCATTAGAAACATTCCAGTCAAGCATTGTGAATGGTCGACTTTTCTTAAGCTAAACAATTTAGTTTGTTAAATATCTGTCACTTTACGTATGCCCTGTGTATAGCGAAACTGAAACCAAAGTAAACATATACAGTACAAGCGTTAAATTCAAACATACAACTTGAAATGCATTTGTTCTCGTGACTTGTTATTGTACATTTCGTCACGAGACACGGAAGAACCGACGAGATTTTAGGTTATCGACTTGTCGTATTTGAATTTAATGCCAGTACTGTAAAGTTTTACTGAATAATAAAAAAATGTAATTGTTCTCTCACACATCGTTTGTTTCGCTCCAGAATACTTTTTTTAATCCACTAAAGCCATGTGAATTACTTTAATGACAGCTTTTATCACTTTTTTAATTTTCAACCTGTTGGGTCCTGTACATAGACATAAAAATGACCAAAAAAATGATTTGCAATTTTTTAGTTTGAGTCCGACTGAAGAAAGGAACACATTCACCTTTAATAGTGTGAAAAGGAGTACAATGAAATAATTTATCCCTTTAAAGAAGTATCAACATTACAAAACCTTTTTATCTTCTGCAAGAGCTTGATGCGCCATGTAAACATTCAGAACTCAATGCATACTCTCTAGCAAAAACCTGATTCCAAGTTCACTGTTATTTCATTTTAGCTACAGCAATAAATAAATGTTAATTCACAGAACCTTTATGTAAATGCAGATTGAAATTGCTAAAACCCCTGCAATCATGGAAAACCAAACCCCACAGCGACCATGTAACGTGACCTTATGCTTCATATTTCCTGTATTTCCAATGACTCGTGCAACCTAAATCCTAACATACATGAACCATCCTGATCACACACACCTCACACACTCCTGGCGGGGCTGTGCTCTCTGCAGGACTGGGGTCAGTCCCTGTGGCAGGGGCGTCAGGGGAGAGCTGGGCTTGGTTAGGGAGAGGGGCAGGGGTGGGCTCTACCCCCAGTTGAGAGTACAGTTCACTGATCTCATTGACTGTGACATAGCCCTGTGGAACAAACCATTTGAAAAATGGGGGAGAGATGAGGGGGTGCAGAAACAGAAATACATTCAAGTGGGTTAAAAATAATTATTAATAAGCAAATGACTAAGTGTAAGTTCATATTAAAAACAGTAAATGTTTATGGGATAATCAAATAAAAGAGACGCTAAAACTAAAAAGATGCAAGCAATCTTTGTTATTGGAAAAAAATATCATGAACTATAAGTTTATAAATTACCTTTAAAGCACCATAAAGAGTAATATAGGAAATGATTAGTATGTTATTTTTAATATTAACACCACAACAGCCCGGTGGATTCCATTTTGCATGCACAAAGCTAGTGCGTTACCTCTGCGTTTTTGATAGACAGAGAGGAAAGAAGGGAAGAAAACCTCAGCAGGTCGGCAGGAAGGGCAGACAGGGTTTTGTGGGCATGGCAAAATTCGCTATGGGGCAGACACACGTCAGCCAATTGGATGCAGTCCTGGAATACAGGGAAACAGACCCGTTTCCAGATTAAGGAAACGTCTGAGCTAACACAAACAAGCCTCAGCGACTACAGACTTCCAGACTGCAAGGTGTGTGATAGGGGCGTGAGAAGAACACATTTAACTGTAGTCTCATTTCTAGGATGGTGATGGTGATCATTTGGGGTTGCCACACATGGTTGCCCTCATGTGTGATCCAAGAGAGGACAATGTTGTAGTTCATGTCATGACAGAAGAATGTCTTACAGAGAGTGAGAGGACTTGATTTGATAGCTTTATTATTGCTCACCTCCTTCATACTGCTGGGACTGACAGGGAATCCAAGAGTCCCGGTGAGCACTGCATATCGCTTCTCTAAAATGACGAGATTCTCCTTTTCCTGGAAAACAAAACAGATTTGTATTATACCATCAATGATCAGGAAAACGAACAATTATAAATGATAAAAAATTATGTTGCAACCAAAAACATACAGCGTTTATTACATTTACGCACTTGGCAGACAGTATCACTATAGACGGTTTCATCAACTTCCAGTCTGTGTTTGGATATAGTATAACAATTTATTTGAAAATTTAATTTATATTAACATGACTTTATATTCATATTTTTTTGTATATTAATGGTATTAAATTACACAAAAACTATTCAACAATTATTGATTCTTTGCGGAGGTCTACCGGAAGTTGAGTTTGGTTCACATTTGTTTATGTTGTTCTCGCTAAACTGCCTATACACGGTTTTAAAACTGACAATATACACAAATGTTGTGGACTGACCTTGACTTCCGGTACACATTCACAAATAAAGTAGATTATTTCTGATAAAAGCGAAAAGAGCAGTTAGATGGCTCAACTCGTATCTCCAATATTTTGAACTTAGACTGCGATACCAAGCTCAACCGCTAGATGTCAACGTACCACAGTTTTCTTTAAATGCGTCAAAACTACAGGACCCATTCAACGTTGTTTATTTAATTAAATGAACATACAACAATATTCAACAAATCGTTTATTTAATACAATTATTACACAATCAAATATTACATAAATTAATATGAACATAAATTAAATATAAATAGTTATATTATTAGACACTAGCTAAACACAGACCGGAAGTTAACTGCAATCCAGGTGTGCACGTCTGATGAAACGGTCTATACATGATATAATAAAGACTAAGGTCATACCCGATGTAGCATCATCTGAAGATTACTCTTTTCCTTCAGGAAGTTTTCTTTGTCCCTTTCAGCCTGCTGGGAAATCTGTGTGCATTGTTTCTTCAGGGCCAGGAGCCTTTCCTGATGACATCACACATTTTTACTTTACAATTCTTTGTCAGCCAACATAATATCCCACAATCATCAGATCCCACCTGAATGCATATCGTATCAATAATTCTGTGTGCATACGCAAACAAGGTAACCCACCTTCCTCGTGACGGTGCAACGCTGAAATTCAGCGATCTCCCTGAGAATCTGCTGAGTCCGTGTCTCCTTCTCCTCATCCTGACGACTCTCTCGTTCCAGCTGTTGAAACTCCAGGTCTTCAAAACGCTTGGTCTCCACCTCCAGCGTCTCTGCATCCTAATACACAAATAAATACAAAGGTCTACGTTTGAGCTGCGTTTCAATCTTCAAAGCGGAGCGTGCACCAGCTAAGGAGTTGAAGTCATCTCCCAAAGGTTTAACCAGCATCAAAGACACCAGCACTCCCACTTCTCCAACACCAAATGTTCTCAGCTCCTCCACCCTCCCTTGGGATAGAGATGAGGGTTAAGATTTAATGTCCGGAACCGGGCCAATCAGAGTCATAGACATGCCAGAGCCACCACATGCCAGACAACGCTTGAACCGCACAACTTTCACCCGTGACCGCTGACCTTTAGATCAATCATGTCAACACTCGCATAACAAGAGACCTTGAGGAACGTAAAGAAACCCTGCAGGCATTCCACTCACTTAAATAAACAGCCAGCCCACTTTCATTCAAAGCCGACAGCTTTAACTAACCCCGTTATTTCCTCAAAATGACCTGTTTGTCATAAGAAACTAACATTATTTACCAAGAAACTAACCCGCCCCTCATGGTGAAAACTGTCAAATAAAATACTAAAGAACTCTTTACTTTGTGAGTTCAAATCTAAAGGCAGGCAAGACATGCTTTTTGAAGATAATGGTACTTTATGCTTACATTAAATACCATGCAACACAATCAATAATGAAATGCATGTGATGTAAGCGAGAGAGACGGATGGAAGCAAGCACTACAGAAGAGAAGGACTTGGTGATGAGGGAGGAAGAGATGGACGAAGGCTGTGTGCGAGTACTGACCCTGCTGAACTGCAGCTGAAGTTGCTCTTTCAGGGCTTCAGGGCAGGTGTCCAAATGAGTCTTCTGCTCTGCTAGCAGATGCACCAGGCGCTCTAACTTTACGCGCTCCGCATCTAGCTTGACTTTGTCCTTCACACGCGCGTGGACAGGATGCAGGAAGACAGGAGAGAAGGGTTAGCGCTGGAGCAGGTGGGATGGGCGGGGTTAGTTACTAGAACGGGTCAGCAGGAGGGTATGTAGAACATGATGGAAAGTGTTGGATTAATGGAGAACATGAAGAGGATGACTGATATCTTTGCGTCATTGCAACAATATCTTAATAATCCATACTATTCCTAAATGGAAAAGATCAATGAAAATCATTGATTCGTGTCAGTATAACTTTTATTTCATTTAAGAAACCATATCGTCAAACAAACAATAAAATTAATTGATTAATAAAAGAAATCGTCTTCAAGAAGACACGGCAAAATAAAAGTCCAGTGAACTTGAACAAACGATGACACAAATATTAAAATATACTATACCGTATTTCCAATATTGAACTATAGTATACTCTAGTATATATAATATGTACTTTAGCATAGTATAGTTAACTATAGCAGTGTGTGGTATTAAAATAGTAAATTGATAAACTGTAGTAAATACTGTTCAATACTTTTATATATTTACTATAGTAAGGTCCAAAAACACTTTTTTAATTAACAATTTTTTCTACAGTTTACTGTAATACTTGCTATAGCATACAACAGCATTTGTTCATGTTGGCAAATATATTACTTAAAAAATATATATATTTTTAAAAAGTGCAATTCATGGTGCCCAACGTGTTGCTGTAAATTTCCCATAGGTTTATAAAAGCAATATGATAAAAAACAACAATGTTCAATACGTATATTTATTAATAGTCACAATTCAGTCCATCAAATCATCTAGTCTAGACGCTTGTGGTTGATCAAAGATGCTTAAACTTAACCATCAAGTGAATTCTAAAATAATGCATTACATTCAACAGTCACCTTACTGTCTAGTGCCTACATATGCAATGCATTCTGGGATTGCCTTATTCATAAAACACATGGCAGGGTATTTTAGAAGGCAGTGTCATTTTACTACCTCCTGCCTTCATTTACACATGGAACAGCTTTTGTGTCGCCTGATGCTTTAACACGTTCGGTAAGCTCACTAGATTTTGAAACAGAATTGATGTATGGTCACAGGTGTGCTCATATCGACTCATTCACACCAACTTTCAACATGGCTCGTCCAATCACATTCTAAATCCAGAAACATCCGTAACATAGAAGCAAAGCAACCATTCTTCACAAGAGTTAACACTCCTAAATGACCTTTGAGATTTCAAGCGAGGCTTTAGAATCGTGTGTCTCTGCAGCTGCCAGGCTGAAACGGAAGAAGCCGGAAGTCTGAACTTGACCCCTGTGGATGCAGGTGACAGACTTTCCACAACCTGCTGGCTTAGAAATCCCTTACATCAACAGAGTTTGTGGTGACACTCAGTTTAGCAGAGGTTGTGTATTTAGAGCAGACCTGGGATTATCAACCTTGACACACACCGAGATGCTGCCAGGAAGTCCGTCCGTGTGTGTGTGTGTGTGTGAGAGAGCAAATAACAAAAAAGCATTTCATTTCATATATTGGTTCCAAAATTAACCCGCATTAAGGATTTCTCACATTTTGTAAACTATATTATTTGAATCCATATTTATAAGCAGGGCCAGGTCTTGGGGGGCTATGGGGGTAGAGCCCCTCCAAAAATATCCAGCTGTCAATAAAATAATTAAAACTGAAATACTAATTATTAAATACTTACTAAATACTTATGTGTATTATCTATTACATAATCATCTGTCAATTTAATCAAAGAAAAATAAAAAAATTATGCAATGATTATATATCTGCCCAACCAGAATATGTCATTTCCCCCCCAGTCGAGCCAGCCTAGTAGCGTGCCTGTTTATAAGTGTTGTATAAGAAAGTTTCTTATTAAAAATCTATGCAGACTGCATAGGGAATATGCCGGTATTGACATACCTGAGATTTTTCCGTCCGTGCTTTGTTTTCGATGTCAGCCATCTTGTCCTTAAGTTTTTCCAAAGCATCTCTCTCCTGCTGCAGTTGAGCTGTCTCTGAATCCTGTTCACCCTCCAACAGAGCGCGCTCCACATCCAGCTAAACATACACGCACATTACCGCGTCATTTTATCTGAACCTCTTAATTTAACTGCTTAGCTTTTTCAATTTTGAGCACGACAAAACACTGACCGCAGCTACTGTATAAAATTCGATAACATTGTGGCAAACGGTGATGTTCTGGACCACCTAGAAGGTGCCTAAATTCACACAAATAAAAAGAACCCAGAGTCTGAGCACATAAAACTCATGAAAGCCCCATAAAACTACCACGGAACAGAGAGGTCTAGTTTGTTGAATAAAATTCTTATGGAACAGCTGAATTAGCAGTAAAGAGGAACTGCTGGCAGATGACCAGCTTACGTACCGTTAATTCAAGTGATGGAGAGTTACGCTATGACATCGACAGAGGCATTGCTCACTTTCTCTCTAATACACAATGACACTGTCCTCTGACAAAAAAATCGACAAAGTAAGACCGATATCTTGGCACCTTCTCATCTAGCTGTGGTTTGCATCACAGTTCCTGATCACTCTTCCACATGCGCTCTCCCACACAAACACTGACTACATCCCTCTCTCAACTGATCCCACCATCCATGATGTCCCCCCCTCCCTCTCTGACCTACCTCTCTGATGGACTCCTCCATCTGGTTGTCCAGGTCTTTGATCTTCAGCTCCAATTCATCCATATTATTCAGGACCTGGATCCTTTCCTCCTCGATACGTCTCACTTCCAGCTTCAGCTGTGCGTCATCCTCAGGTGCCTGCTGGGGACATCATAATGTAAGAAAGCATGCAAATAAAGCGATAATATATGAGATGCTGTGCTATTGTGAATACGTCCCAGCCGAAGTGGGAAATATTGATCAATACTAAAGACCAAATATTATTAAAATAAAATAACTAGAAATTACAGATGAAAATGCTTGATCACTTTTTCTCAACGGTAAAATGATAACGGGAAGGCTGACCGCTGTGGATGCTGGGTGTTTTGACTTATTTTAATTTAAAATACTATTAAAAAAGTTGAAAAAAGTAAATACAGCGTGAACACACACCCTTCTGGCAGCAATTACCCAGAATTCACTGAATGAAACAACAGTGATGAATGTGTCCCACGGACGCTCTGGGGATCAGAGGGGCGGAGCTACCACCTAGATTTCCTTAACCAATTATTTATCTAGAATTTGAATATCCGTTGAAGGTGGTCTCCTTGTTTTGAGTTTCAGAAGGAAACCTGTGACCTGTGACCGGGTTCCACGTGGATAATGAATGAGTTTGGAATGCACACAGTATCATCGGCGCCGAAGGAAAGAGAAAGAGAGAGAGGAGTGGTATTTATCCATTGTGTGGCTCATGGTATGGAGTGTGTGACAGTTGGATCAGCCAATTACAATGACTCGTCTATATTTGGACCCTGATGTTTATATCGCCTCTTCACACTTTATGTTATGGATGGGGGTCATCTCTGGGTTGTCTAAACACTGTTTGTTTGTGGGGAATAAAAAGGAGAGACAAAATAATAAAAAATAAAAAAAGAGACAAATTATGTCATTCCAAACTTGTATGACTTTTTGTCTTTAGCAGAGCACAAAAGAAGATATTTTGAAGAACGTGTTAACCAAACAATGGCCACCATTGACTCTCCTTTGTATGGACACAAAAACATTTCTCTAAATATCTTCTTTTGAGTTTCACAGAAGAGAGAGTCAAATATTGAATCATGTGTATAAATCAGTTATCGAATGACATGAGGGTGAATAATGACACAAGTTTAAGACTTTAAGACTCATAAGGTGCTAGAATGATTCATCACACAGGCAACCCACCAACAGGTACAAGTTTATAATAGTTACTTTGCACTAGTTTAACAGAATCATTTCTCCTGTGCATTATTCCATACGTGAGAAGAAGGGAAGACACCAGCATTCCTTTGTGGATTAAAGTGCATGCGTGTGGTTGTGCATGCCAAGGTAGGGTGGGAAACTCTTATAAGGTCACGGGAATTAGCAGTAAGGAAACGGTCTGGCTTTACGAACGATTCCATTACCTAACAAGATTAAAGGCACATTGCATGTGGGAGAAGACTCCATGCATTAAGCTATATTGGATGAACAACCTGTCGGAGTGACGCTGAAGGTCACCTGATCAGCAGAGTTTAGTCAGTTCAACATGTGAATAAAAGTCTTTTAGGGTTTGTTCACCCAAAACTGAACATTTTGTCATCATTTAGACATCCTCATGTCATTCCAAAGACGTTTTTCTTTTGAAGAACACAACAGAATATATTTTAAAGAATGTTGGTCACCAAACAACACTGGCCCCACATAACTTCCATTGTGTGGATTAAAATCCACTGAGACCTTTCTCAAAATATCTTCTTTTGTGAGTCATATACAAGTTTTGAATGGAATGAGTGTATAAATTTGATCGTTTTTATTTTTTGGTGAACTAACTTCAGTTTAGTTGTGCACCACTGGAATTTAAATAGATTGCGGATTATAAAACGATTTATAGATTTATAACTTAAATTTCTCCAGTTTGGACAACTTTGTGTAAATTATTTCATGCGTCATCAGACAAATCCACATTGGTGAACCAATTTTTAAACATAACAATTACCTTGTTTGTCCGTATCAGCCGAGAAGAAGGTGTGGGGCCGGAGCTAAACACACTTGTTGACTCTCTTTGTCCACTGACCCGGCGCTGCCGTACCTGTCTCCCCACACTAGCCTGGGACTCCCTGGTTTTGGACCCGTAGTCGTTCTCAGTAGAAAAGCTGGCTGAAAGACTTGCAGAATCTGAAAACGTAGACTCGTCATCTGACACTTGTAATTTTTCCAGCTCCTTGTTGATCTTCTCCAAGTCTGTGACGGCAGAGCCAGTTTTGCTCTGCTCCGCACGGCCCAATTCTGAGCACAGACTCAGGATAGTCTCCAAACGCTGACGTTCCTGTGAATTCAAGAGCAACAAACACATTGACATTTGCATGTACGAATCATCCAGCATCGAAATTTAGAATGCAGACATGCAGCCGTGCGATCTAAAACATTTGGAAACAATCCTCACCTTTGAGATACACGCAGGTTTACCTTTAGCAGTTCTGAGCATGTCCACGTGTCACAAAAACTTTTGCCAAATAACAAACATCTCAAAGTAAGCAGCATCTCAACATTAAATCCAACCGGTACATTTGCATGTTAAAAAGACGACGAAGCGGACTGAAATCCCCCAACTGTTCAGGTGTATAAATCCAAAAACAGATCTGGTGTGGGAGGCAGCTCTGGCTCACCGGGGAATGAATCAAAGAAGCCCTGCATTTATCATCCAACATAGAAATGCATAAGAACACTCTGACTAGTCAATCCAAAGCCTTGAAAAATGATCTCAAAGGTTCAGATAGCTGTGAATTATTCATCCGACCCGCATCGTAGCGCAAAACTTAACTGTAATAAAATGCACACAGGAGAACTTCCTGGTAAATGTAAACATGATCCACAAAACAGCTGATAAGGCTCATATATGAATGAGCCATGATCCACTGATGGAATTTTCAGCTGTACTCACCATGTTATCAGATACAGAGGTCAAAGGACACATGGTGACCTCCAGCCCACAGGAACAGAAGACACCTTCATCACCAATAACAAGATGCCAGGCACATGTCCCAATGCATTAAAGAAAAATTACAAAACAAATGTACTCAACAGACTCAGAGGAAAGACAGATCTCAGAATCTGGGCACGGAATGAAACTATACCCATTAAACCACTGACGGCACTGGGCAGGAGAAGATATACAAATAGCAGCAGTGTGATTTAATCCTTCCGCTGAAACTCATATCTGCCCCACCTCCATGTCAGTGCATGGCCGAGGGTAAACCTTGTCATTGGCTCCCCCCATGGTTATGAAGGACAATGACAATGTAAACAATACTATCTATATCAATTCAAGGTCAACAGCACTCTATTACACCATTTTGTGACACAAACAGCTTGTAATTCAGACAGAAAGACGTGACAGGGGATAATTTCTTCTGTGACAAGCTCAGAAGAAAAGTTTGGTAATAAGGTTGTATTTGTTAACAGTAGTTAATGCATTAGCTAACATGAACTAACAATGAACAATGCTTCTACAGCATGTATTAGCCTTTGTTTGTGTTAATTTCAGCCTTTATTTGTTTTAAAATTAAAGGTCCAGTGTATGAAATTCAGCAGCATCTAGTGGTGAGGTTGTGAATTGCAACCTACGGCTCACTCTAGCCTCCCTTTAGAAGCACTACGTTGGCTGACACTGAACTAAGATGTCATCACGGGAGTGTTTTGAAATTCGGAATGTTTAGAAAAGCCTGTTTTCGTCTGTGAACTTATACACCTGTAGTCTTTTAGCTTTCACTTCATCCAAGTACCACAACTACAGGCTGGTCATAAGTAATAAATGGGTGCAGCATACGCTGATGGTCTGGCCAGTGCCCAGCAGGCCGGCGACACAGGTGGCCTCTCATAACCACAGTGTACAGAAGTATTGTTGACTTTCAAATAAACCCTGTTGAGAGCAGCTGAAGAGCAAGAATGGAGCATGTTAGCGTGGGCAGACGGCCAGGATCATCTGCAGCTGTGGGCGGCCTCCCAGAGAGTGCGTTTGGGAGGCCGAGTTCAATAAAAGTGAAAGTGGTTCTGGGCTGTCAAACCGTCTATTAATAGGACTGTTAGGCAGCCACACATCTGTTTGGGTCTTTCACCACATCCACCACAGAGAACGAGAGGGGCATTTATGTGTGTTATGACTGAGTGGAATGCAAGGTGGCACCAGTCCATCTTTATCACCCACAACTTCCTAGGTTGGGGATTAGTGTAGCGTGTACACAAGTTGTAACACTGACTAGGGAACTGGCTGAGCACCCCAAGTCTGGCAGCTATCACAAAAATCACATAATGCAACAGGGGATAAAAAATCACCAGCCCTAGCTTGATATCCCTCATGACAAAAGAAAACCATGGAAGAAAAAACTATGTGCTTTATACTGGGGAGTCTTAAATACCTGTGAAATGAAAAACTAAAAATGTCTCACCAGCCTCTCACTTCCTGTTCTCGCAGTCTTTCGTCTCTCTGTCTTTGATGATAGTCTTGAAGTTCTTCTTTTCCACTCAGAGAGCTGATGCTGCCCTTCCTCTCCCGGAAGCCTCCATGCGGTCCAATCCCTGCCTTCCCGAATGACTGCCTCCTCTCCCCGAAACTAAACTCCAGAGCCGGGGAGGGACCACGTAGACTTTGCTGATCCAAATCGGAACAGGAGCTGACAGACGTCAAACTTACCTTCTTGGCCTGCCTTGGACTAGTGGTCTCTTCTGAGGTCATAGTGACATCAGGAGGGGCCATGGTGTGTTTGGCACCAGGTTTTGTGGACAGGGAAATGCAGACCACTTCAGAATGACCGTTCAGGTGGTTGGCTTCAAGGATGCCAGCTTGGCGAGAAGAGTGGCCATCTTGTGATCGATAGGTCGAGGGAAGGGTGAGCTGGCTATCGGCTGGTCGATACAGGCGCGGTAAGGAGCGGCTATGTGAGCTCATGCCTGTAAGCGACCCAGCGGAATACTTCCTTTGTCTTGGAGTAGGATCGAGTCCTCCGTTGCGGCTCATGTCTGGGGTATAGAATTTGCGAGCCAGGCGGGGACTGGAGGGCATGCTGGCTGCCCCACTTCCGCCCCCTGGTGTGGAGGGAAGAGAACTTGAGAGCACAGAACCTGAGGTCTCGGTACGGCGGCTCTCCGGCGTACTGTTGAGAAGACTGTCCTGAGATTGGTTGCGCATCATGGGTCGGGAGTAGGGAAGTGAGGTGTCTCGCTCTCTGGGATCGGAACGGCGGGGAGATGGAGGCATACTTTTAGGTGCATGGACAGGAACTTTGGTTCCCAGTGGTGGCCGTTCTGAGTTATACAACCGCCTGGCTTGTTCCTGATAGGATGGTGTTGGGGACGAGGTAGTGACGGGTGAAAACATATTGGGCGTGGTGGGTGGAGACTGTGTCATGCTGAAGTAGGAGGGGCTAGAGTCACCATTGGCGCGCAAGCTGTTCTCCAGGGCCTGCTTCTTTTTCTGTAAAGTGTCCATCAAATCCCGAAGCTCGGAGACGGAGCGCATCCCTCTAGTGCTGGTTCCACCTAGGCAGTGACTAAAGTCACTACTAAATTTCAGGTAATCTGAAAAAGCCAAAAAAATAATTAAATAAATGACTATAAAACAACAATCTGTTGGGGAAAATGTTTAGTGGAGTTTGGTAATAGTAGTTTCGTTGAATGTCAGGCTTATAAAAACACGAGCAAGTGGTTACAAGAAGTTATATAACTGTCTACTTAGCAAATCTAAGCCAATTAAATTGTTTTAATGATTAGCAGCAGTGCAGGAAGCTCCGACGGATATACCTGAGACACATCTGACTTACAACAATTCAGAATAAAAATATTTTCTCTCAGGGATGTTTTTCTGCCTGTCTATCCATTCATATATTCTAAGCAGTTCTAAAGCCAACACAAACAATGAAGACCTTTTCTGAAAATAGAAACTGGCCATGAAAACATGTAAGAGTGTAAAATGGGATAAACGAAAGCCTAAAACAACAAGAGTTATATAGCACTTTTTAAACAGCAGAAACCATTCATAACCTCAGCTACACAGGCATTAGTCAAAGATAAATATATACAATTCCTACATATGCTTTGGTCCGAGGTTCTAGGTTTTGGAGTCTTCACATCTGTTCAACACTCCCTCCAACACACACACCTCATCTCTCCGCTCTATGGATGAGACACTCTGCCACGTGCCAAGAGAGCGCAGATCAAAGAACATTCCTCTTCAGATGAGTGACATAAACGCGCATAAAACACATTAACCTGCACATGCCAGGTGTAAATCACAGACGAACCTCTCGTGTCGAGATGAAAAAGGAAACCCAGCAGAAACTGTAAAATATATCATAAGGACGAAAGGCATGTACGATCACACAAGCACATACACTTTGACCATACATGGGGGGGGGGGGCGTGTCTGGCTATCCATTTACAGACTAGAATCACATTTTATGGATACCTTGAAACTGATACATGCGAGTTCTTAAAAGGATTGTTGACAAAATAACAACACTTCTGTCAGTATTTGCTCGCTTGTAATCCGTTTTACTTTCTTTTCTTTGTGTAACACAATAGTGTAGAGATCTGTAGGCTACTGCTCATCCATACAATTATAAAAGCGAGAGCTGAGGCTTTCAGGGTTCAAAAAGTACACAAAAGCTGCATAAGAGGTCAATACAACTGACCTGGTCACATCTCACTCCTGTTAACAAACCAGTATGGGTTAAGCTACACAATAGCAGCATAGTGAGCACACTAGTTAGGTCAAGAGGGGGTGTGTGTGCTTTTCCCAGGTTTCCTATGTACCCGGCACAGTAAGTGGATTCACATTTGTTTATGTTAAGGTTCTTGTTGTCTAGCAACACAAAATGTGTGTCGAGGGTGTATATGTATGTATGTGTGTGTGTGTGTGTGTGTGTGTGTGGGGGGGGGGGTGATTCATGCCTCACTATCTACACCTCACTCAAAACATTCAATCAACTAACAGAGATAATCCAACTCACATCTATGTACAGATCATACATTCCATGAGACTGTGTAGGTGGATTATCTTAGTCATACTTTGGAGTCTTATGTAACCAAAATGTTACAAATTCATAACGTAAGACCGTTCTTTATAATTACTTTTTGCATGCCGTCATCTAAACATCTAAGTTAACATGTATTCATCTCGCTGAGGTCTTCAAGGCAATGTCTGTAAAATAGACGTTCGATATCCTTAAAGGGACATCAAAAGCTTTGAGGATCGTATTGCGTGAGACCGTAGAAGAATTGTGACAGAAATCTGAAATTTATTACGCACACCGAATCCTCTCTTAAGTTGGTTTGTTGTGATACGGGATATGGGCCAGGTGTGTGCGTGTGCAGGAAAGATGAGAGGAGATCAGTGGTGTCGCCTCCCGAGGGGGTGCGGGTGTTAGACCAAAAAATGTATATAGTTTAAAAAGAGAGGAGAAGAGTGTGAAGGGAAGATGATAGCAACAAAGGGAAAAGTGGATGGAGGAGGGTGGGGAGAAGCTACCTGTGCTGTACACCAGCGGAGAAACGGGGCTCTTCTGAGGCATCATGCTTTTCAGTCGGTTAGCCTCCTCTGGATGGTTAAAACGAAAGATGTAGGATTTACCCAGACAGAGAGTGTAACCTAGAGAGAGATGAATAGAAACACGCACACAGTTTTAAATGAATCAATTTCATTTCTCACAGACCAGAACCCAGTAAGAAGATATCAAGAGATCTTATGTTAAAGTGATCTTCTTTTGTGTTCTGCGGAAGAAAGAAAGTCATACAGGTTTGAAATGACAAGAGGGTAAATGATGACAGAATGGTGAACTATCCCTTTAAGTTAACTATACCAGTCTCAGTCACCGTCTAGCTTCATTATAAGGAATAAACAATTCAAGTGAATGGTGACTGAGACTGTCATTCCGTAACAATCTGTCTTTTGTGCTTCACCAAAATGTGTCATGTGGGTTTGGAACAACACAAGAGTGAATAAATGATGACAGACCTTTCATTTGTGAGTGAACTAGCCCCTTAAGATAAAAAAACCAACGTCTGTTCCTGATTCACTTCAATACAAAATCTTTCATCCACATAATACCACTTACTTCTATCAATCAAAGTAAATAAGAAAAGCTTTTGTCACCATAAAAGTGTCTTAAACATCAATTACTCCTCATTGTGTCTTGAGCAGCAGGTCCTGTGAGGCTTTGCTCTTTCCACTAATCTGAAATCAGAGACCACAGAGCGATGGATGGATGTGAGCCTGGAAACTCACTGGAAGCGGAATAACAGCTCATGGAAAATATTTAGGACCACTTATTCTTCCTGAGTAAAACCCCAAAATATTCGGCTGAACGGTCTTTTTTGCTGAATGAAACAAAAGAGGATGTAAAATCAGACAGAGTCAGTCGGAGCTTTCGGAGGAAAACAACTCCATTAAAAACGGGGATTTGTGAGAACTGTACATAAACAAATCGCTTAATTTCAACACTTGAACCGAGACATTGGCATTTAAACAAAGCATCTCCACGCATAATAAATTGTCTAACTCACTGAGAGAATACACTATAAAAGGCAAAAAAGTTCCTCAAACATCCGTGCCAGGCCAACATTCGTGTTTCAGTGCCCACTGTTGAGTGAACGTAAGTCTTGCGTGTCATTAACATGCCAACCCTCTGACATTTGGTCTCCTAAATCTGTCCCACACATTCCAGAGTTTGGTACACTGGCAAAGCGTTTCTTCAAAGCATTGCCAGGTTTCTCATGAAGTTACAGAATGGATGGACACAGCAAACATGTCCTGATTTCATAACAACAGATGGACGCAATATGGCAGAAAATAACCCTGAGTCAGTCAACACGCTTACTGGAAAAACACATCCAGACAAATACACTGCAGTTCCCAAGCATAAACAGGCACGCATGTGCGCACATGCACGCTCATAGCCAACAGCGAGAAGTATTTAGTCTACACAGCTGTGCCCCTAAAGCTAAAATCCTAAATAAATAAATTTCATGATGTATATATACCTAAACTTTTTACACCGATCCAGGGTTTCAGTGCGAGTGCATATGGCTGCATGTTATGCATTTCTTGCCATTTAATTACATGCCTGTAAGTTGGTGTTTTTCCAAGTGAAATGCATGTGTGTACGTCAATAAAAATGCTTCAAACAGACATTAATAAAAGGGTTTACACATGTTGCAAGTCCTTTCCTGCCATTTCACCCCACAGATGAATCCACAAACACAGCTGCCTCTTCTTATAAACTCTCTCTTGTAAAGTCAAGCTCAGATTAAAAATAAGATCTCTTTGATCACATAATTAAATGTGCATGTACGTTTATGCTCATTCCTGCTTAAATTATTGGATTTACCCAGCACCACAAGGAAACAATCTTCTGCTATATGAAACATTTAATATTCCTGTTTGAAGCTATAAATTAAAGAGAGACATAGAAATGGTTTAGCTAATCGTTGATCTTAATAGAAATATATGTATCTGATGGTACAGTTTAAGTGTTGAACATGCAAGAATTGCCCAGAGAAAACAAAATTCACAAGGTACCAACAATCTTAAAAGAATATGCAATCTGCAGAAAAAGCAGATTATAATGTATGCACTTAAACTTTGAAATGTGGGTGGACATAACAGCTATTTAAGCTTATTAATATTACAAAATATTTGAATTATAGCTTTCTCACTTCTGGCATGGAACATATTGTTGTTTGTTAGTTTTATTATTGATTGGTAATAAAAATAAAAACTGTATATAAAAATAATTATCCCATAACAGACTGTCTCAAATAATGACGTCACGTGTAGAACAATCAAAATAATAGGCGTAAATAAATAATAACCAGGTTCATACATAACTAAATCATACCTCGTTTTTTACTGATCAAAAATACGATTTTAAATGATTATTATTTTATATGAATAATTTCATTATGAACAGCGTTGTTGCTGACTTTATAATTTTGTTGCGTCGTTTGCATGCAGTGTAGCTAGATGAGTAACGATACAAGTCTAATAAAGTTCACATATCAATGGTTACGCGTCTGAAAATAAGACTGTATAAACAAACCTTTCAGAAGACACCCACTGAGCGAAGTCCTCAATTAATATTTCACGCAGAAAGCCATGACCCGTGACGCGCACTGTGCGATAAACTCTGACGCGACCGCTTCACTTTCCTCCTCTTCTGAGGTCAATGAATGAGAATAAAGCAAACGTTCCTAACCCAACCTAAAGGGGTGGTGCTGTGCCACACGCTTTACATTCTCAAGCACAGCAAGGGAGAGAAATCATGCTCCCTGACTCAATGTTTATTTATTTCTAAAGCAAGTCACTTTGAATTTACTGCTTTAGCGTTCAGGGATAAAGTAAACTCTACATTTAGTTTGTTAATGTAAGGATTTGGAAAGGCAGAAGGAGGGATGAGAGAAGGGATGATTTAACCCCACCCCCCCTGAGGAAATACTTGAAAGAAACTACAAAAAAAGACAGATTTGTGAAAAATGAATGGCGTAACATAATTCACTAAAAATATGAACTTTCTCCAGGATATGTTTTCCATGTGCAGGATTTCATCATTGAGTAATATATTGTGCAACTTTGAGACTGAAATCAATGATCCCTCTTGAACAATACTTTTTTTTGGACCTTCCACATCATCATGGTGTCAGCATCTTCTCCAGCTTTGATCAATAAAATGCTACCATTTCGGATTAAGACAATGAGGGGTCAGATTTTAATCTGAGTCCGGCTCAGATGTGATCGGTTTAAAGGTAGTTATAGAATGTATATATTCTCTAAGAGCAGACTGTTCATTAAATGCTGTTTGTGTGCCAGACTAGTCATGAAAAACAGTGTCACATAGTTTGGGACAGTCATATGAACCCTGTCAGAGTATTTGACAATCAAATGAGGTTTTTCAACAGGCTCGTGTCATCTCTTGATGCAGTGAGTGAAAAGGAGGAAGCAGACGTTTAACTAAACAACTGGTTCATGTAGACAGGAGGAGACTGTCTGACATGTAAAGCGGCCAACCACAGTTTATGTTTTGTGCTTTTATCTGAAATAGACTATACCACGATATTAAAACAACAAAGAGATGATCGTAAAAAAAAGGTACAGTAATCTCTACTAATAGTTTTATAAAAAACCCTGGAAATAACCCAAAAAATACACTTCACGATTTGTGCCTATTCGAAATAATACAGACTATTTCAAACACATATCGAAAAAGCAAGGAAAGAGAAAATAGAGTGTACAGTAAACATGACTTAAAAAACTGTAAAACGTGATTTGTTCATGAAAGCCAGCCAATCAGATTAGAGCTGTTGTCTGGAGGTTAAGGTGAAATCGACCCCCATCTGAGCTCTCCTGACTGAGCACTAGTAGCCGTGTGTTCAGCTTTAATCTATCTGACCCAAAGCGTGAAGGTTTGTCTCAAAAATATAATTTCACAGTCAATATTTGTATCTATGTTCAGCAGCATGCGGCTCTTTGTGGAGTTTAGATGTGTCTCTGAGAAGTCTTTCACAAAGCCTTCAAAACTAAAAGAAAGTGTTCTTCATTCGCATTGCTCTCTGTTAATTCATCTAAATCCCTTTCACACAGTCAATATTTGCATTTCATGTCTGAATAGTGTCAGAATAAATAAGTCTGGTAAATGTGTATCCGAGAACACTCGCGAATAAGCAAAGAAAATGATTGATGGTTTGTTGAGGAGCACGGTGGGGTTAAAGAATGCAGGCATTATGGGAAATACAACCTTGGGGCAGAAATTCAGTCAACACTAATCTGAGCTCTCTATCGCTAGTGGAATCTTTGAGTCACAGCGTCACATTGAATAAAGATCCAAAACCACACCAATTAAACTCTGCGTGACGTCCAAACCCAAAATCCTGCAGGAAAAAGATACTAGCCTATGTATTTCCAGTCCATAACACACTTCATTCTCACAAACCTCTACCGCTTGACGCTTTATTATCACCTCGTTTTTTAATAGACGGATAGTGCAAACGTCACCAAATGCAACCAAATTCTAAACAATAATATTTTTAATCTGCAATCTTTTTATGTGAGAAATGCATTCGCACACACCTGAGACGTCAAGGTCTCCATCTGAACTCATGTTGTGCTTACCTTGTGTAAGTTGTGTGGGTCTGGTGACAGGAACGCCATCGAGTGAACACAGGTGTCCGCAGGGGTCAAGAATGACAATCCCTCCTTTGTTCTCGATTTTGCAATGTTCCGCCTCAATTCCAGGTCCCTCGATAGTGATGTCCTGAGGTGCAGGAGCATCATCACGGCCAATGCATGTCACTCCTTCAACACAAAGTGATTAAATATTAAGCGTTTGGAAGTTCATTTGAATTTGGCTGTGAGACCTTTTTTACACGATAAGCAAAACATGTTCTTTGTATGATTTACAGTTTACAGTTAACTCAGAAATCACTAGTTATGTAAGAAAAAGTGTAAACTCATTTGCAAAAAGTTTAAATTCAATGGTTGTGTCACGGTTATGCATTGCTGGTGTGAAACATATGCCTGTGCGATGTTTTACTATGTTTAAATCAGTTTATCTCTACACATTGTGCTGCTGTTGTTACAGCTGACAAGTCCATTCAATGCTAATGAATCCTGAACAACTGCGGGGCTTTACGTCTTTACTGCCTGGGGGCTTTTAAATTGAATTCTGATGAAAACATAAACTTTAAATAGGATTTTGGAGTGGTTAGTAATAAACAGGCAACGTTAACCTTTTGTGTTTTTATTGCTTTTAGCACATATAAAAACTTTTTTCAGTGTATGGTTATACACTTATGTATCATTTCCATTCTGCTCTGACTTCTTCCGGCTCCCTTATTTATACAATTACACTGTTTTAATTCCTGTGTGTAGTTTTTTGGAGGATTTATTGACAGAAAATGCAATATCATTTACATAACTATGTCTTTAGAGGTGTACAAAGACCTCACATAGTTATATTTTATTACCTTAGAATGGGCTATTTCTATCTACATACACCTTGCATGGAATTCACCATGTTGTTTCTACAGTAGCCATAAACGGACGAACTGCTCTCCAGAGCGTGTTTCGTGAATACATTATCTCCTTCGGCAAAGAGGCAAAAACGTGACGACATCTTTTCCCTGCATCAGTGCTTCGAAAGGGAGGGGGACATGTAGAACGAGCTGTTGGTTGCAATTCCCAACCTCGCCACTAGATGCCCCTACATTTCAAATACTGGACCTTTAAATTGAATTGTTACTGTAATACTTGTGTGGCTTTACTACTTGGCACCAATATAGCAGGAAGTTAGCTTTACTTCTTTTCCTATCACTGTGCACTTCCTGCCCCATTCTCAGATTGCATTCCAATGTCACCACGGTGACATGATAAGAGGGGCGAGAAAGGGAGGAAATTGTGTGTGTATGTGTGTAGATTTCATGTGTCATTTCAACAAACCTAAAACCTATAATACCCAGGGCTGAAGTCAAGTCCACCTTTGTCGAGTCCAAGACCAGGACTAGTCGAGACCGAGTCTAAAGAGGTTCGAGTCCAAGTCAAGTCCAAGTCCAAATGAGACAGTCAAGACAAAGACAGAAAATAGAATCCTCTTCAAGATCACATGCTTTATTTGAAATGATCAAAAAGCGGATCGAATTAGGTCATTTTATTTACTTTAGGTATAGTAATTTCACAAGTCACAAAGCCCCTATTTTGAGTCTTTTTATTGTAGTGTATTAATCACATTCTGGGCTGCCAATTGACAGAAAAATAAAAACGTTCAATTGAACGAATCAGTGTGTGAAAGTCAACTATAGTGACAATCAACAAAAGAAAGCTTCATGCTGCAATTCATACTGTGTGACATCATAGTACAAAACTCATTCATGACTCCCAGCATGCATTGCTTTTGATCTGTTTATCTGAATTAGTTTGATGATACTCACTATTGATGATGTTTGTATGATGAGTGTGTCAGGAAAACTTTTGCTTTAATTTGGACGAAACTGATGAGCACGAGCAGCTCTTTCGAGTCAAGAATCGTTTGCTACAGTTTACGGATCACCTGTTTTCAGATCACGACAAGCATGCTTCATCAATGGTTTTGTTTGGAAGGAGAAAAAAATCATCGGACTACCAACGAGTCCAAGACAAGACTACAGACTACAGAAAAATGTCTGAGACCAGACTTGAGTACTACAGCACTGATAATACCTAAAAATACACGTGTTTACTTTGAAATGAAAACACATCTGAGATTTGAAACTCCAATTTTACGGGGTTTTTTGTAGCTTGACAGCCGTGGTCTGTCTACAAACTGTCTATGAACTGTTGCTGTGTTTAAAACGCTTCTTTTGTCTTCTGATGATAAATGACAAAATATGGGTTTGCAATGACACAAGGCTCTTGTTTCTTTTGTGGTGCACTATTCCTTAAGGGTGAAGATTAAAGCCACACATGGGTTCCGGTCTTTGGAATCTTTACACCACAAAATCCTCCTCCTTCTTTCTTCTTTCTTTATAACATCCTTAGTCAACCTGCATTCAACCTCTGCCGGCACGTAAGACACAAATCAGCTCTAACAGAGTCAACACGCATCCACTGTTCATGAAGGCACACACATAGACAGATCCACAAAGATAGAGGGTTGATTCTTTGTGCGCAGGCTTGTTCGTAGCTATCTGGGTGTTTGTGTGTGAGGAAGAGAGATCAGGGCCGGTTGCGTTAACTGATTAGACTAGTCTTAGAAGTCATCTCATTTATTTCTTCAAAAGTCATAACTTCTTTAAATCAGTTACATAAAAAGATAGATTGGGCTAATTGAAATATAAAACGTGACTGATTAGTCCAAAGTAATTGCTGGTCAGGGAGACTAGTTGTTAAGATGCAGTCTTAACCTATCGGGTGAGTTCATGCAACTGCGCCCAGGAGAGATAGACCAAGACAAATGAGCAGAACAGAGCACTTACCCTCCTTCAAAGGTAACAGTGTAATGGCAACACTGAGTCTTCCGCTACCAAGGCTGACCAGGTGAGGGGCGGTTGTTTGTACCTTCAGAGCTTTTCCCGTGTCGATCAAATCCAGGGGCGGGCTCTGAAGCATGGAAGGTTTTCAGCATTTTTTATCAATAACCAGTTAAGGGGATACTTCACCCAAAAATGACAATTCTGTCATCATTTAATCACCTTCGAGTCGTTCCAAATCTGTATACATTTCTTTGTTCTGATGAACACAGAGAAAGATGTTTAAAAGAATGCTGATAACCAGACAGATTTAGACCCCCACTGACTATCATAGTAGGAAAAATTACTGTTGAACACAAAAGAAGACGTTTTGAAGAATGTAGGACAGCAAACAGATCTGGGCACTTTTGACCACCATTGCATCTTTTCCTACTATGGTAGTCAATGGAGGGCAAAATCCGTCTATAAGCATTCCTCCAAATATCTTTCTCTGTGTTCATCAAATTCATACAGATTTGGAACAACTTGAAGGTGAGTAAATGATGACAAAATTTCCATTTCTGGGTGAAGTATCCCTTTAAGCCAAAAACAAAAAACTGAACGAAAGGTGCACTCACCTTAGGAGAATCAAGACTTTGATCTGACTCTGGTTTGAGGACATTAGGTGGGCAGTTTGTCTCTGTTTCCTGTACCACACAAGAGGAACAAAGCAGACATATTGAAACATACATGTTATGTGACAATAAATACATTTATCATGGACCTTTACATACTTGGAAATATAACATATATAAAAATAAATGAAACAAACCAAAGTATAGACTTTTAAAGAAGTTCTGTTATTATTTACTCACCATGTTGTCATTTGAACCCTGTGTGATTTTCTTTCTTCAGCAAAACACAAAAAAATATATTTAAAAAAATGTTGGTAATCTAAAATTGGACCCCATTGACGTCTATTGTATGGACACATAACCAATGTAAGTCAATGGGGATTTTTCTGTTACCAACATTTTTCAAAATATCTTCTTTTGTGTTCTGCAGAAGAAAGAAAGTCATACAGGTTTGAAATGACAATAGTGCGTGTAAATAATGACAGCAATTTCCCAAGGTGAACTATTCCTTTAAGGCACCAAAATATCACGTCGAATGATCTAAATCAAGTGAGTATTATGCAGATTCAGAAGAGAATAAGGGAAAGTTAATTATGGCAGAAATTTGATTTCATATTCACATGAAAATGACACGGATAGAAGTACCGAGGAACACACAAAAAAGTTTCAGCCACTGCTTCTGCAAAGTGTTTAGAAAAAGTCTCCCAGATATTTACTGTAACCTGTCAAAGGTTTATATCACATGAAGCCCATATTCACAAACAACTGTTGGATATATCATTTCTAGTCTTAACACGGGTGAAAAAACAAGTGAAATCAGATCAAAAGAGTATTTTTTTAATGATACCCCAGGAACAAGAGTGGCCACATAGACGCTCACAAACATGACCCTGAGGGCCATAAACATCAGAGTGATCAACTCACACTCTCTAATCTACCAGCCACGCGTAACATAGGTTGGAATGTGTGTGAAAACCATCCCAAAGGAGAAAAGTAGAGAGAGGGAGGAAAAGTCGGGAATGTTCCATGCTTTCCCACGAATCTTTGGGAGTGTTTGGCATACCATGCCAGGGGAGATGTAGGGGAGATGAAATGTTGCTTGCTTTGGTCCGACCACCCCAAAGTTAGCAGTTACCACAGAGAGGGCCCCAAATACATTGGAGCCAACCCAACACACCCATGTACAGAGGCCCCAAAACATTTTTGGACATCAAAGGCACATTTCAAATCTATTACTTCATTGCATTAAAATCAAACCTTCTTATGCAAACACAACCTTTTCATTCAACCTTTTTCAGAATTAACTTTTCGTAAAGTATGTACAAAAAGGTCACTCTCAAAGTCAACGGGTGCCAACATTTTGTTAAAATTGATATTTGATATAAGTATTTTGACTTTTTTGAGCAGCATGTATTCTTTTATCATTTGTGATCATGTGATCATTGCCGGCTCACAGCGTTTCCATTTCCTCAGATACAAAAAGCCCTTCCTGAATGAAGTCACTCCTGTTCCATACCCTTTTCCCATCCACAAGTCAGTTTCCAATGCGAGTGCACCCATAACCATGATGAGACTATATTACAACAAAGCAGGAACAATACATATAGAAACATGCATTCAGTACCTTAAAAACATCTTAAAGCAGTATAAAATACTATAAATCCATCCATCTTCTTTTTATATCTGAATATATATATGTTCTCATAGTGTTTTCAAAACAGACATCTAGAATGTTGTTTATTTTCCTTATTCCAAAACATAATGTATAATTTACCAAACATATTCTACCCAATGGGGCACTTTAACTTGACCCAATTTTATAGCTCAGCCGACTGTACATGAACCATAATCCCCTTCTTCACCTCAAACTGACCTTCATGCTGACAGGACAGGCGTGTTCCAGCAGGTATGTTTCAATGTTATGCTTTTGAGATCTACTTGGGTATGTCCCCCAGAAAGAGAATACCTGCTACATTCCACTCAGGCACTTTTCGTTCCAATCCGCTCTTATGTCTATATGTGGGTAACTCTGGGTATGAGGGCAGACTTGCTGCTTACACATTGCAATCTTCAAGATCTCTTTATTCAGGTGAAAATTGTATAGTTTGGGCTTGTTTAGACATCTACAGCAAAGAAAGAAAGAGGATAAACTCTCGATAAGCACTGTGGGGTATTTACGTGCGGGAAAGATATCAAAAGATTGTTTGGGGAAGGAAAAGGGAAAGAGTGTTAATTTGAAAACAGAACTAGTTTTATGAGCCCATAAAGTTGAAAGAAAGAAAAATTGGCTAGAGAGGAAAAATGTAGAGAGAATCAAAGAGTCTGAAGTTGAAATAAAATCAAAACTTGGACCATGACTCTTAGCTTTGAGGCACAGGCTATTGCAATCCTAAAAGTCGACACAGGTTACTTTTAGCTAATATTTTATGAGTACAATTGAATGTTTACCCCCACACACAACCCCATATATAGAGATAAACGGTATAGAGAATGTATGGAATTTACTTTTCACATGGTGGAAAATTCCTAACAGGGAAATTTCTCAGGACTTTGGCTAATAAAAGGCTCTAAATGTTGTCTCAAACTTATAAAAATGTTCTTGCAATAATGTTAAAACAACATTTCATAAACATTGTCTTTGTTAAACGTTTTAAAAACATTATAAAAACGATATTCTTACAGTAGAACATAAGCATAAACACAAAGTCCTGAGAACATTTTGTGAAACAGAAAGGTTCTTTAAAGGTTCTTTATAGAACCATTTAGACCAAAAGAGGTTCTTCGATGCTATGGCGTTTTTAAAGCACCTTTATTTTTAAGAGTGTAGCAAAATAACTAAATTAATCTAAAACCTTTTTTAAAAAAACTTTAATGCGTTTTGCCAGAACTTCATGTTTCAATCGGAAATATGTCGACACAAGGAAAACAATTTTTTTCAAGGGAATCTTTATGAGAAGACCAGGCCAAAATTTGACAAAGGGCTTTTGAGTCCATGTGCTTTTCACAAGACTTGATGTGGGAGGTCATTAGACTACATCAGCTCAGCTGTAATGCCGATGGAACAATCGAAGAGGTGTTTATTGAACATTCATATCACACATATCAAGTCACCCAGAGAAGCATGACGGATGATGACAGCCCCACAAAAGGTTACCGTTTTAGTGGACGGATGGGAGATTTATAAAAGGGAAACGGCCTCTCCCCTGTTTTCATTCCTTACCCACATCAGATCTAACACAAACACTGGCCCAAACACGCTCGCATTCTAGGTCATTTACAAATGCATTTGGCGTAGACTGATCCTGGTTGTGATGGCTGGTTCATCTTCTTCCCTGCATATGGACCATTAACAGAGAGCGGAATTAAACACTCACACTGTCTTCTGCCAACGTTTCTTTTAAACCGTATTGTTATTAGCTATAATTGAATGAATGTTTTAGACGTTAATTTTGACTTTTAAAAAAAAAGGAAAAATTCCTAAGTACATGCTTTGTGCAGGCTTTGAATCATGGTGTCATGATAAAGAGATGCTATGGCATTTTGGGTGGAGTCATTCTTTATAGGTCAATCTCTTCTACTCAACAATAGCAGCATAGAAAGCTCATCTGATCTCTCAAAGGTGGCAAAGCAGCATTGCTTATTTAATCCAAACATGTGACAATGATCTCATTGTGACTGGATCTCTTATTAATATGGGGTTCCCTCCATGGCATGCAGCTCATTTATAAAGGCTTGAAACAGTCTCTTGCTTCCTCTGGACACAAGATCTTTTAGGTAGACTGTCCGTCCTCTGTTCTGAGTTTCATCCCTTTATTTTGGTTTAGAGTCTGCCACCGAAAATCATTCAGCTGAATTATAGGGATCTGATCTGTTTAAAAATAACAATAAAGGCCGCAATTACGAAAGCAATTTGCTGGGGTGCCTTGTGTTTGTTTTGTATTTTAGTTAGAGACCTAATGTGTTGAATGAATTATTCCCTGGATCGTTATAATGCATGATTACGCAGCTGTCTAAAAAACATTTTAAGAGCTTTTGAATCATTAGCCCCAAATTCCAATGTTAACAAATGAAAGACTGAGGAATGTTGTTACAGCTGGATCTAGCTGCAGGAATAAGAACCATAAGGAAATCCACATTAGAGAATGAAAACTTACGTAACGTCATTTTACCAGCGCTTTGGAATGAAAATGACTATTATACATTTAGTATTTTAGGTAAAAGGTCACTATAATACATACTAAAGAATCTATGGTCCGGTATTAGGCTACCTCTTTTTCATTCTTTACCTGACTGACAGTTTGACAAAACCATCCCCCAGTACGTCTTTGGTGTTTTGTTCCAGTGTTCTGTTCTAGTTTGGTTGCGTTTCACACCTGAGTCTGATTGTGTGTTGAGTGATGAGGTCCAGTGTTTTGGATCCACATCATCAGCTTCAGCATCTATCGTATCTCCTCTCTCATTGTTGGCACATCAGTGTCTGTCTCTGACTTCATGCTATCTTCCTTTAATCCTCTCTCAGTGACTCATGCAATAATTGCTGGTCTTATGTGCACATCTATATAATCCATTACAATTATGTGTCATGGAGAGACAATATCAACATCTGGTTTGATGGTGTCATGAAGACTTGTTGTGTCATAAAATTGCTATGAGCAGTCACGTCGCACTCACTTTAATGTTGTTGTTTTTTTCCAAAGAAGGTAAAAATATTTGTATTTACATTTTTTTGTGGCACAGTAAATCAAACAAACAAGTCTATTTTGTTTGCTCTGTTTGGTGTTGATTCTTTGTAAGAGAGTTCCTGAGCAACTATTTTCATCCAAGTCCTTATTGAGTGTGATCTTTCACGTTTATTTTATGATGTCTATCTCTCAGTACAGAGCATCAGAGTCATGATTCAATGCCCATGACGAATTCAACAGTCATAACACATACCGTCATGCCAAAACCTGCGCCAACACTTAATAATTAAGCTAATGAATTTACATAACAAGTGTGACCAAATCAGTATTTTACTCATTATCGATCAAAGTAATTATCCGTAAATTCGACATTACACATAACAGACAATAAAAAACAAGATACTGCGATATCTTTAAAAGACCAGAAGTTACATTTCTACACGAAATACATTAAATAATGACATTTTTTAACAAGAGTATAAAAAGTCTCACCATTGCCGAGACGAATTCTGTCGTTTTCAATAGCAGCTCCTGAGAAACTTTCTAAAGGTCCGAAACTCGCCCCTTCACATCCCGTGCGCTTTCCAAAGTACAAAATCAATAGTTTATTTCTTTTATGCCTAGAAAGTTTTAGCTGAAAGTTACATTAAGTTACTTTCAAATGAGGGAGAAGAAACAATTCCCGTGGATCTTCGGCGACCAACGGCGCTGTCCTGTCGCACTTGGCCAGCGGCGACTCCGCTGTGCTGGGGAATGCGCCACAGCTGGAACGGGACGGCACTCTGACGCACGCATGCGCACTGGAGCCGCCGGCGCGTGGAGATCAAAACCAACAGCACTGGCTGACACCTACATTAAAATGAAGAGCTGGAACGGATAGGAGTGACATGCACTAAATCACGAGACACGTTTAAATCATTCCTAATTTGTCATCGTTGCTTCACACCCTTCTGGGAAAAACTATAAAAAGCATTACAGCAATACGAATAGATTTAATGGATATGATAAGAATTTTGGAAACAAAAACAGTGTCTGAGTTACCCTGCTGGTAATGTGTTGGGTTCTATTGATAGGCTACTTGAACAAGGCCCTGAAAATGTGTAGGAACTTTTTAAAGAGATGTTTGTTTTAATATTGAACATCTGATGGTTCATAACGGTCTTTGTAATGGAAACCATTAGAATTGAGTTAAAGCAGGGCAAAGACCCCCCACCCAAATAGCCTTTCCAAATGGTTCATACCCAGTTCGACATACTTAATGACTAAAAGTTACAGGGATTGGTTAATATTTGTCTAATAAGACATTGTTTGAATATTCTCCTGCAAGACACTCTAAAATAAAATAAAAACAGAATAACTAAACATAAAAAGCGACAAAAACAACCAGCTGGATAAAAGTCAATGGCAATGGTTCATCAACATGCATTCACCATAAACCTTCATGCACAGTTTGAGTTGTTTTCTACACTTTCACTCGCCAGCGCTGCATGCATCCAGTTTTGGATTAGAGGTGTGTTCAGTTCTTTTGGTAAACAGGATGCTGCAGCGCACGCTCATCAAGTTTACTTCATCACAGAACACAAATCCATGCACACACTGGCATGACACATAGCAATGTGCAATCACCTGCTTCCTGCATCCATATATATTTGTTCAAAAAAACGCTTTAGAATTGCATCATTACCCTCTACTAAGATGCAAATGAGCTGTAGAAACAAAAAGAATGGAGAGCAGGACTATGCTGCCCACAGCCTCTGCTCTGCCTGGAGAACCCAGCAGGAACCTCAAACGAGACAGAAGCTTCGAGCATCATGCATGTCAGAGGAAACACGGACCGCTGTCCTCTCTAGCAGTCCAAACCCACAAGGCCTCAAAGGTGAGTAATTACAGTGCAGCTTCTGTCCCTCTATAAACTGTAAGCTACTGCATTTTTGGCGACGTGAACAAACAACCCCTAACATTCTTTCAGAATCTGAAACCTTGGCTGCACGCACAATGACAAGAAGAGTGGGAGTGTAGAATAGGAGAGCCTAGGGTGTGAAAGAAGGCATGGAGAGAAGGAATTTGGCTATTAAGGTCTTTAAAAAAAACACTGGCACAATTTTCAGGGAGAGAACATAAGGAGATTCAATTGTACACTTAAAATCTATTTGTCACTTAAAAAGGATTTGTGTTTAATTTGTGTTTTAAGATCTTCTGTCTTTCTGTTTAAGGGCTGTTGTGAAATACAATTAAGGTCTTGCTTTGTGAAAGCAGGGGAGTCTACAACAAAATATATTTAAGACAGGTAGAAAGAGAACAGCTGTGTAGATTCAATCTCTCTTCCTACATACCTCTTTGTGATTTGTGCACATAGTTATTTCTTCATTTGTTGCAAATGCTCTGTGTAGATTCTGGTCTTGATCACTATCTGATGTTTTTCCCAACCCAAAGATCTCCCGGAAACAGCCATCAGACTGAACACATGCTCACACAACGGCAGGTCTGAAAGAATTTTATAGCACTCTGCATGCCTCTTGATGGATAAGTCACATTGTTTTTGGCATGTTTAGTTCTGAAAAGCAAAAGACTATAAATAAATAAAAAGTTCTTGGCCTATATGGGTTGAATTACAGAAAACACGACAAAGTGTCCTGGTCATATTTCATCCCAAAATCTAAATGGTATCTTACATAATTTCCATGACAAATACACTTCTCCCATTTCTTGCTAAGATAAAATGAATCTTTAATTTTTGATATATAGATAAAAAAATATGTTTATTATTACATATATACATTGTAGTATTGGTTAAAGTTTGGATAGGAGTAAACACAAAGTATAGAAACTATTTATTGTATCAGACCAGCTGTCAAAAAGAGCTTCCTGCCGTCACTGTGGTCCACTTCTTCCACTGAACAAAACCCACAAAGACCGGAAACTACGGGGTCACACGAGGAAAGCAACAATAGCCATTGTTAAACATTCAATGTACTGGATCACTAATATGGACTTTTTATTGAAGAAATCCCAACTCAAATAAATTATTTACTTTTCTTGAGAAATTTCTAGGCCTCGAAAACACAAGTAAAATTCCCTGATATTTCCAGGTTTCCATAAAAACATGTGAAACCCCTAAGCTAACATAAGACAAAGTGACCATGTTTTTTCTTGGACTGTAAACAGGCTTAACCGTATAACATTCTATATCACAGAATAAACTTTAATGTTTATTAAAACATACTTTAAAATGTAATAAATAACAATAAAAAATTACAAGCAAACATTTAAATGCAGACGTATTTGCTAAAGAAGATAACAGAACTATCATTTTTTTAATTTCCATTGATATAGCAGCTCACACGTGTCAGTATGATAGCAGTAAAGGCTGTGTAGCTAAAAAAAACTATACATTTGGAGCCCATATGGTCAAAGGAATCAGCTTCTCCATATTTAGCTTACAGTATTTAAATTGATAGTGATCTTGAAAGTATTTACATATCCCATAATGTTGTATGTGATTGCTGGTCTTGATGGCCATCACACCTTCAGCCTTTGTTGATAATCCTATAGGACCGATGCCTTAAGGTCACTGAGAATATCCTGTGCCTTTCCGATCCTTAAGGAGGAGATTATTTAGTCTAATGACTGTGTTGGCAAAGTCCACAAGCTCTACAAAGTCTGAGGTGATGATATTGACTCCATTGACGCCGGGCTTCTGCGCCTCCACCCACATCAATATAGTTGGAAGGTTCCTGTGACAGAAGTAGAGCGGTATACACAATCAAAAACAACATCCATGGTGCAGTGGTTGGCACACACGACCTTGACACATTGCTCATGTGGAGGTGCTGAAGTTTTGAGTCTGACCTGCAACCGGTGCCACTTTCTCCTATTCAGTACTGTCTAACGGAAAGCAATCTCCCAAATCAGTGGTTTGATTCCCAGAAAATGCTAAATGTATATCATATATAGAAAAATCTGACAAATGCACAAAATGTAAATGTACAGTCATGCACTCGACAAAACGATCACTTCCCACATCTTCTGTTAAACTATTTGCATGTGTTAGTTTAAGCAGAATCAGCTGTGACTAGAAATAACCTCCACACAGTCATCCATAACAGCGCCCTGGACAAAACCAGGAAACGAGACGCTCAGACTGCATTTAGCCTGGAATAATAAACAATCCCATTTCCACACTCGGCCATTAAACGGCTTCCTCCGATACGGCATTCTTAGTAGGATGTCCGCTTAGACACACCACAAATTTGGATAGTTCACCCAGAAAATGACAATTCTGTCATCATTACTCACCCTTATGTAATGTCATACCTGTATAAATGACTTTGTTCCGATGAACACAGAGAAAGATATTCGGAAGAATGTTAGTCATTTTCTGTTCCGGGAGATCATTGACTACCATAGTAGGAAGAATTAAATGGTAGTCAAAGGTGCCCGAGAACTCTTTGTTTTCCTGAATTCTTCAAAACATCTCATTATGAGTTCAAAAGAACAAAAAAATACAATATTGTTTTCCTACTATGGTAGTGGATGATGTCCCAGAACTGAAAATTGCTAACATTCTTCCAAATACCTTTCTCCGTGTTCATTGAAACAAAGACATGTATGCAGGTTTGAAACAACCTGCGGGTGAGTAAATGATGACAGTCTTTTAATGTATGGATGAACTATCCCTTTATTTCTGCAGTATATACTAGGTTTTCTGTATGCATAAAGTACCTATTACATTCCTTTCCATTTAACAACTATTCAATAGTGAGAATTTCCCCCTATACTGAAGTGTTACCACGTTTTGGATTACTTACACATTCTTACACTTGAACCGTGTGTGTCTGCATGACAAAAATAAACCACATAACTCTTTGCGAGTTAACGCAGCTCAAGGGTGAATTAGTATAAAGGAGCTTCTCTCATTAATGTGATTTATTGAAGATGACTCGAGTTGTTTGGATTACATTAAGAATAGCTTTATATCCTATCGTTGACATTTCACGAGCTACTACTGTGATAGATTACACTACGTGTGTCCTAAACATCCCATCTATATTTGGGAGGAGGGGGCTCTCCAATATGGAAGGGAAAGGCCAATGAGACCAAGAACCTCTATCTGAAACAAATCTGCCACCTAGTGGTTCATTATTTGTACACTTTTCAAAACTTTACCCAGATATCCAGATATAGCACACACAGTTCTAAACAACAGCTTTTATAGAAAATAAATGATCGAACACCCACCTCTCCACGAGGTAGTTCCGTAGCCCCCGCACCAGGCCTCTGGCTATAGTCTTGACACGTGGTGTTAGAATGGCCTGAGACACATGAAAACTTCCATACTGGGCTCTTTCTCCCAGCGTGGTCTCCAGGAACTGGATGAGCTTGCTGGTGTCTGTGGTATTGGCCCAGGGAGCAGGAATTTTACTACCAGGCCACATCAGTGGGCATCCCTCAGCAGATGGATGGTGGTAGAACACTAGGACCTGTGGAAAGCAAACACAAACTTGAGAGACTAAACGAGCACGCTTTCTGTTGCTTTCAGGATGTGATCTGTTTGTTATTTAAAGGGCTTTAAGAGTAACATTAGATCAAATCTATAAATGTGGTTAACACAAAAACCCTGTTCACAGTTCTCAAAGCAGAATCGGTAGTAATGCACTTAAAGTCTCTTAAAGTCACATTCAAAACTGAAGTATTCTGACCTTCAGTATGCATATGTTGACCTTAAGGATATCCATAAACCAATGTGAACCACCAATCAAAAGCTCTCTAGAATCTACAGAATCTAGTGTGTCTCACTAATGGCTATTTTAAAGGGCAGGAGCCACTCAAAATGTCTCACCCAAATGTCCTGTTTCAGAGGAAATTACATCAATAAATCGAAACAAAGCTACAGAATTCAATGTACTTCAGCCGGTCTTTCATTTCTAAATTCTGGACTTCTGGATGCTCAACTTATTGAACTTGAGCATCCAGACTTATTGACCTGTACATGTTTCCAATGTGGAAATATGGCACCTTAATATCCTTTACAGGTATGCTTATCATTAGTATAAAGGAAGAACAGGTGAATCATCTCTCAAGGTGCCCAAAAATAGCCCAACAGGGTACAAAAGATGCTAGCACTCAACTTTATCATTTGTGCACATCTGTCACTATTAGAGAGGAAGTGAGACGGGTCCGCTAGACATATCTGATCTCTGGTTCCGCACACTACAGCCACACAAAGAGAAGATGCCACAACAAATAGCTATCAGTGTGACACTGCCAGAAGTCTCCTAGTCTCGTATAATGAAAAATGAAAAAATGACATAAACATGTCACATATTTAGATAAAAAACACATCTAACATTCGCTGATTTGTGTTTTCCTTTGTCCTGATTCCATCGGAATCTCAGCAAGCTCATGAATGTTTTGAACTTTTTGTCCTCCTAATAGGCAAGATTTTGAAAGATGTTTTTCAACACGCTATTCTGGGTCAGTTTAACTATGACTGTTATCAAGCTGTGCTCACATCCTGAATAAATTAAACAACAGTTTTACTCAGTAAAGAGTCACAGTTCCTTTCAGCTAAAGGGCACTAACTTTTAGAAAAGCTTCTCAGATAAAAGAATAAATCAGGACATCTCTCACTATATGGGAGTGTCATTTTCAACAAAATAATTAATAATCTAGAATGAATTGATATGTCATAAATGTCCAGTATGTATTGATATAAAATAATATGTTTATGTAGCCCTCCGAAGGATTGGTCATCCAGGGTGTTCCCTGCCAGTGGCCAAAGATGCTCATTCTCAATTCTGACATCCAATGTAAGATCTACACATAATGACATCCTAACCTCACCTGGTACCTGTTCTCCCACAGATAATTCAGAGTGATCTCCTCCACCACGTCAATCTTGCAGAGCTTGTGGCCAAACACCTCCTTCAGCATGCTGATTAAGTAGCGATGATGCTCCTCCCTCATGGCATAATGGTGATTAAAGTCCAGAAAAACAACCTCTCTCCTGTGTGCGTTCAGAAAATTGTTAATGTCACGAAGCCCGTCGCGTACTTTGTGTCCAAACAGCCCATGAATAAAGTATATCTCATGGCCCGATTCTCCTGGTTTGGAAGATACACGTAGGTCAAAATAGCGAATCCCACCCTCAAGCTGTTCTCTGAAGGTAAGGTTCTGGGTCATGGACCATTTTTTCATCACCTTCTTGGCCAGAAAACGGAACACTGCAGCCAGGTGTTTCACATATGCCTTTTGGTCTGGGCCGACTGGAGCTTGCTCATCCACCCAGAAGCTAAAAGAATCGTGAGACCCTAAAACACAGAAAGAAACAGGAAGTTACTTTGGTATGTACTACTAGGAAATAATGGCATAAAATATGTTTTTAAGATGGGCACAAGCACTGTTTGGTTAACGTCATGATTCAGGCTACCAATAGATATCAATAGTTAAAAATAGATAGCTATTGTGTAACTTAAACTACTATACAGATGACTAGATGCATGGATGGCATCACGCATATGGGGGTGGTTTCCCAGACAGGGATTATCTTAAACCATAGGTCTTAGTTTAATTAGCAAATTTAAGTAGTGTTAGCCAACTTTACTTCCTAAAACAGTACTTGTGTGCTTTTTGAGACAACAAGGTATTTTAGGTCCTCTTCACAACTTCATTGAAGAGTAAGATGTGCTGCTCTCATCATTCCCGGAGGAGGGCGGCCCTCTTGTAGTGTTTGGAGACTTCAACATCCACCTGGAGAAACCTGGAGAAACTGTGACTTCCACAACCTCACCGCCTCGTTTGACCTCACGCACCTCGTCACAGCCTGTACTCACGGATCACGAAACCAGCTTGATCTTATCTACATCCGTAACTGTACCACAGATAACATTAAAGTCACACCTCTTCACATTTCTGACCATTTCTTCATCGCTTTCAACATGCTGATTCCTACATGCACTACACCAACACCACCACCCGTTTATCCTATCCACCTCTCCCCTAGCACACTTTCTGCTAAACCTCCAACTTTACATTTCTAGATGCTGACACTGCCACCAACACCTTACGCTCAACACTTACATCCTGTCTAGATAACCTTTGTCCTCTGTCCTCCAGACCAGCTCTTACCACCCCCTCCTGCCCCTGACTGTCTGACATCATCCGTGAACAACGGAGTAGACTCAGGACTGCTGAAAGGAAATGACGCAAGACCAAAAATCCTGCTGACCTAGGGGATTACCAGTCACTACTCTCCTCTTTCTCTGCTAGTGTTACCACAGCTAAAATGTCTTTCTATACCACCAAGGTGAGCAATGCACCTAACACTCGACAGCTTTTCTAGACATTTAACTCCTTGTCCAGGCCCTGGTAATCTCAAGGTTGGACTACTGCAATGCTCTCCTTGCCGGTCTTCCTGCAAAGGCTATCAAACCGCTCCAGCTGGTTCAGAACTCAGCAGCACTTCCAACAGTCTTCCAACAGCCCAAAAGGGCTCATGTGACTCCCATTTTCATCTCTCTCCACTGGCTACCGGTTGAAGCCCATATCAGATTCAAGTCACTAATGCTTGCCTACAGGCCTACTATATCTGCACCGGCTTACTTTCACACCCTCCTGCACTCCTACACCCCATCAAGATCCCTGCGTTCAGCAAACCAACGGCGTCTTGTATTGCCTTCCCATAAGGGCAGTAAATCGCTTTCCCGTTCATTCAAAACTCCTTCCTGGTGGAACATTCTTTCTAACTCGGTCCAGTCAACCACATCTCTCACAACATTCAAAAAACTACTTAAAACCCATCTCTTCTGTGAATATATATATATTATATATATATATATAATACTTGACAGACAAAAAAAAATAATTTCTCTCAACAGGAAGTGGTCCAGCATTTGTTGAAACCAGTAACTTTGTATTGGCACCTACTGTATTATGGCTCCTGTATGACATGTTGCTTATTGCGCCCTAAACTCTTTGTAAGTCGCTTTGGATAAAAGCGTCTGCTAAATGACTGAATGGAAATGTAAAAGATCATATGACAGAGCTAAAACGAATATCGTCGTTTGTTTTAGATGTAATACAAGGTTAAAAAACACCACATTTTCCTCATACCGTGCTTGTTTGTATCTCCTCTTTGCTCCGCCTCTCTGAAACGCGCTGATTTTTTACAAAGCTCATCGCTCTGAAAAGCGAGGTGTGCTATGATTGGCCAGTTAACCAGTGCGTAGTGATTGTTCGAATAATGCAAGCGTATCACGGAAATGTAACGTCTCTTACCATATTCGGAACATCAGGTTCCAAAACAATTGAAAGTCATCGGTACTTCCTTATATCAATTCGAGCCCGAATCTGATCCGGAAAATGAAGATGATCAAGCCGATACATCAACTTTGCCACCGTGACTTGAGCAGGATGTAAAGGATTGGTAAGGCATAATAAATAACGCGAGCACTTTGGCCCTTCTTGATCAACCAGTGATACGCCACGTCTCGTCGCGACTCAACAAAGACAATAATCCCCATTATAAACACGACATTTGTTGCCTCTAGTTGGAACATGATTACTGATTATTAGGACTTATGTTGCCTTTTTTCACGTTGCGCGCGTGTCTACATTTGCAGATCACAAACACACGACAAACTCAACCCGCGTTAGTCAGTAGCAAAGTCTTTTACAATGAAAATATACTCACAGGCTGCGAATCTGAAGCGCCAGACTGTCATTGCGAAGTTTTAATGGTTGGAATGGCCCCACTTATTAAACAAAGCTTTCGTGCATAGCCGGTCATGATCTCTCCCTGGTTCGTGAAGCAATCTTCGCTGAAATGCGCTGCACAAACTTGAACATTCGGATTGTACTTTTCTGCAACAGTGTTGTAAATAAAATGTAACCATTCGTTTTTTGTTGTTTCATCTTTTGGCGGGCAAACAATGAGGCTTTCTTTTCGCAACGAGACACACAGCATGAATGACACATACGCCCACTTTTAATTGCATTTAGATTTGGGCGGTCTTAGTCAAGTCATGTTACGAAGTGACGTACATTCGCCGGGGTGTGGTTACACGAGGCGTTTCAGGCAGGTCTGGGTGAGCATTTGCTTTTAGATAGAATGCATCTTTTGTTCCGACACTTACATTTTTGCAATTTTACGTGTCTAATACATGCATGGGTAACTTATAACACACCAAAGAAACAGAAAAACACGTATTCGCGCCATATGACCCCTTTAAGATATGTCAGTGCTAGTTATTTTCAGTTTAGATAGCTGTTACATTTATTTTAGTCCATTTATTTTAAATACACCTGTTTACACACACTGCGGACACACATTTCTGTTTAAACACCACATAAAAAAGTATTTAGCATAATAGGTCCTATTACATTCACAGAAAAATTTAAGTTTTGAAAATTGAAATGAGATCAACTTAATTTGTTCAAAATCACGTGTTTTATCATGTTATCGTGTTTTAATGTGCAAGTTAGCTGTATTATTTTCAGTTATTATGGCTTAAATCAAAACCAACCAACTGCAATTTGATTTATATTATTTGGAATGCACAATAACAATTTTGGAACCAAACTCTTCATTTATATAAAACAATAGGATTCCAGGTTTACTTATCAATTACTTGGACCCCTAACAAATACAAACTATAATCGTGCTCAGTCTAATCTCTCTCACCGGGGACAGCCAGGTGCTTTAGCGGCATTGATGTAAGCGCAGGGCATAGGGAGCCCATCCAATCGGCGTTAGAGGTGTTGCCTGTAGGTCGCGTCTTCATGTCGCGAGGTAAAGCCTAATATTTGTGTCAGAGTTAAAATTGCACGATGCCAATTCAACACCCACCCAGGCCACGCCAATCCAGCGACGATCGGTACTCTTGGGGAAATCATAACAGCGATTAAAATCAAGATATCGATGCTTTAATCATTATTAGACCGACTGGATCTGTGGGACAGCCTGCAGACGGAGCGCAACACTTCTACAAAGTTAATCTTCTTAAACCAAAATAACAATCCTTATATCCTCCCCCGTGCCTGGAGTTTTAAGTGTCTTGGCCTGGGCGATTACCCCCGCCCTCTCTAGACAGGTGACATATGGTACACTTCACTTCACTTCACTTCAGTACTGCCAGCACAGAGATGCTTCACCTTTCACCTATGACTTCTGATGAGCACACCGAGAATGTGACGTTTACAGCGGTGAAGAGAGGAAATGGGACAGATAGAAATATTGATGCAAAATTAAACTAATAATGACTTAAACGGAGCTCGCTTTAGCAAGGAAAAGGCGATTAGAAATCATTTTAAATCCACAGAACCTTACGTTAACAATTGCAGTGCGCATTCGTTTCTCGCAAAGCTAAATATGACGTTCACATTTCCTTTGACCATCATCATCTCTAGCAGACAGACCAACGCTCGTGCACACAAACTGACTTCCTGTGTGACATTAGACATCCCGTTTCGAGTCTGGCGTCGTAATTCAGAGATGGAAAATATACTAAAAGTGTTTGGCGGTGTATCATAATTTCTGAGTGTGGGCTTTAAGGAAGATTCCCACCACGGAGCCGCAGACCCCGTTAAATGTTAATTGTGGACTTGCGGAAGGCTTAATCGATTTAACCTTGTGCAGAAACAGCGGTGACCTGAAGTGACAAAAAGTTCCTCATTCATGCGATGTGAAACATGGACCATCCGGCGTATCATGGTCCCATAACCAAACAGAGATGCGAGGAGTTACTGGCAAGAAAGGAAAGGATGGGACATACCTCATCCGTGACAGTGAAACCATCCAGGGAGCTCTCTGCCTATGCGTTTTGTGAGTATATTTTTTAAACTTTATAGGTGCTCGTTGACTTTTAACTTAATAAGAATGTATGTATCAAGAAAATATTTCGAAAGAGTCATATGGATATTATTATGTTAAACATGTTAGAAAAAATGTGTACTTTTTTTTTTATTTGGGTGCAGCCAGTTTTTCTTAACCAAGATTTTCTTATAGTAAGAGTGATTTTTTTTATTACATTTTCATTACCATAGTTTAAGTACAAATACTACTAAATTGGGAAAACTGAGTAAATATTGAAATTTGGGGTCACTGTTGTTTTTACGACAAATTAAACAAGAAGCTGTGTTTATAGCTTTAATTATTTTTATAATGCACGTTCTCTCAAAATGTGTATTTTCCATTTCCTGTAACTCAAGCTGGAGCAATACCATGGGATTCAAAACAATGTCTTGATTAAACTAACTAGTGAACTGAGATGGTCTTAAACTCTGTTTCTTCCACACCCCAACCAGCTCTAACAGAAGCTACAAAGCGGGCGGGTTGACAAAATAACCACATATATAAGATATTCATTATATACCTGACTGTGCATCCTTTAATTTATTCCTGTATTCTATAGCTTGTGGTGATATTGTATTCTATTGCAAATCCTAAGTAATGATTCAGGTTTTTGCTTTTTATCATATTGCACCTGTAGTAGTACGCCATAGTTTTAGCATATAGAGCTAAACCATGCAGCCGTTGTACATTTCCAAACAAGGGAAATTAAGATCCTATGAGTGGTGGTGTGTAGAAATAACGGTATTAATAACGGAAATAACATTGTGCATAAGTGGTAGTGCGGATATTATCGTGCGGCCTGTAGCAAAACACAAATATGTCATCTGATCATGAACAGAATGTGCACAAAAGTGGTAGCACTACAAAATATATTTTAAAAACTGAAAAATATATAACTCGCATACATTCTTTTGTTTTTTTTGTGCACGTTAGAGAGTAATAATGTACATGTAGAAACTAACATACGCGTGTTAGTCTCTCAGTTATCTACATCGACTATACCTAATAAAAATCATTATTATTTCAATCCATTGCTATATGCACATTTGTAATTGGATAATTTTGATGTTATGTTTACGCCTAATTAATGGGCAGAACGGTTAATTAACTATGCATGCGCTGTGCTGTGTTTTACCTCTGTGTTTTCTTATTTGCTCCTGTAAAGCTGCTTTGGAACAATGCACATTGTGAAAAGCGCTATATAAATAAAATAAACTTGAAACCTGCAAAGAACACATAAACATTTATTCTGAACTTTCGAACTTACCAGAAAAGTGTCTGTGAAAAAAAAAAAATGCCATGCATGTTGTTTTTGTGTTCTCTTTTTTAAAAGCACAGTTTAAAATGCTGACCGATGTCATTTGACTTGTTGTAAAAAGGACAGCTCCATCACCAATGCATTTCCCTTATATTTTAACACATAAAAACTGTTTTTTATCACGATCATAACAATTTTGAGTAAACAGCTCATAATTACGTTAATTGTCTTTTTTTCTGTTTGTAAGCTCAAGATTTAATGCTGAAAACCAACATTTTGTTAAATAGTTTATTGCTTATGTGACTGTATATCCTGACATCACAACTTTGTTTTCATTTTATTTTATCTTTTTTTACAGCAAACAAAAAGTGGTTTATACTTACAGGATCCTACAAACCCACACTGGATACTTTACTTTACAGGTGGGACATACTCAACAATACACATTCAGTTTCACCTCTTTAAAAGCACGACACATGTTCATATTTGGTCATATATTCATATGTTTTTTTTTTTATGATAGGTTAATTTTAAACCCTGGTTCTAACAAATTTACTGCATCTAATATGTTCTTCTGATTCACTGCAGCAATCGTGGTGATTGAATTACCACCAACTAATCGATAAATATGCAAATAGAAGTCATTAAAATGCCATCCTACCTTTTGTTTTACCAGACTAGTTCGGGAGTAGAAGAAAAGTTTTTCAAATCATTGAAGGAACTTATTCGGCATTATAAACAGAGAAATCAAGGGTTAGCAACACGCCTGTGCCGTTCACTGAAAATAAAAACATTCCAAGAACAGCCTCTGCAATGTCCAGAACCAGTAGTGCCCGATGAGGAAAATGACTATGAAAGTGAGTATGAATTGTAATGATTGAAATGGGGTATAGGCAGTAATTGAATGTTTACATGAGCTGTAAAAAATAAGATGGTAGCAACCAATTAGAAATAACAACATCATCTGATTTTAATGCTCGTGAATGATGTAGGTCCAAAACTGTCCTCAGATTCACATGAACTGTTCTTTCTCCTTTTTTCTCTTCTAGATGTGGAGAGCTCCGGGGAATATGTTGTTGTTCTTCCAAATTGATTTACATGCAATAGCTTTATTTGGGATCAGCCGATAAGAATATTTGAAAAAAAATTGAATTTGTACATTTTGTAAATTTGACTACAATTCTTGTATGTACATGTTATCTATATTTTGTCAATATTGTAGTGTGCTGTGAAAAAAGTTTTTATGAATGTGCTTTCTTGATATTGCAAGTTAGTTTGTTAGTGTTTTTAGTAAAAACACGAATAGATGTGGTTTTAGTTGTTTTTTTTCATTTGGGTAGAGCTTGGTACAGTACGTCATGGATAACCTTGAATCTGTGGGTGTAGGACTAATCTAAAAATATTTTCCGACATTTAAAACATGACCATAATGTAACACAACTGTGTATGTAATGAAAACAACTCTGGCTGAGTAAGAGAAACTTACTTCATGTATTATTTATGTCTGTAGATGCTTTTCTTATCGCGGACACTTTGTTCCTACACAAATAGTATGTCTGTGTGTTTGACTAATGATCCGTCATCAAATTTACATATACTTTTGTAAATCATTTTAAATAAAAGGTATTAAACCACTTAAATGAAATGTAAATGTAATTTTTAAAAGGCTACACTTAAATATATACGCCTTCCGACTGTGACGTAGGTGCGTTGAATTGTAGTTTCAATGTACTTTTTCGAAGGGGGGTGTAGTTTCGCCAAGAACAATAAAAGAATACTGTAAACTAAAGCAATACGCCAAACCCCAAGTAAATGTGTAACATAACACAGAATTAAACTATAACCGTCTATAATAATACATATGTAAATATTTACACTTTTTTTAAACATTAACTTCGTTTCCCTTACCCCTGTTGTATAATGATGAACTCTTCCACCGATTCGAAGTGTAAGCGGGAGGAAGTTGCTTGCTGTTGCACCGGACGTTGGGAAGCTAAACTTTATTTATATACAACTAAAATACTAAAACTTGCTTTTTAGAAAATCAATTAACATATAAGTCACCGCAATATTTAAAGGAAAATGAACGCCAGAGCATACTGTTTTTTCGTTGTTTATAAGAACGTTAGGAGCGTTGTCACTGACAAACTAGCATAGCTTGTGTTTACAAAGCCTTTCATTAAAATACTTTAGACGACCATATTTATTTATTCTTATTAATTAGCACTTGTCATAAGTCGTTCTTGGATGTAAAGATGGATGTATCGACCTGTTTAAAGTCTCTTCTGTTGGCCATCGGTCAGTACAGAAACAACAGATGCGCTTTAAACGCCGCACAGCTGCAGAAACACATTGAAGTAAGTGCAAGTTAACTTTTTCTTTTTTTTATAAAAACAGCAATAACATATTAGAAAAGACCCGAGAAATCCAGGAACATTTCTAGTTAATAAATATAACGATTTGTCTGAACGTTTGTAAACCATATAAAACAGGTCAGAAGTGGCAACACTATTGCATAAGGTCAAATAATGTTATATGTTTCAATTGTATCGTGTTTTTAATTCCACAGGATGTGTCCGGACTGAGGTGTGGTGGAGTGCTGTTCTCAGGTCAGGTGCTGCCCAGTGAGTGTCTGAGTGGACTCATGGAAGTAGCTGGAGATCCAAACTCCAGCCACACACTGACGGGGACCATCATATCTCTGCTGGCCCAGTTTGGTATTCAACCTTTAAGTAGTTAAGCCATTGCATTATCAAAAAAAAAAGCAATCACAATGTAATAACTAATGTATATTTATTCACGGTTTGTTAGCTTCTGATGGTGAGGCAAAAGAGGCTCTTCACAGCAGTTACAACTTTACTGGCACTCTGGCAGGCATCATTTACTGCAACAGAAGCACCCCAGAAGAGCCTCTTGTACTGCAGGTAAGAATCTGGGACTCCGTTATCATCACGCAAGGTGGATTCGAACTTGTGTTGCTGACGGAAACACTACCGCATGTGACAAATAAACCGCACCTGTGTTCTACGGTGTGACATGCAAAAATTAACCAAACACTAACAGTGAAGAAAAATATCTCTTATGCTATTTATATTATGACAAAAATATGAATAATATAAAAATGATAATATTTTTTTTGCTGTCACAACACTGGACACATGGTAAGGTGTATTTGTCAACTGCCCATGTACACTATAGGATGGTTTCCCGCACAGGGCCTAGTCCCAGACTAACTTGCGATGACATATCTTAGGGGCCATTTACACAGAACACGTTATTCCATTCCAATGCGCTACTTTGCATTGTTTTTCTATGTAAAAACCTGTTTGATGGACGTGAATCCCTGTTGAAAAAAACAGCATTTGCTGGTTTGGTATGTTTGGATGCTGGTTTGTGCTGGTTTAAGATGGGCATGTGCTGGTCCTTCGCTGACGTCTTTAGTTTTTAGGACGACGTGTCAAATTGAAAGAATTTCAACCTTTACCAGTTCCAAAGCAGTGCACGAATCAGAAGAATTTGGAGGCGGGGCAAGCGTTGCAAACTTCTGTTTACAGTAGCAAGTTGGCATGACATGGCGAAGGTGTATTGAGACCCTTGAGGTCAACGCTGCGCTTTTTTAAAAACCAATCCTGAGCTGCGCTGCTTTTTAGGCACAAAAACGCGTTTTGTGTGAATGGCCCCTTTAACATATATTAGTGCAATTGTTTTGTCTCAAGATGCACATCAGTGATGTTTTTTTTTGTAAAGTATGTTTTTAATAACTTGAATATCCTAATTTAACTAAGGCCTAGTCCAGCCTTAAAATAATCCCTGTCCGGGAAACCGCCACTTTCTGCTTGATGAAAATGCATTTTTGGTTAGGTGTGGTCTAGTTTTTACGATCATTTTTAAATTAAAGTTTCTAATATGTCAAAACAAGTTGTAAATTTAACATTTAATGTGTACTTATAATAAGGAATTTAATTGATTGCAATTTATTTATTTCAAGCATGGTGTTAAAAAACTAAAGAAAAAGATTGAGCATTTATTTATAGTGTGTAAATGAAATCGATCCTGTGTTAAGAATCTTTCTTGGTTAATGTATTTGTTTCCAGTAACTCGTATATTGATATCCTTTGTTTAATTTGAGTGTAGTGGTATATATCCAAACTGTCTTAACTGATGATGTGACTAACAGCTCTATTTGTCTTCTCAGTGCCTCAACGTGCTGCAGCGACTTACCTACAGCGTGAGGACTCTGCACTGCGCCTCTCATATCCATGAACTCATCAGCTTCTTAATGGAACATGTGTAAGACCCACAACATTCAGGTTCCATTTCCATTCATGCATTTGCAGATGCTTTTATCCAAAGCGGACTTACATTGCATTATACTATACATTTTGTTTCAAAGTATGTGCAATCTCTGGGATCGAACCCACGACCGTGACCTTTTCTCCGCCTTGTTTAACTAAGGGGTTCTTATGTTGATGAAAAAACAGATTTAATGTGTTTTTGGTAAAAGAAATGGTGGTTGCACATATATGCTATATACAGTATATGGATTTGAGGTATATACTGCACAATATGGTTATCACAGACGGCTAATATCAAAAGAATTGAGCAGTCAGGTTGTCACAAACTGTAACACCTTTTAAAACATAATTAAATGGAAATATAATACCGTGAGAGAAGCAGATGGGTTGGGGTAGAATGAAAAACCACAACAGTAAACTAAAACACAGTTCAGGCCTTTCTTCTGACAGGGGGGTGGTGGTCGGGGTGGTGGCTTGCTTTCAAACATGTGAGCTTGAAAATTTCCACAGCTACAACCTTTCAGAGATCATTATGGGTTTAATTGCAGCTTTATTAATATGGCCCCTGTTTCTAGCTGTAGATACAGAGCCAAAAATAGAACAGTTAATTTTTTTTAATTAAATTCATCTTGCTTTTGCATTTGTGTATTTTATGATTTTGAAAAAATAAATATATCTGTGTCTTTAGCCAGTCAAATAATGATGACATTGTAAAGGCTTGCCTGGGCTTGATGGCCAACCTCTGTCGACACAACATCTCTGTGCAGTCACACATCAAATCTCAGGTACTGAACAAGACATATTTCATTACGTGTTTATGGTTGCAGTTTGAATCATTTTCTGTCCACCCGTCTTATTTTGCAGGATAATGTGAAGGCTTTCTACAGAGCTTTGATTCATTTCCTTGGTCATAACTGTCTGACCGTGGTGGTGTTTGCGCTGTCTATATTATCCAGTTTGACTCTTAATGAAGAGGTCGGACAGAAGGTATGCAATGAGTCATGTGCATGTTTTAATTATTGGAGACAAAGTGCTCATGTTGTTTGGCAATGTCATTTGTTTTCTTAGTTGTGGCTGGAAACTTGCCCTGTTCTTGTGTTCCACTGGTGGTATTGAGGTTGCATTACTGTCTTTCGTCTGCAGCTGTTTAATGCAAAGAACATCCACCAGACATTTCAGCTCATCTTCAATATCACTGTCAATGGTGATGGAACGCTAACCAGAAATTATGCAGTGGATTTATTAGTGGATCTTCTGAAAAACCCCAAAATCGCAGATTACCTAACCAAGTATGGTCGTATGGGAATTTAAGGGGGGCTGTGTAAATAGTTTGTTTCTTACTCCACTCTCTAAAGTGCTCTTTCTCACTCTAGGTATAAACATCTCTCTGTTTGCTTGTCTGAGGTACTTGGGCTGCTGCATAACAAAGACCCTGATACTGCATCAAAGGTGAGACACTTTCAGAAAGTACAAAA